>JBBBDQ010000315.1:940000-970000 GCA_037127315.1 Ascarosepion bandense | reverse complement strand
TATATATATATATTCAAGTGAATAAGGAACAAAGAAAAAATTTACAACGTTCAAATCATTAATTTAAAAGTGCTCAGTATAGAATAGAGCTATGAATATTTATTATAAATTATAGTTTAGAACATGTACAAATGTTTTATTATATATATATACTAATGGCTTAGACAGTAAAAATAAATAACGCATGTTAACATACACGTACTGACAATCTTCAAAAACGATAAATAGGAACAATACTAAAAAAAGGTGGTGAGGGTGAATATTCTTTGCTTGTCGTATCTAATAATGCATACATACACACATACATACATACATACATACATACATGCAAACACACACATACGAACTCACCAATTTTATAACTAAATATAATTGACAGATACTGACAAAAACACAGAAATAGCTTTAAAATGCAATACTAAGAATATAAACAAATCCTTTTGAAAACTTCTACTGCAATAAATTATCAGCATCTTTTCCGTTTGTCTTTGTTTCTTCTTTTTTAGTACATCGAGTATTTGAATTAAAAATACAAAGCAACAAGTACAAAATTTCACTTTCACAAATTACTGGAAAATAAAATAATTTGCACGATAAAAAAAAAAAAACGGCAAAGCGCCTAAAATACATAAGGACAAAGCAATGAAAAATAATGTATATGAAAACAAACTGACTTACTTAGAAGACATCCAAACTGATTTTTTTTTAAAATCACGAATAAGTCTAACGCTTTCTCAAAACTTGTAAGAGAACGGATCAACTAGCTCCGGTACCAGCAGCAGACGTGTTAGTGATGGTGGGAGAAATTATAATAGTCGTGGTAGTGGATGTGGTGAGAGTTTCTTCTTACTGGTGGTAATAGAGGTGGTGTCGTTGATCGTGTCTGTGGGTTGATGTTGTTCGTAGCTAAAACTATGCCGGCAATTGACGGGAGATGAAGTAGCGACCGGCACTACTGTTGTTAGATGGAAGAGAAATACTAGGCATCTCTCTCTCTAATCACTATTACTTCTGGTGCTTCTTGGTTTGCCTCTCTCTATTTATTTTATGTTTTCAATTTCTTCTCCTTTCTGTTCCCTATCCAACTTTCTCTTTTTTTTTTTTTTTATCACAGTGTGTTTCTATCTATCTATCTATCTATCTATCTATCTATCTATCTATCTATCTATCAGTTATTTGATGGGAATTTTTTTCCACAATGAAAAGGAAAAAAGAAATTTGTTAAAAATTAAAAAATTGCCGATTTAAATAAATTCTTCAGGACTTTTTTTTTAACGAACAAATTATATAAACCGAATGAATAAATTATTAAAAAACTTTGCAAAAATATTTTATGGGATGACTTCTGTAATTTGAATTCATTCCGTTGTTGTTCGTAAGAATAGTTTTCTTCATTTTTTTTCTTTTTTTTTTATTAAATAAAGATTCGTTTAAAGAGTCGAAAAATGTAAAGTTTAACGCCATTTTTGAGTACGAATATTGTTTTTTAATTATTTTATTTTATTTTATTTCTGTACGGAAGTTCAGAAAGGGCATAATTCTGTTGTAGCAATTAATTAACTGTATCAATTTAATAAGTTCATCAATTTCCCCTATTTTTGAGCGTTTTAATCAGTTGAATAAATTTTAAAATCAAAATTATGGAAATATTCGGGTGCAACTGAATATTTTTTATATCAAACAAGGAAGAAAATAATATAAAAATTAAAAAAGGCATATAAATTAAACTCAAAAGTATCCTTTAACTAATTTTAAATTAATTTCCTTTCTTATACTTTTAATATAATATAAAATTAAACTCCATTCTTCTAAGTTTCACAAAAGTGTATTCAGTAAAAAGTATATTCTTAAACTATTGATTACATAAAAAGATTAAGGATAATTTATTTTAGAGAATAAACAATACCCATTTCTTAATTGTAGTGCTTTTGACACTTTTTACAGGCGCTTTTGGCTTGACAACTCTCGAGGTGGTGTCATGGTTAGCAAACTTATCCCGCTAGAATCATTACAAGTCACTGGTGCCTCCTCAACAGGTGTATACTCGCGCAACCAGACTGGCAACTGGGTCCCACCCATTCACAGTCAGGTTAGCCAAATGCAGACGACAATTCTACTCCTACAGCTTCTTCTCTCGCACTTCCCGCCTGTGGAACTAGCTCCCATATTCTTGCTTTCCTGACGGCTACAACCTCCAGAAATTTAAATGCAATGTCAATACTCATCTATTAACCACTGGACTCTAGCTCTCTCCCTACCCCCGTATATCCTTCCCTTTCTCTCCACCTATGTATCTGTCATCGCACCTGCATTCTCAGCTTTCTATTGCTCCTTTCTAACTAGTTTGTACTCCTCACTCTTTTCTAATTAATCTTTTTACAATTATGTAGCCTCCCGCTCATCAGTGTCATTTCTGCCTTGCTCGGGGTGAAATGATTAAAAAAAAAAAAATTGAGTAGTGAGTTCGGTCCTCACTGGTTAGCCCATATTTGGGGCCTTGTGCCACATATAAGATGCGCTTAGAAAGTCACCACGTTTACAAAATCCCTTGAATTAATCCTTAAATTTAGTAACTTACTTTGAAACAAGTCTCAGGGACAAATATTGGATTTTAAAAAGTTTTTTGTTGATTTTGTTTTTCGTCTATAATGGCGGGTCGATGATTCAATGAGTGACTGCGCAAAATGTTTTAAAAATATGTTAAAACTTACATGCATACGTAATTTTTTTTTTTTTTAACGGATTAGTTTCAGGTTATTTTCTTTCAAATAAGCGTAAATTTAACGTTAGCTTTTAATTTAAGAGCTTCATATACACCGTCCTATGCGAATCAATCGACGACGAAGACATTCTCCATAAATTTATTCTTACAACCCTACTGGTCTGTTTGTCTGTCTCCGTTCGTTCATTATCTATCTATCTATCTAGGCGTGGTGTAATGCTTAGCAAGCTTGTCTTGCTAAAACCTATTACGAGTAGTGAGTTCGATCCTCACTGGGTGTCCCATACTTTCGGCCATGTGCCACATCTAAGCGGCGCTTAGAAAATCAAATATCTAAATCATTTCTAGGCTCACTTTTTAAAAATGGCTTTGACCGAATATAGACTATGGTTCTTGGCAAAGACCATCCTTCTTTGAACATTGTGGACTGCCGATACAGAATCAAAAACAAAGAACTCTACTAAATAACCACATCACTTGAGGATGAACAACAGCAACAAGTAATATGTATATCAAATGTAACTCGAAGAGAAAATAATTGACATCATGAAGATGTTAACGTTCCACTACTACAAAAAACATAGGAAAGCTTTATCATTACTGGAAAGAGCTATAACAGCTAGTGTTCTATATATATATTCAAAATTTATAACGTAAGTATGTTATAACATCACGACCAAGTACCTATTTCTTTTAGACACTTCTTGTGTTTTGTCAAGTGATGGTGTTATCAAGTGATGGCGTTGAATCAACACCATGACTTGACAAGACACAAGAAGTCTTAAAACGAAATAGGTACTTCGTCGTGATGTTATGACATACGTATGCTATAAATTAAAAAAAATTATTTGCCTTTCTTTGTATTAGATATTGAGCACTATTTTAAAAGTAGTGTTTCTTTTTCATTTTATTTTATTTATTTTATTTTTTTTTTTGATATCGGAATTTTCTTCCATCCATATCAACCATATATATATATATATATATATATATATATATTCTTAAAAGTAAGTTATAATTTTTTCTTTGATTTTATTTTGTTTTACTTTTTGTGGCTAATTTAAAAATAGTTTCATGGTTATTTGAACGGGTGTTCTTTATATTTTTTCAAAGAAATTTCTTTGACCGGACTTTAACTTAGTTAAAACTTAGTTAACCCACCACCGTTACCTTTACTTTTTTTTTTTTTTTTCAATTGGAGTAAATAGACTAAACTATCGCCCGGTTCACACTCCACCCACGTCTATTGAAGAGGTGAAGAGGCTCATCCCTTGTTCCCTGTTTAGGATGTGGTTTCCGGTTTTCTCTTTTCCAATCTTTTCACTTTTCTTATTATATATATATATATACATATATATATCTGAACGCCGAGCATAATCCAACAAGATCAACTCCGGTAAAAATTTTTTATACCGAATGGAACGAATATAGTGTGGTCTGATGAAATGAGCTAATTTAACTCATAGAAATGAATTATAATTTATAGCCAGTTTAAATGACGTGTTGAGTTTTCCTTTATATATATAGTAGCGGCCATAATATAAGGAACGGAAACAAGAAAGACATAAATATGTGTATTACTTAAAAAGTAATGCATGATTAGCAATGAAATTTTTACCGAATAAATGTCGGGGTTCTGGGCTGGCCACTTCATTAGGGCGATTCCTTCTTCAAATAAAGCCATATCCTTCTGAGCATTGTGGCAAGGTGCATTGTCCTGCATGAAACTAGGAGATTTATAAAGATTATGGTGTAATCTTGGTACCACATGCTGCTAAAGAAGCCTTTTGTAAATCTCAGCATTGTTATTGCCATGTACTTGGATGATAGAGCCAACTCCTGCAGATGAAATCATTCCCCACACCATCACACTGCCGCCACTAAACTTAACGGTTTTCCTGACACATTGAGAAGGAAGTCTTTCACCTGTTCTACGGCGTTCGTAAGTTTTGCCCTCAGAACCAAATATAGTAAACTTAGACTCGTCACTGAAATGAACTGTATCCTATTGTGCGTCAGTCCATACAATATGTTCTCTCGCATACTTCAGGCGTTCCCTTTGGTTTCACTTTGAAATGAGAGGCTTCGAAGCTGGAATATGGGCATGCAATCCTGCATTTTTAAATCTGGAAGCAACCGTTTTCCTTGAGATCTTATTATCTGTGTCATCAGCAAATTTACGGGCAATTGATGTAGCAGTTTCAAAACGGTTTTTGTAGATATTCTAACAATTCTTCGATCTTCTCTTTGCAATGTTTTTGGAGGTCTGCCGGTTTTTGGTTTTGTATCTAACGTTTTATCGGTTTTATACCTGCTAAATACACGATGAACAACACTTTTAGACCTATGAACAATATCAGAAATTTCTGAAATTGACTTTTTTTATTGATAGCGATAATGAGTTTTTTCTTCAAAAGAGAGCTTTTTGCATGTAGAATTTGCCGTATTGCTTAAAAATAAAGTCCCAATGATAAATGAACTTTTCTTGTTGAAAAGCTCCATTGAGTTTTTTAACAATGTGAATTAAATGTTTATGCAAATTATCAACATTATTCCTTAACTTTTGTCCAGTAGCTTATTTCTTTCGTTCCATTTAATCTTTATTTAAAAAAAAAACTATTATGTAAAATTTTGTAACTTTGTATAATATTTATGCATTACACCCTAATCTTTATTCGGTAAAAATTTCATTGCTAATCATGCATTACTTTTTAAGTGATACACACATATTTGTTGTTTCAGTTCCTTAGATTATGGTCGCTACTATATATATAATATATATATATATATATATATATAGGTGTCAGTCCGTAAACGGTGACGATAATCCAATAAGATTACCTTAATATAAAATATTAATTGGTAAATCCATATAGAGAGCTCGATGGGTATTAACCAGAGCGATATGAAGTTTGTAAAGGAAAACTCAACACGTCATATTAGTTATAAACTATAGCTCATTTTAATGAGTTTAATTAGCTCATATCATCAGACCTTTTACAATATTTCCTCCATCTGGTACAAAATTTCTGCCGGAATGAATCTTTTCTTAAAATGAAGAGAGGGATAATAATAAAAATAATAACAATAAAGATAAAATTACAAACAAACAAATAAATGACAATAAATATAAGGGGAAAGAGGAGAAGGAAAGAAAAGAAAGGAAAGGAAAGGAAGGGAGGGAAGAAAGAAATAGAGTCCTCTCTCTCTCTCTCTCTATATATATATATATATATATATATATATTATTTAATTACTTAGTTTTTGGTCGTAATAAAATTTGACCAGAACACAGCTGTATTAAAAAGTGTTCAATACAATTATATTACAGAATTTTGAATATTTTTTATTTGTTATTGCAAATTGCCTGAAGACATCACATGGTAGAAACTAACTAGGTCACGTAATAACTCGTTTACAACTGAAATATATATATATATATATATATATATATATATATATCATTCAGTAAAATCAATTTGAGCACTCTAGCTATTGGGCGCGTAATATGATATGCGCTAAAAAGACTGCCTCATCAGTACGGTTAGACTCCGATTGCTTTTAACCCAGGATTGAAACCCGACCGAAGTGGCGTCAGTCGGTGGTTCCACCTCTTGGTAATGGGCGCACGGTAGAAGAAAGCAGACTTTTAGCATGTATATTGTCATTATACACGCCCAATAGCCAGAGTGCTCAATTCATTAGTGAATGAGCGATGCGTACATACCAGAGTAGGTACTGTTTTTCAAAGTCTCCCATTCTTCCAGAGTGCTCAATCAGGGTGTCAGAGCGTAAATAATATATATATATATATATATATATATATATATATATATATATATATATATATAGGCAGCAATCTTTCATTTAAACGTTTTGTTACAAACGATCGACCATGAAGATTTTATCCATTTTTGATTTAATTTCTCCAGTATTCTTACATGTTTGTTTTTTTTTTTTGGCTGGAGATAAGGAATGTAAAAACGTTCCATAATTTTTGACTTTCCAAGCGCATTCAGCCTCTTCACAGGCTATTTTTAAAGATGTTATTTTTCCGGTGTTGTTATGTTCTCATGTTTGACTCTAATGTAATTTTTCGTTTTACTGATTTTTTTTGTATTTAGTGGGGTTTTTTTTTTGTGTATGAATCCACCTCTTCTCCCTTCAGCTATTGGTTAATTAGTAGAAAAAGGTATTTCTCTTAAGATTCATATTAAATAGTAAATAATATTATCATTTACGATATATATTTTATGTTATGTTCTCATGTTTGACTCTAATGTAATTTTTCGTTTTACTGATTTTTTTTGTATTTAGTGGGTTTTTTTTTTTGTGTATGAATCCACCTCTTCTCCCTTCAGCTATTGGTTAATTAGTAGAAAAAGGTATTTCTCTTAAGATTCATATTAAATAGTAAATAATATTATCATTTACGATATATATTTTATGTTGTTATGTTCTCATGTTTGACTCTAATGTAATTTTTCGTTTTACTGATTTTTTTTGTATTTAGTGGGGTTTTTTTTGTGTATGAATCCACCTCTTCTCCCTTCAGCTATTGGTTAATTAGTAGAAAAAGGTATTTCTCTTAAGATTCATATTAAATAGTAAATAATATTATCATTTACGATATATATTTTATGTTGTTATGTTCTCATGTTTGACTCTAATGTAATTTTTCGTTTTACTGATTTTTTTTGTATTTAGTGGGGTTTTTTTTTGTGTATGAATCCACCTCTTCTCCCTTCAGCTATTGGTTAATTAGTAGGAAAAGGTATTTCTCTTAAGATTCATATTAAATAGTAAATAATATTATCATTTACGATATATATTTTATGCCAATAGGCAAAATCGAAAAATTAAAACTTTTCCGGGTGAATGTACAGTATAACCCGGATATAAGAGACCCTGATATAAGATAAATTCGAATATAAGATATATTTTCTCTGGCCCCAAATTAGAACCTGTGGTAATGTATATAAAATAGACCAAACCCAGATATAAGAGAAACTCGGATATAAGATAACTTTTATCCGGTCCCGACAACTCTTTTATATCAGGGTTACACCGTATAAAAATGTTTGTACTGCGCATGTGTAAATCTGTTGGTGGGTTTGTAACAAACATTGGAAAGGTTGTGTAAGATAGCGTTTGACGCTTGATTTAAAATATACAATATTGTTACATGTTGCAGTGAATGCTGGATAAATTTCTCAAAAATGAAGGAAAGACTCGAAACAACAGAAATGTGGTTCTACAGAAAGATGCTGAGGATGCCATGGGCCGAGCATGTGAACAAAGAACAAAGGTCTTGGACAGAATGAATACGAAACGAAAATTTATACTTAATACCAGGAAGACGCAACTGAAGTTTCTGAAATACCCAATGAGGAAAGAGGGTTTAGAGAATCTGATACTCACAGGACGGATAGCGGGAAAGGGAGACAGAGGACAACAGTGAGTGACATACTTGATGGGCTTAGACAATTGAATGGCAGAGCAGAGTTTGGGAGAATTAAAAGCACTAGATATATTAAGGACAACAAGGGGCAGAAAGATGTGAAAGGCCGTAATCTCTTATGTCCTGAAAGGAACGTGTTACAAAAAAGTATCTGCAACCCTCTATACTTGCCTGAAAATGAAGTTACTAGGACTTGTATCAGTAAATCCTTATCTCCACATAATTCTTAGGAGCTAAAAATAATATCCATTCTCTCAAGCTCTTTTTTACCATCTACTTCACCTCCATTCTCGGTATTCTTATCCATCTATTACCCTCTTCCTGATATTTCCTATAACTAACCCCTCTTTCTCATCACTTTCCCCTATGTAACCCCTGCCACAACAGTGGCAGTAGAATGCCTTGCTTGGGGTGAAATGATTAAAAAAATAATAATTATAAATATGTCAGTCAGGTAAGTGCCATACGTGAAACACGCTTGGACGATCATGTCTCGAAAGAGACATGACTGACTGGGCAGAAGATTATCCCGCAGTAGGTTGCCATTGCTTTCTGTAGTCGACTATAGGCTATAGAAGCCAATCTGTCCTGTTATTTAACCCATAACTAGAAGGAATAGACGGATTAATACCTTTCCCAAGGGTATTTGCGCATAAGTGAATGCAATGAATTCAATTGGAATTCGAACTCGGCTCTCCAATTTTTCGTCCGGAGTCGATATCCACTTCGCTGCAACGCACATATGTAGGAGGTGAAAAGAAAATAAGAAATAAATAAATAAAAGGAAGTAAGATACAAAAGAAAGTAACAAAAGAACAAGATACACAAGGTGATATAGAAAGGAAGAGGGAAGGACTGGAGTCAAGTGGATAAGAGATGGGAATTGACACTGCATTTAACTTCCATGAGGTTGGATCCGTCAGAAAAGCAAGTATACGGAAAGAAGCACCACGGGCGGGAAGTGCGAGAAAAGAAGCTGCTGGCGAAGAATTGTCGGCTGCATTTGGGAGGTTTAACTGTAAAAGGGTGGAGCCTTGTTGACAGTCTGGTTACTAGAGTAAATTCTTGTGGAGGGGGCACCAGTGATTTAAGTTCGTCGGAGTAGAAGCCATGAAAATATTTGTAGAATAGACAGAGAGAAGCCACATCCCGCCGGTGAGAAAGTGACTGGTGTCGAGCTGCCAGGCCTGGACAGATCACATTACAGATTCCCTTTGGAGCCTGTCGAGAATCCTGAGATGAACGGCAGAGGTGCCTGACCCGATATAACAACAGTATTCTATGCACGGTCGGATGGATGATTTGTATAGAAAAGAGAAAGATACAAAGGAAGGAAGGAAGGAAGGAAGGAAGGAAGGAAAAAAATGTTCTGCCTTCTCGTGTAAAAACTGATGCGGGAAGTTTTTCACTTATAAGCTATTTTGTTTGTGTGCTTGTGTTTGTGTTTGTGTGTGTGCGTGTGTGTTTGTGTGTGCGTGCGTGCATTTTTGTGTGCGTGTGCGTATGTGTGTGCGTATGTGTGTGTTTGTGCCTATGTGTGTATTTGTGTGTGTATATGTGTGTACGTGCGTGCGTGTGTGTTTGTGTGTATGTGTGTGCGTATGCGTGTGTTTGTGTGTGCGTGCCTTGAAAATTGCGTTCAAACATGAAGCAGAAATTTGCCACTCAATGTTGATTTATATATATATATATATATATATATATATAAGTCCAGTAACATACTACCCTCAGACCTCGCAACAATTGGGGAGGTGGGACCCCCGAGCAATGCTTGGGACCCTCGCTATCTTTCCAACATTTGATTTTTTCTAATTACATTTACATACGTTACAAATTATATTAAGCACAAAAATAAAATTAAAGGATAAAAAAAAAATAAATCGCGGATTTTGACGTCATTCTGGCTTCCTTTTTTTTTTTTTTTTTCGTTCAAATTCGTGAATGTGTTTTTCTAATGCTAAATCTTAGAAAAAAATCTCTATAAAATACACCATTTTTTACTCCATATTGTTAAATGAGTTAAAATTCTTCAACTTTTTATCAAGAAAAATCTCAAGTTGATGTTAAAAATTGTCACAACACTTTGTTGATTTAAGATGGAATGATCTATTATGACATGTTTCTAATTTGTATTTAGATGCATTGTATTTATTGTCAATTTTTCTAGTTGAATTGTTCACCTATATTGCATATGGTTCATTATTGTACATTATTGCAAGCCTTATTTGTGTCTCCAAACACTGCTCTGTAATTCTCTAAAGAATTTATCTGGCGTTTATTTTTTCCAGTATATTTTCTGCGAATTGTAAGGTGCGCCCTATATACTGATACAGATTATCTACCCGCAAAATCCGATCTCATTTATTTTCGGTGTCATCTCTGACCCTCTCCCCCACTCTTAAATCTACGGAATTTGGAAGACCAAAATATGGCACAAAAAGGAGACGGAATGATATAAGCGTATTTTATCAACATGTCCTTTTTTTTTATCTACATTTATATACGTTACAATTAAGCTAAACACGATTGACTATTAAAGGATGACAATTTTTTGAAGATCTTGACGTCATTCTGAGCTTCTTGTTTTTCATCCAAATCCGTGAATTTGTTTTACTCATGCTAAATTTAGCAAAAATACTGCCTATAATTCACTCTAATTTAACCCTAATGTCGAAGGTGTTAATATCCTTTAACTTTTTTAACAAGAAAAATCTCAAATTGATATTAAAAATTGCCGCAAAGCATTGTTGGTTCAATTAAAATGAAATTATCTCTATTAGGACATATCTCTATTTTGTATTTAGATATATTGTATTTATTGCCAATTTTTCCAATTTAATTAATCGCCTATATTGCATATGATCCATTATTATACATAATTAGGTTACAATAAAATTTGTATGAGTACTTATTATTTATTCGCTCGAGCTAGCTTGGACATTCATGAGTGTATCACGCCAACTATCACGGTTCTGCATCAAAGTAGGAAGGTCATTAGAGAGGCATACTGTGTCATAACAGCTGATCAATGTAGATGGTTGCTAAGCGACTTGTTCCATGGCTAGATGCCCAGAGCCGTAAATCACTCACGAGTTCTTGTTTCACTGGCCAGCAGTGTCACCAACCACCGTGGCAGTGTCCTGCGAAGAGCATTCCACGTTCGCATAAGATTGTAGATATATCAAAGGATAGTTTCATAGAGCTGTGATTTACTTGGATGTCTTAGATTGGGTGTGGCATCATAGATTAGAGTACCGTCTACGGCTATATCATGTTGAATACACCGGTTCCCGTCTGATCACCGAAGTTAAGCAACACCGAGCCTGGTCAGTACTTAAATGGGTGACCATTTGGGAATACCAGGTGCTGTAAACGTAAGGACCAAGAATGGCCCACCGGTCCTCCAAGTTTGGAGGTTGGGTGCATGGCTAACAACCCTGCCCCGTAAAAAACAGTTTATTACAGAAACATCAACAAAAGGTTGCTGCCCTATGCACCATCTGGGTGTGATCGATAAATGATGATGATCATCATAGATTAGGATGTGCGTTGTGGTGCAGTGGATATCGGCTCGGAACGACAAATCGGGGAGCCAATTTCCAATTCCAGTTAAATTCCTCGCATTCACTTACGCACAAATACCATTGGGAAAGGTATTAATCCGTCTCTTCCCTCCAGATATGGGTTAAATAATAGAACGGATTGGATTCTATAGTCTTGGTTGGCAACCAGTCTACCGCAGGAAGCAATGATAACCTACTGCAGGATAATCTTCTGCCCAATCAGTCATGTCTCGAAAGAGACAAGATCGCCCAAAGCTTGTATCACGTATGGAACTTAACTGACTGACTGATCATAGATTCCGGGGCACACGACCCTTGCACATTCCCTATATATATATATATATATATATATATAGCATACTAGTATTTTGTGTCTGTTTTATTCATTTTTCTCTCGATTTCTGAAGAAGCTTTAATAAAAATTAAACATGTTAGATTGAGAGAGGTTTCCTATTTGTTCTTTCTTTATTTTATCACACACACACACACACATATATATATATATATATATATATATATATATATATATATAAAATTTAATTCCACGTTGTACATTTATCAGGATGTGCGTTGTAGAGGATGTGCGTTGTGGTGCAGTGGATATTGACTCTGAACGAGAAATCGAAAACTCGAGTTCGAATTCCAGTTGAATTCGTTGCAGGACATGTTGGGCTCTATAGCTTTGGTTGGCAACCAGTTTACCGCAGAAAATAACTGCAACAAACTGCGGGCAAACCTTTTACCCAATCTGTCATGTCTCTTTCGAGACATGATCATCCAAACGTGTATCACGTAGCTGACTGATATTTATCATATAGCTATATATATTTCACTTAACTGACAGATATTTATTATATATTCTGAAAATTCTACCGATATCAGTTGTTTTACTGTGAAAATATTGACTTGAGTAATAAAACCTAAAGATAGACTCTATGTGGCTTTATTCCAGTAGGCAAGTGAAATTTTTGTACGATTACGCTTGTTATTTGAAGTTGAGTCCGTTTTTGACACTCTATATCTGGTTCAACATGAGCAAAAAGAGTGGAAACAATACAACAGTGAAGGCCCCGAAGTGAACAGATAAGCTTCTCAAGAAAGCAATTGTTTAAAATAAACAGGCCATCGAGGACACTCCTACGTTGTATATTAATACTGCGTCCCATAGACGTAAACTGACCCGAAATTTGACCAAAACAAGCGATAAATATTCAAATATTTTACCACTGCTAAAAATACATTGTTAATGTTTAGAGAAAATAGTTTAAAAACTGGAAATGTAAATCTCCCTATGGTTACAAATTTATTTAAAAATAATAAAATTTTTAAAGGGTATAGATTTAAATGTTATGAAATAATACCTTATATTTAAAAAAAAAAAGATACACGCACAAATATGAACTTATTTACTAACTTATTTATTTGAATGTTTCTATTCAACTATTTGCGCAGGTTATTTAGTGTGAAACCTGTGCCTAGTTTATCTGCTTTTTTTTTTTTTTTTTTGCTTTTTTTTTTCCACGATTTCTTCAATGTTTGGTCGAATGTGCGATAAACAAACCATCATTTCTTCTTCTTTCTCCCTTCTTATTTTTCATATTATTTAGTTTTGAGAAGCCTTATTCGCATAAAAATAAGAAGTAGAAAATTGCAATAAAACTGATAAAGCCTTTTTAGATAATATGGGATAAAAAGGTTAATTCTTATTAATTTATTTAAAAACTGACACTGTACCATTAGTACTTCCACACATATACACACACACACACACGCGCGCGCGCGCGCGCACACAGAGAGAGAGAGAAAGAGAGAGAGAGAGAGAAAGGATGCAATGGATAAATTGTCGTCTAATTTATGCAAAAAATGAAAATAACACTGACATCTCATTTTAACAGATATACGGGGTGCGATGGATAAATTGTTGTCTAAATGACGCAAAATGAAAAGAATACTACCATATCATTTTAACAGATATATTTACCAAAATTACACAAAAAATATCTTGAAATACTAAAGAGTAGGAATGTCATGCAACTCTTCTGAATGATCACCTTGTTTAAGTTGAGGAATGCTGCCATAATCCTTGCATTCAGTTCATCTTTGGTGCTACAAAGAGTTTTGCTGGTTTCATATTCAACTGCGACCACATATAATAATCAAGGGAGTTTTAGGAGTTAAGTGTAAGGATTGATGTGGTTGCGGAAATTGTTTGAAAGGCATGACTCGGTTCTTTTGCTTGTGTGGCATGTCCGGTGCGAATGCCAAGCAGTATAGCATGCCGTTTCCAAATTTCCGACGGAGTGAGCTGACTCCACATTACTGTGCAACCGAGAATACAAAATAAAAAAATTAAAAAAAAACAACGTGTATGAGCAAAATTAAAAATATAAAAATGACGAAAATTTACCCTTTTGAAAAGCAACTCTCTATTCAAAATACTTATAATTCTTAACTATAATTTTTACAAAAATGAATGAGAGAAAAGCATTTTAGTATGAGGTTTTATTTAAAATTCGATATGGGCACCTGATTTTGCTATCATTTCCGGCGAAGTGAATCACGCACGAATCGCATCAACTGATTTTACCAGGAACTCTTGTAGTATGGAAGACATAATTTATTGTATTCGCCCTTCAATTTCTTCCAAAGTTTTGGTTAGGTATAGTTGATTTGGTTCTTAAACCAAACCCAAAGAAAGTGTTAAACCAGGATCTTAAGTCAGAACAATTAGAAATGAGAAGTGAGTTCTATCCTCACTGGGCGCCCCATACTTTCGGCGTTGTTCGGCCGCTTAGAAAGTGTGTCATGGTTAAGAAGCTTTTCTAGAACAATTACAACTGAGTAGTGAGTTCTGTCCTTACTGGGGGCCCCATAATTTGGGCGTTGTGCCATGTCTAAACTAAGCTTAAAAATCCCCATGCAAGCGGGTTGATAGTAATTACACTTCAATACTCTTTTCTCTTTTTCTAACAAACTTTTTCGGTTTTTTTAATGTCTTGCTTAGTTTTTGGAAGACATCTTTTACTATTCAAGTGCATCTTCGAATTTTTGTTTTCCATTTTCTGTCATCTGTTAAAACAAAAACACTTTCCAGATATTTGAACTTTAAACTTTAAGTTTAACGACATATCAACACCTCTGTGGGTTATTTAATGCCAAAAAGGTGGGGGTTAAGGTATTTTTTTAATGTTCGGTTATAGTGAGAAGTTTGATTTAGATTTTGATAATTTTTTTATTTTAGAAATTGAATATGTTTTCTAGTTTTGTATTAAAAATGTATTGCTGGGAATAATTTTTTCCTTCAAAAATGTATTATGGTCATAATTTTTTTCCTTCAAAAATCCATTATGGTAATAGTTTTTTTTCTTTCAAAAATGTATAATGGTAATAATTTTTTTCTTTCAAAAAGGTATTGTTAGTAATATTTTTCCTTGAAAAATATATATTTTTCTGTAAAAGTCTATTTTTAGGTATATATTTCTATAAAAGTCTATTTTTATACTTTCATAGTGTTTTGACCCCAGTTTGGAGATTAACTATTTGCCCATATTTGGGACCCTAACAAGTGCTACCACTCAGGGTCAGGGTGGACATGGGAACAACTGCAATTAAGAGGTGGTTCCATGCTCCTCGCAACCTCCCAATTAGAGGCCTTGCTGCCTGATGAAGTCTAACAACTCAAAAAACAGCCAGGGTCTGTCTACCCTTTGTAAAGGGGTTTTTAAAAAAATTCAAAGGATCTGTCCATATATCACCAGGACGTTCTACAGAAGTAGTTCTGCAATTCGCAGGTACCTCTCCCGAGTAAGATCGGCAACAGAGGAGGACATGACTAAGAATTGTGTGTACGCAATTCCCTGTAGCTGTGGAAAGAAATATAAAAGAGAAACAGGCCGCCCCTTAAGGTAAGGCGACAAGAACATTGCAAGGCCGTAACACGAGGGAAGATATAAATTCAGGCGTAGCTGACCAGATATGGAGAGAGAAAGGGAACCACCGCCCCCAATGAGATGAAGTTGAAATAATAGATAGAAAACGCCTCTGGAAACTACGTAAACTTAAGGAACCAGTGCATATGCTAGACTACAAAAATCTAAGCCGACCAAGCATAGAGAGAAATACAATATAGGAACCAGTAATACTGAGTGTCAGAGAAAATCATTAGTGTCAAAAATTGCAATATAAGCTCTGGTAAAAAAATGTAAGAAGACTATTAACATCAAAACTTCCGATATGAATTCTGGTAAAAAATGCTAGAGAAAACCATTAACATCAAAAAATGCAATTGCAGGTTTACTGAACATTAGGTTTATAAGTTTCAGAAATTCAGTTGTTCTTGTCTTTAAGGCCCAGTGGATATAGACGTTGGTTAGTTCCCTGTGAGTTCAGTATCAGGCTACAGCAGTGGTGAACAAGTAACTTAGTGTTAGGTTAGAGGGAGATAACTCATGAAGGAATAAGAATGATATACCCCAGTGATCGTAATAAGGCCGGAGCGTACAAATGGCAACCAAGATGAGGACAATAGTCCGAATAATGTAAATAGTGTCGGAACGAGAAATCAGAGAGTCGAGTTCAAATTCTACTCTACCGCAGAAAGTAATGGCAAATTACTGCGTGAAAATCGTCTGCTCGGTTAGTCATATCTTTTTCGAGACGTGATCACTCAAGCGTGTATCATGTATGGCACTTAACTTACTGACTGATTTTCCTCTTAATCTTGAAAAGGAAGACTAGAGAGACAAATACTAGGACATTAAATGGAAATTGAAGAGAATTTAGAATTGTGGTCTGTCTATGTTCCTCTTTGTTATCAGAACTTTAGTCTAAATACTGGAATCATCCTTGTTATTTACGCTATTTATGAGGACTATTGTCCTCATCTCTGTTGCTGTCACATCCTTTAGTCGTGGAAACGGATCAAATTATAACAAAGCATTTGTCTATACTTCTGAGATGAGTTAGTATTTACATTATTTACACTGTTCGGACGGTTGACCAACTCTTCATTGCCATAGGGTATATGACTCGCTAAAAATCTGCATTCTTCTCCCGAGCGCCCATAGCTCAAAGGTAGAATCAACGACTGATGTCAGTTCGGTCGGGTTTCAATCCTGGCTAAAAGCGATCGGATGTCTAACCGTACTGATGATTTGTGATACAGCGAAACAGATCTGTTTTACTTTACGGCGTCGTCTGCAACTAAATATAGGCTTGCTATGTTTTAAGGTCACCTTTTAAACTGGCCTAAGCAAAGATACGACAATTCTTAATGCTAGGGTTTTATCTTGAAAGCAACCTAATACGGATTAACGTCCGAAAGACAATTAGAGTGAGTGTTAGGCTAAAGGGCTGTTCGGCTACCAGGAGATCTTCTCAAATTTGCTCGCGCAAAGAGCTTCCAGCTTTTCGTTTGATTAAAGCGAAACTTGGAGATTTGTTCCTGTTTTTGACTTCTGTCGGGTGAACTGTGTTTGATGCTAGGAAGTTTTTATACAAAAAGACAAGAAATAAAAAACAGAACGAAAGATTTATAGCGTTTCTTTTTAACCTGGTTCTCGAGACGGCCAGTTAGATAATTGATAATCAGCGGATTACTTTCTAAATGAAGTTCCTTACCCCCAGAAAAACACGTGCTAAAAGATTAAAAAGAAGGAGGCATCAGGACTTGGCTGTAGATTTTCAACCGGTTCTCCAAAGTTAAAGAAAAGGTTAATACGTCGTAATTAACAAATCTATCCGTTTTTAGGAAATGGGTTAAATCCGACATATTTTTAATTTATTTTTTCAAACTTTATTTGTAACGGACACTGATACCTGAGCAGATGCTCTGTTTTTATTATTAAACAGTATATTTATTTATTTATTTACGTCTACCGGCCTGAATATTCATGAAATCTTGTTAGAAGTATATTTGTCTTAATAAAAACAGAACAACTCCCAAAAGCGTTTTAACAAATACGTTTTTTAAAAATCTATATATCCGAGGATATTCATATGTGTTCTTATCTATCTAGATATCTTTTTTTTTTCTTTTTTTTTAAAATCATCTCACACCAAGCAAAGCATTCCACTGCCACTATTGCGCATGGGGCTACATAGGGGAAGGTAAAGAGAAGGAGTGGTTAGACATAGGGAATGTCAGGAGGAAGGTGACAGATGAGTAAGGATAGCGAGGATGAGGATTGGGCAGATGGGAAGAGTGTTTGATAGAATGGGAGCAGGTTAGTGTGTTAGGAGGTGTCTATTGACCTTACATTTAAACTCCTGGAGATTGTAGCCGTCGGGGAAGCAATCGTTTGGAAGAGAATTCCACAGTCGGGAAGTGCGAGGAAAGAAACTGTTGGATTAGAAGTTACGGCTGCATTTTATCGGTTTCACTGTAAAAGGGTGGGATCTAGTTGCTAATCTAGTATCTCGTTCAAATTCGTATTTAGGGGGCACTAGTGATCTAAGTTCATCGGAGCAGAAGCCGTGAAAGTATTTATAGAAGAGACACAGGGAAGCCACGTCACGCCGGTGGGAGAGAGACTGCAGGCGGTCTGCCAAGTCGGTATCTATCACATTACAGACCCTCCTCTGAACCTTATCGAGAAGCCCGAGGAGAACAGCAGGGGCACCAGTATTCAATGCACGGGCGGATGGTAGATTTATAAATGTGCAGGATAGATTTAGACGGAAAAAACTTCCGGGCCCTACACAGGGAACCGACTTTCATAGCAGCGGATTTAGCAATGGATTCGATATAGTCATTCAATTTGAGGTCCGCTGAAAGTGTGAGACCAAGGAGGCGCAGTGTTTTACTCTCTGGGAGGCAAGCCTGGTCCATGCTAATGGGAGGTAGGTGAGATTGTCGATGATAGTTAATTGAGAGTAGCTTCGTTTTAGAAGCATTAAAATTTACTAGCCATTTCTTACCCCAGTCCAATATGGATTGGAGGTCTTTTTCAATCTCACTCAGTTCACTATCTATCTATCTATCTATCTTATAATGTTCACATATATCACGTGTTAAAACAATCAGATTACAGAAGTTAAGCAATGTCGAACTTGGTCAGTACTTAGATGGGTGATGTAATAGATTAAGAAACCGGAGAGCCGAGTTCGAATTACTGTCGAATTCATTACATTCACTTACAAATACATGCTTTTGAAAAAAGATATTAATCCACTTTTCGCCCTCACCCCACAAATTGTGTTAAACAGTAGGACTTGTATCTAAAAATTATTATCTTCTCCAAAATATTATTCGTATAATTCAAAAATATGTTTCGTTGTAAATAGAATAAATTTTATAAGAGGGTAGTGTAATGGATAACAGTTCGAAATCGAAGGGCTTAGTTCCAATTCCTGTTCGGTTCGCTATATTGATTTCCGCGCAAATTCCTGTGGAAAAGGTACGAATCCACCTCTTCTCCCCTAGCTATGGATTAATTAGTAAGACTTGCATCACTAAAATTATTATCTCAAAAAATAATTTTACAATCTAAAAAATAGGCAAAAGGAACATTTTGTTTTTTTTCTTAAACACTGGCTGGAGGTCATCTTTTAACTCGAATTTGGTTGTCATCCTATTACACTGACCAAGGCCCTCAGAAAAAAAAAAAACTTCCGGAAAATTTTCTTATAAATTTTTATTAAATTATTTGCCTCGGTGGTCAGGTTAAAAAGTTTTTTGCAAAACGAATTAATTGGCATGTCCCACAACTTAAATTTCTCCATCCAGTCGGTGCCGAATAAATTTTCTGTATTCTTTAATACGAACGTTTTTAGTTGTAACGTCCTTTCTTGAAAGGTTACATTTGGGATAAGTTCTCCCTTAAACTTGATTTTTCTATTGCGTCCCAGATCGTGTTTTGTGAGGGTAAGTTAGTTACACTTTTTTCGTTCGGTTTCCTTTTCTGGATTACCAAGTACTGTTGAGTAGAACAAGGTATAACGAAAATAGAATTCCGTGCAACTAACGTTGACAATAACCACGCATTTTTGGGGGGTTCTCAAGGGTCATGAAGAATCTTTGTCGCGGCCTGGCTAGGAGCCAAAAATAAAGACACAAAGACGGAACAAAGTTAAACAAATATATTAACAAAAGGACACTAGTGCAAATAGATACAACACGAGAAGATCACCAGCGTAACTTTATTAGTCTGCTGAAATAGACCATTATTTATTGCATAAAAAATACAATTGTGGCGCAAGGCCGATTTCGTGGTGGAGGACTCAGGTTGGTCTTCAGTACCTATCCTATATCTAGCTAATCCGACTCACGACCCAAACATACTTTACAATTTTTCTCATCCACCACAAGAACCTGTCCATCATCATTCAATCCTTCATATACCAAAATACCTCAAACGTACCAGGGACCTAAAAAAACTCAAATGAAAATAAAAATTTTATTATGAACAATAAATACAAAAATATATTTAAAAATATATCAAGAAATGATATGTGGGGAGGGGCATGATATAATTCCCCAAAACAATTTTTTTTTAAACAAAAGATACAAACAGAAATCCTGATGTTAGTTGGACTCAACCAAACCACAAAACAAAGAGGCCGCTGTATTCTGCCCATAGGACAAAATCAAGAGGCACTCTTTCTACAGGAAGTGGAGAGGAGAAAATAAAATGAATGGGGAAAATATAATCCTGACCCAGACGAGATAAAACAGGAAAAATAAAAACTGGGGAAAATGGGAATCTCGATCATAACAAAAGACAATACCGGGGACAGGCTAGGAATCACATTAATTCTCATTAACTAGGTACACAAAAAAGAAACTACCTTAAAAGGGGTGGGGGTTCCAAAGGAATTCACCTCGATGTAACTAGCAGATCTAAAAGAGAAAATCAAGGCTAGCCCCGTTCACACGAACCAGGCTTGCCACATTTGCCTACCTTTTGTTAAAGCCTGTCGAGGTCAACCGTTTCCAGTCAGTACTAATCTTCATTTTGAGCTGGTACTCAAAATATAGGATCAGATTCTGTTGTGAATGTCGGCCACCCCACAAGACTTCCTCAAGTCGCGTTTTCCATATCACCATTCGAGCCGTGGCCAGCAGCGACAGAAACACAATTTGCTTCATTCCTGAAAACGGGGGCGACACATTGCCACAGGCGTAGGCACGATCAATGAGCACGAGCTCACGCGGCGGGATACGAGCATTCAACTCGCCGACACGGTCCCATTCTGCTGGAATCGACCTCTCCTCTCAAAGCAGAAACTGCTGCTTATTTATAGTTTGGAAGAGTTCAGGTGTGCACGAGTAAATTACCATAACAATATTTCCATGTCAGCAAAAAAAACGTTTATCTGAGAAGGCGCGATGTATCACTCTTCCGGGGGTTAGCATCAGCCATGCTCATGGAATGTTAAGCGGTTCTCTCGGACGATTAAAATACAGTAGATTCGTTTTGGAAGCGTTAAAATTAAGAAGTGATTCCTTGAAAGTAGATCAATTTTTAAATCAGCTGCCAACTTGACATCGAACTGCTTAGACATTATTAAGAAAGAAATGGTTGCGACATCATCAGCACAGATTCCGATTTGAGAACTGATGCCATGTGAAAGGTCGTTGATAAAAATTAGGAACAACATGGGTTCAAGGTTAGAGCCCTAGAGGAAGCCTGTGTTTATGCAAAATGGTGTAGAAGAGTGGCCATTCTAAATCATTTTCATTTCATTTCGAAAGACTGAATCAGTTAAAAAATTCGTCCAGAAATACAGTAATATTTCAACTTGTGAAGAATACCAATATGAAAAACCTTGCCATGCCATCGAGATATCCGAAGAAACAGCCTGGCCTTCCCTATTCTTATCTAAAGCTAGACACTTTGAGTAATAACAGTCAACACATCAACAGTTGACCTAGAGAAACGAAAACCATATTGCTTATCTGAAAGTAGAAACTGAGACGTAAGTTGCTTGACAAATTCAGAGTTGATTAAAGCTTCTAGTGTTTTGCCAAGAAAAAGTAAAAGGTCTGTAGGCAAATAGAAGAAACAGATGCTTCGTTTGAGTTCTTAAAGACAAGAACGACATAAGAAAATTTCCAACAAGCAGGTAAGCAAGAGACATTTATAAAAATTACAAACATTTACAAATTACAAGGAAAAAAATGCTAAGTTTAAAGATTTTAAACATCAAAACCGGTAAATTTTGTTGAAAAACCAAACTACAGAAATTGGCCAGGAAATGCAGGAAGTGAATCTAATATTAATACGTTATTTTACGCTAGTTTACACAAATCACTCAAAGAAAAGTCTGTAAAATTTTACATGACCGCCTCAAGATAAGTTGTAAATACGTAAATACAGCAGTTCTCAAAAGCTTCAGAGATCCTGCATCAATTTCTGTTAGTAATAAGAGATTAAACCAATCGCAATATATTTTGTAATTGCTGATATTCTGATTATAATTTAAAATATTAAGTCATTATAATGACGAATATATCATCCTAACTACTAGGGTTGGTGCAAAGGTCTCCCTCACCCGAATCTATGATACGCCCCATCCACACATACTACAACATCTCATTTTTCATAAGGTAGTATTCATATGAAATGCAAATTTTATTGTAACCTAATTATGTATAATAATGGGCCATATATAATACATATGAATAATTTGACTAGAAAAATTGAAAATAAATATGTGGTGAACAAGAAATTAAAAGTAACTCTCTTCTCTTCTTCACTTTTACAAAATTCAAAATTACGTGTGAAATCTTAATTTTGACGGATAAGAAATGGTTGACCCCGTACTGAAAGAAAAAGACGAAGCCAAATTTCTCGATCCGATGTTAAATTAATTTTCTAACCAATGAAAGGAAGCCATTTGCAAAACTCAGAGAAAAGTTAACAAGACGATGTGAAAAAGTCTTTCGGCATATCTAAACTTATTTATAAATGGAACTTTGTGTGTACAAGCTTCTGCGAGTGTTCTTAGCTAGGTTTTGTGTCGAGGTATCCCCGATAAATATCGAAAATCGATAATCGAAAAAATCGAGTTATAGAAAGGGTGGTCCGATTTTAATCAAATTTGTTACACCCATAGACAAAAACATAAGAAATGATATTCAGAAGTTTCAAGGTTGCCGTTCTTACAGTAGTGCAGAAAATCGATAATATATATATATATATATATATATATATATATATATATATATATATATATAAAAGGCAAGATGTTTTTGTGTGTGACTGTTTACCTGCCTGTATGTCTGTATTTGTTTTTTTAGTTTTTGCTTCGGGTTTGGCTCTAAATAGGTATAATTGTAATTCTTAGTCTCAGCAATGATACCATTTACTCAGCGGACATATTTAGCCTTCAAAATTCAGTTTACGACGAAAAAACTTATTTGATATCGATACCAAGAAACCAAAATTTGACTTACATCCATTCATTTTTCTTTCAGTCTACGGTTTTGCTTTAACTGGAAACAACTATTGTTTTTTAGTCTTTCGTGCCAACGTCCAAAGAGTCTGAGCTCCAGCACCATGGATTAGTTTTAAAGCTTTCATTACACCCGAGCAACGCCGGGCTATACTGTTAGTTATATAATAATAATGTAATGTTTTACTTTATTTGTTGAGGAATAAAGTCGATAAACAAAAATGGAAATTATTTATGATCCAATCTAATAGTCTTTCTCCCGAAGACTGCATTGTCGGACTATCTTCCCGAAGGCAGAGACGAACCCAAACGAAGCTATGCCGAAGACACACTCGTCTAAGGAAAAGAAGACAGGAGACCGACCCTACCTCATGCAGGGTCTACCGAAAAATTTTGTCTGTGCTTGAGAAATCGGCTTTGTGCCTCATCTGACCTCAGTAAGGAGGTTACTGGTAAATATCCAATCAAATAGCATTCTAACAGCGGCCATACTGTTAACAGAAGCAAAAAAGCGGAATCAGCAAAACAGCAAATAGAGGATATTGTGATTGAGATAAGTAAAAGAGTGTTTATTTCCAGTGGTCTATAAGGTTTAATCGTTTGCTTGTTCTGGGGCATCGTATATAAATCGCCGGAAGACTCAGTGTTCACTCGGAATATTAAATTCAGGAGTGTACCTAAAAATGTACTCTGTGCCATAAAAAAAAACACTAGAGTCTCAGTAAAATAGCGCCAAGCAAAGGTGTGCATGACAATACTAGACCCTCGAAGCCCCCATACTAGAGCAAATGTACCAACCAATGAAACTTTCTCTAATGAAAAGCAAATTCAAGAGTTCATCGAAGATTTTCACATGAAAACTTGCAGAATTTTAATCAAGATATCGAAGAGCATCCTTGTAAGTATCAAAAAGCCATTTCAAATAATGGTAGATGTAATTCAATAGAATATAATTATACCTAACTAGCAGTATAGCCCGGCATTGCTCGGGTGTAATGAAAACTTTAAAACTAATCCATGGTCCTGGAGCTCAGACTCTTTGAACGTTGGCATGAAAGACTAAAAAGTAATAATTGTTTCCAGTTAAAGCGAAACCGTAGACTGAAAGAAAAATGAATGGATGTAAGTCAAATTTTGATTTCCTGGTATCGATATCAAATAAACTAAATCAATAAAATATCGTCGCAAACTGAATTTTAAAGGCTAAATAAGTCCTCTGAGTAAATGGTATCATTGCTGAGACTAAGAACTACAATTATACCTACTTAGAGCCAAACAAAAAGCAAAAACTAAAATAAAAGGGCTGAAGAAAATACAGACATACAGGCAGATAAACAGACACACACAAACATCTTGCCTTTTATATATATATATATATATATATATTATTGATTTTCTGCACTATTGTAAGAACTGCAACCTTGAAACTCTGAATATCGTTTCTTATGTTTTTGTCTATGAGTGTATCAAATTTGATTAAAATCGGACCACTCCTTCTATAACCCGATTTTTTCGATTTCGATTATCGATTTTCGATTATCGATTTTTTCGATTTCGATTATCGATTTTCGATATTTATTTAGTTAGTATTCTAACAGGATTTACCGTTAAATAAAACTAAATAAAGTGAAAGGGATAAAACAACAAATGGTGATAAAACCTGGTTGAAATAAGGAAAACATTTTTTTATTTCCCGTGAGATTTCGCTAGAAACAAAGAAAAAAGTACTGGATTGCTATGTGGTGTTAGTTCTTTAATATGGCAGTGAATGCTGGACAATCTCACCAAAGATGAAGGAAACACTTGAAGAAACTTAAATGTGGTTCTACAGAAGGATGCAGCGAATATCATGGATCGAGCATGTGAGTAATGATGAGGTTTTAGAAAGGAAGGAAAAGAAAAGGAAATTAATACTGAGCATCAGGAAAAGACAGCTAAAGTTACTAGGATATATCATGAGGAAGGAAGGTTTGTAGAACCTGATGCTAACAGGCCAGATAGAGGGAAAAATAGACAGGGGAAAGCAGCGGAGAACATATTTGAAGGGCCTGAGCAGGTGGATGAGAGAAAGCGTGTTAAGAGCCACCAGGGATAGGGAAACGTGGAAAGCCATGGTCGCCTACGTCCTGAAAGGACATGGCACATAGAAGAAGAAGATCTACAAGGTTCGATTGATTGCTCGTTCGGCGTATAACTATTTTAGTAGTCGAGAAAAAACGTGGAAAAAGTCAACACATATGTTATCGACTGAGTCAGACTTGCGGGGAAAATATTCCACGAATTATCACTGCTGTTGTCTTTTGTTTCGTTGCTCGCCGGTCCGAAGCATCACTGTTGATGGAAGCACTTTGGTGTCTCTTCTGGATAAGCTTGCCTGTCGTGGGGTCCGTCGCTAAAATCAGCCTGCTCGAATCTGGACATTTACACAAGTCTTCACAATTGTGGCCATTTTTAATGTGAGATTTCCAAGCGCGTATGCCCGGACAAAAATTCCACGGCATCGGGTCAGTCTACTTTTCCCCTGACGAGGCTGATTTCGAGTGGTCGGATCTACGCTTGCGGGTGGAATCAACGTTGGTTTTATAGTGAATCTGTGGCTCAGAAACCGCCGCAGTGCAAACTAGTTTTTCTGACTATTGTTACGAAGATGCAATTATATGTAAAAAAATAATATTAATAATGTTTAAAAGTTATAGTAAGGGATTCTGTTGAGTCCTACTTGTTATTACAAAAAGTTTTAATTCATGAAATAGTTGTTAAGTAGATAAATTAGAAATAGAACGTTTTGGAAAATCTAGAATATTCGAGAAAAATCTAAAGAATTGGAAATGATTCCAGAAATATGCAAATTAGGTATTAGCCTTTATAAAAATAGGTTTTGAGAAGAGAGTAGTTAGTTGTTAAAAGGATTTGCTGACATTATCAACTCCAGCCCGATTCAGGATTTGGATATCCAGCCGAAAGAATCTCTACTAAAAATTGCCGACAAACTAAAACCTGAAAGAGAACCTCATAGAACTAAATGGAAGAATAGATTTTTGTTTGACTCTTTCATTGACCAAACAAAAAAAAAACTTTCTTTATATACTCATTTGAGGATTTCCAAAAAGTATAGCACTTAAACTACTTCTTAATTGGGTAAATATACTGGACACCTTCCTTCCCCTTCGTAACACTTACCCGTCACACTTGCCATTTTCTGTGTTGAATGAAAAAATTGTATTTTGTGTATATATGTTTTTATTTTGTGTTTTTGTAAATTAAATATTTGTCTGTGATTTAGCTCTGCGTTTTGGTCAATCATTTTTTTCTTTTGTTATAACTTATAACACGTAACACTAGTCAGAAACGATGTTTTTTGACACTGGTATGTGCGTTGTAGTGCAGTGGATATCGACTCGGAACGACAAATCGGGGTGCCGAGTTCGAATTCCATTTGAATACCTTGCATTCACTTCCGCACAAATACCCTTAGGAAAGGTTTACTCCGTCTCTTCCCTTCAGTTATGGGTTAAATAATAGGACATATTGAGTTCTATAGCCTTGGTTGGTAATCAGTCTACCGCAGAAAGCAATGGCAACCTACTTCGAGATAGCCTACTGCCCAGTTAGTCATGTCTCTTTCGAGACATGATCGGCCAAAGAGTGTATCACGTATAGCACTTAACTGATACTGAAACAAAAAATGAAATGTTTTTCCTTCTCCCACAGTTTCTCGCTATATGATAAATGCACCTATTTATCGTGTATGTTCTTGGTACCTACCAATCCAATATCACAGACCCCAGGTGTGCATTTTGCAATTAGTCCATATCTTTGAGAAAGGATGATAATGCTTCCAAACGGAAGGCTGTTTTCCGGAAACGTCTATCAAACTTTGTATCAAAAGTCTAACACCTGAATGAGTTACAGATGGTTCCTCGAAACAAATTGGTAGCGGGCTCATGGTAACTTAGTACATGGTAGCCTGTTGAGTGAAGATGCGACTGTTGAAGCTAATTTGCTTTGATAAGAGTCAACCCTCGTAAAAAAAGGGAAAAGGGCCGATCTTTCCATAAAATTTTCAATGTTCATGCAACATGAAATAAAAACATTTTCTTTGACATACTGTTCCGTTTTTTTTTTCTGTTTTTTTTTAGCATGTATTTTTTCTACTTACAATCCCATTATTTTGTAGCTCGGATGTAGCTCACATTCTTATATATATATATATATATATATATATATATATATATATATATATATATATATATATCCGAGTGAATACAGAACGAAGAAAACAATTTTTTACAACGTCCAAAACATTAATTTAAAACAGTGCTCGATATATAATATATAGAGCTGTAAATATTTATTATAAAGTATATTTTAGAACATGTACATAATTTTTTTTATATATAAAAAAATTATATAATAAAAAAATTAAGTACATATTCTAAAATATAATTTATAATATATATATATATAGTGTATCAAGGCAAAACATTTTCTAAACATATACTGTTAAATATAAGAGACAATGAATGTCTATTATGTTTAATCATGAGCCGTTCTAAACGTCGTATTTTGGCTTTAATTTCAATTGAAAATAAAGACAAAAATTCTCCAAAATTTGGATATTTTTTTATTAAGTTGGTTCTAAGCTTTCGGCTCACATGAGCCATCTTCAGAGAGCTTATAAGGATGGTAACACAATAACATCCACCATCAGCGACGATTTTATCTTGTGTTGACATAAAACTCCGCTAAGCAACGGCAATAGTTACCAAAAATAACAAACGCAGTTCTCAAATTTGCAATGCGGTTCTATAAAGTCACACCGCGTGATATATATATATATATATATATATAATAATAATAATAATAATAATAAAATAATAATAATAAAACTGACTCTGTACGTATCTAGATCCTAAAATTTTACAAAAGCAAACCTTGAGGACCACAAATAACCGGCAGAATCTAACTCCGTTACTGTCCGTCGCTATAACGCGTTGGACAAGAGGGGGAAAAAAAGAAAACCGCGGAGTACCGACAATACATACAGTACCTCGCAGCAAAGAAAAAAAACCCTCAAACGGAACCAACCACAAAGAAAGAAAAGTGCTCGATACAAACTAACCAATTCGAATTAACAAAGAGGAAGTAACGTAGAGCAAAAAACATCTTGGCGATCTTGTGATTTTTTCACGTGTATATATATATATATATATATATATATATATATGAGAAACTTTTGATATTTTGAGGGTGTTTATCTTCTTTTTCTTTTTTGTTCCTCCATCTTCTTCTTTCTCTTCTGCTCCTCTTCCTTCTTAGTCCAGGGTATGACGATAAACTACATCCGAGAGCAAGGCTTATGATCGGGAAATTGGATGTTATAAGAAGTGTGTAACCACCTACTAATTGCTGTTGTTCCCAAGTCCATACTGACCCGAGGTGGTAGCACTTGTTATGATTCCAGCTATAATAGAAAACTCTCCAAAGACGATGAAAGTATAAAAATACATTTTTGGAGTAAAAATACTAGCAATATATTTCTATATAAAAAAGTTACCAGTGTTAGATATTTATAGTAGAATTACCAACAATACACTTTAAAACAGAAATACCAACAATAAATTTTATAGCAAAATGGCCAACAATATATTTCTGTAGCTGAAGCCCTAAAACTATATTCAAAATATTTAGATTTCGGCATTAAAATACCCATAGAGGTTGATATACCTCTAAACAAAATGAACCAAACTCTTCGTCTTCTCTTCTTTTTTTTTTCTTCTTTTTCTCAATATTCAGTCAGTCAGTTAAGTGCCATACATGATACACGCCTGGGTGATCATGTCTTGAAAGAGACATAATTGACTGTGAAGAAGACTATCCCGCAGTAGGTAGCCATTACCTTTTGCGGTAGACTGGTTGCTAGCCAGGGCTATAAAACACAATCTGTCCTGTTATTTAACCCATAACTGGAGTGAAGATAAGGATTAATACCTTTCGCAAGGGGATTTGCGCATAAGTGAATGCAACAAATTCAACTAGAATTCGAAATCGACTCCCCGATTTCTCCTTCCGAACCGATATCCACTGCATCACAGCGCACATCCTATATTATCAATATTATTATTATTAATATAAATACCATTATGCATTTATTATATATATATATATATATATATATATGTGTGTGTGTGTGTGTGTGTGTGTGTGTGTGTGTGTCACATTCACGGGGGATGACCTGTCAGAAAACAGCTAATAATCCTCTCAAATATTTTGCCATCATTTTTCTTCTTTCAGAACTTGATAATGATATCAAATGAACTTTAAAAATTGCTTCTTAATCTTCTTATATATGCCGTGTCCCTTCAGGGTGTGGTCGATCCTGTTTCTCCACATCTTCCAGTACTTTGTAGGTGTTAGCAGTGTTTGTACTTTTGCTACGCGTCCTAATCCCGTATCTACCAAACATTTGCACAAGCTTTTTAAATGGATGGCTCGCTGCTTTTCTCTGTTGCTCTTGCATTCAATATGCCTTGTGAGTGTTAAGTCTTGCAACCCTTCTTTCCTCATTATGTGTTCTGAGAGATTTAATTTATTCCAAGCTCTCTTTTCACATTATGTCACCAAGATATGTTAATTGTCTCTTTCTCATTGGATGTACAAGAAACACTGGTTCTCTTCTGATCATTTAAGTTAAGCAACGATGAGCTTGATCAGTATTCAGAAATACTAGGTACTGTAAACTACGTGAGATGACTAAAAAGCAAGCGATGGATACAATCGCGGTGCATATGCTAACAGAAATTCTCGATATGTGGGGCTGCATTAACATATCGCAAGACCTAGCTGAAATTGGGTTA
>JBBBDQ010000315.1:820000-935000 GCA_037127315.1 Ascarosepion bandense | reverse complement strand
TGGGTGTCTGTGGGTTTAGTGTAAATGTCTGTGATTGTGTAATTATTTTTGTTTTTTATGAGCATGTTTAAGTGTGTGCGTTTGGGGAGACTTTATTTCTTTAAAAGGGTTGAGAATGTTTTCAAAGACTCCGGTGTATCAATGACGTCATACAATCTGTTTCCCAGATTATAAGAAAAGGCTATACCGAGTGCTTTAGCACTGCGACCCCGAAACATGCTTTTACCGAAAAAGAAAACAAAACAAAACAAAAAAACTGAAAATTTGGCTAACACAGTTCCGTCCAGTTGCTTACGGTGGCTCAAGCTCGCGACACAGTAAAAATTCCTGTAAGAATTCTTGGAACGCAGATAAAACTATGACGAAGTTGAAAAACAAAGAAAACAATTCGAGTAAATTCCTCGAATAAAAAAAAAATCCCAAAAGAAACTGAAAAATTGTTAATTCTCTCTAATGTTTTGTTGCCTTTGTTTTACACGCATGCGTGGCCACGTGCCAACGATACGTCCATTTATAAGAATTTGTGTGTCTAACAAAGATACAAAGAAAGCAAATATATCGTATATGTATGTGAGAGCGCGCTCTCTCTCTCTCTCACACACACACACACACATACACACTCACACACACGTACAGGCACAAATACAGGCACACACATGCGCGAACACACATATATATATATAGAAGTCAGTCTATTATGCAAACTTAGTTTCAACCTTTCGGTATCTTCAGGCGTTTTATATCAACTGATTCTCCAACGTTTTTTTCAAACACACAACAGAAATTTTCAGAATGCACAACTGTAAGTATAAAATAACTGAAATTTCAAAATAAGGGAGGAGTTTTTCAAGAATTCTAAACACTTTCATCCGGGCTTGTATGATCCTAAAACATATTTTCTCATATGTTTACATCCGGGCATTACTTCGGATTTTTCATTTAGTAACTTTTCTTGTTCTGGAAATAATATTAAGGCTAACGTCTCTTCTTGGCACAATCTGCAGACATCACGTTGTAAGGTCTGGCTTTTGTTTTTTTTTAAATATGTTGCCGTTTTATTTTTCTTTTAATTTTTTGATTAGCTTGTTTGGTACACTTTTTAAGGATTTTTAGCTTGAATGTAATTTTGTGATTATACCAACAATTTTAAAACTTTATTTCTATCTGCATTGTGTACTTCTGCTTTGTAAATAACTCCATGTTTTACAACCTCCGTCAAGTGGGCATTTGTTTTTGTGCCTGCAATTACATTTTTCATTAATGAAAAAAAAGAAGTGCTGCACGTTATTCTGTAAATTCATACCGTTTTGCATTTTTATGTAATTTTCTAAATTACAAGTACAACTTTAACTTAATTATTGGAGTAGATAGACTAAACTATAGCCCGGTTCAAACTCCACCCGCGTCTATTGAACAGGTGTAGAGGCTCATCCCTTGTTCCCTGTTTAGGATGTGGTTTCCGGCTTTCTCTTTTCCAATCTTTTCACTTTTCTTTTCTTTTTTTTTTCAATTGGAGTAGATAGACTAAACTATCGCCCGGTTCACACTCCACCCACATCTATTGAACAGGTGTAGAGGCTCATCCCTTGTTCCCTGTTCAGGATGTGGTTTCCGGCTTTCTCTCTTCTAATCTTTTCACTCTTACGTAGCCCCCTGCACATCAGTGGCGTTACTGCCTTGCTCGGGGTGATATGATTAAAAAAAAATTTAACTGTATTTCTATTAAATATTTCATGTAATTTCGAGTATTTAGAGAAGTGTTTATTAATTAATTTGAAAAATATTTGCTCCATTTGGGAATTTACTTCTAAATTAAAATTTACTTTTAAATTATAACCTATCGGTTATTTCATATATATATATATATGTGGAAAGAGAGAGAGAGAGAGAGAGAGAGAGAGAGAGAGAGAGAAAACCACTGATGGGTTTCGTAAGTATGCTTGATTATCCGTTTTGCTGGAACAACAGACATCGCAAATTGACAATTCAATGATGCATATCCAGCTCATTAAATATGCATCTCCACAGCATCTTTAAATGTGTAAAACAAAAATGATCGTTTAAATTATTGTTTTGTTTACTATAGGCTAATATTTTTATCGTTTTAGATGTATAGTAACAACTTTTATATATAGTTTAGATAGATTCTTTCCAATTGTAGAAGTGATAGAGTCAGTTGATAGGACAATATGTGTTTTTTTATTCATTGTTCTTGTCAGAAGACACACACACATACACCCCCCATATATATATATATATATATATATATATATATATATATATATATATATATGGGGAGTGAGAGATAAACTATGATGATTCACTATGTTGTGCATTGCTATAATGTTGAGTGCTGGATCCTTACTGGGTGCCTTACTCTTGTGAGTTTATGTTAAAATTTTCTGTCTCTGTCTGTCTGTCTGTCTGTCTGTCTCTCTCGCTCTCTCTCTCTCTCTCTCTCTCGCTCTCTCTTAATTCCAGTCTTTCTAGTACTTCCACTGTACATTGTAGATTCATTTATTTTGGCTTCTCGTCTCGCTTCATGTAAAGGCGAAAACCAGGGTCTAATAAAAGGTACACTGTTTTAGACACCGACGGCCTGATTTTTCGTCTTCACAAAGACATTAATTGTTTTTATTTTATTTTATCTGAGATAAAAAAAAACGTGAAGATGTACGGAGCCATATTATTGAAAATGTAATTTTAAAAACGTTTTCAATGCCGATTATTAAGCGGTCACAAGGTCATGAAAACATAATCTTAGATACACCATTGTGCAAATTAATTGAAACAATTGCTTTAGTTTCCTTTCTTTCACTATACGGTCAGTTTTAGACCCACTGAAGTGACAGGGTGCCCTTGATTTCTATTTTTTCTTCAGATTCGGCCATTTAAAGTTTTCTGCAGTAATATGAATCTATTTTATACCCTTGTGCAAATTAATTGAAACAATTGCTTTAGTCTCCTTTATTTCACTATACGGTCAGTTTTAGACCCACTGAAGTGACAGGGTGCTCTTGGTTTCTATTTTTTCTTCAGATTCGGTCATTTAAAGTTTTCTGCAGTAATATGAATCTATTTTATACCCTTGTGCAAATTAATTGAAACAATTGCTTTAGTTTCCTTTCTTTCACTATACGGTCAGTTTTAGACCCACTGAAGTGACAGGGTGCTCTTGGTTTCTATTTTTTCTTCAGATTCGGTCATTTAAAGTTTTCTGCAGTAATATGAATCTATTTTATACCCTTGTGCAAATTAATTGAAACAATTGCTTTAGTTTCCTTTCTTTCACTATACGGTCAGTTTTAGACCCACTGAAGTGACAGGGTGCCCTTGGTTTCTATTTTTTCTTCAGATTCGGTCATTTGAAGTTTTCTGCAGTAATATGAGTCTACTTTATACCCGTGTGCAAATTAATTGAAATAATTGCTTTAGTTTACTTTTTTTTTTCTTTTTTACATACGGTCAGTATGATAAAACTGAGTGAAAGGGTGCAATCGATTTCTGTTTTTCCTCACAGTAGATTATTTACAGTTGGATACAGTAATATGAATTTATTTTCTGGGTGTTTAATGAAATTTGTTTGGCCCTAGAAAATATTGCGTCATCCGTGATTGCATCACGCCCAAATACTATTGTCTCGACTGTCAATTAGTTCTGTTACAGTCATTGTCTGCAATGGATGTTAATCCCAGGAAGTGTAGAAAAATTGTAACGCTGCACGAATATATTGGCAAGCCTTACAGAGAGATCGCTGATCGTGTTTGTATCAGCCTTTCAACTGTCAGTCGTGTCATTAAGGCGAAAAAATAAACTGAATTCATTATCCCAAGCGTAAAGGAAAATTTGATCCGAAGAAAAGATTAACACCAAGAGACGACGTATACGTGATCAGGGAAAGTGGAAAAGATCCTAGGAAGATCGTTTTGTTACAATTAATTTGCACACCTGACTCTTCCCTGTGCATGCATTATCAGAATAACACACAGACACGAATATGCATATATGCTTCTCTACCCCCCCCCCCCCCACAACTCTCTCTTCCTCTCTCTCAAGTCCTATCCACTCCACGGGAGAGAATTTGACCGCAGTTCTCAAGTCCCATAGGCTCTACTAAGGAGTATGAGGCCACAGTTCTCAAGTCCCATAGGCTCTACTGAGTAGTATGGGGCCGTAGTTCTCAAGTCCCATAGGCTCTACTAAGGAGTATGGGGCCACAATTCTCGTCCCGTAGATTCCCATGAGGAGCATGGGGCAACCACTCACTAGTCGTTTTGACATAAACACTAGGCATTGCTGCTTTGGTTCTCGTTGTAAATAGAATTTTCTTTCTCCTAGGTTCGCTGATTAACCAGGACAACTCTGCTATTTAACCCGTAGCTGGGGAGAAGAGATGGATTTATAACTTTTCAATGGTATTTGCGCGGAGGTGAAATATAACCTACTCCAATGAAATTTGATCTCGGCTCTCGATTTCTCATTCTTAATCTCTATCAATTACATCACCAACTCATGTTTAAATAGAATCAGTTAATATTAGGCAACTGGAATATGGTAATGAAAGCAATATTGATATTAAAAGAACAGTGTAAACAAGACTTAGCTGAATTAACGCCAGATAAAATGTAAGCACACAAAAATGGGTATTTATATATACAAGCGTGTGTTTTGTGCTAGGTTTCCTCTGGGAAAATAGTTACTCATTAACATAACATTCAATGTTTTAAGGGAAATCTGTAAGCCCTTTGTGAATAGGCTACTATGCATTAAAAGGATAGAAGAAAGAACGGAACGAAGGAAGAAATAAATGAATGAATGAATGAATGAAGGAAGGAAGGAAGGAAGGAAGGAAGGAAGGAAGGAAGGAAGGAAGGAAGGAACGGAGTATGGAAGGAAGAAATGAACGAACGAACGTACGAAGGAAGGAAGGAAGGAAGGAAGGAAGGAAGGATAAGGAAAGAATGAAGGAAAGACGGTAGGAGTAACGGAATGTAGGCAAGAATAAGGAAGAAAGAAAGGAAAGAAACACAAAAAAAGGAATTATAATTTAACCATTAAAACCATTTAATCTACACCGAAAATGAGAACAAATTTTGCACTTAAAACAGAACGTACTTTAAAAATATACTTTCGAACCCTTAACACAATATGATCGAGATATGAGTCGAGCTGCCTTCGAGTTAAATTAATTATCTGAATTCCAAAAAAAGGTATGTGATTAAAAACGCAATTTCATAAAAGAGACAAAGATCACAAAACCGTCATGTTTACCTTTACACTAGTCATCTACCTTACAAGAGTCAGAGCCGATCAAGTATGTGGTGTTGCTGCGATATATCGGCTGGAGCTGTCAATTCTCACTGTCCAGTCTTAACAGAGAATACGCGCCATTGTTTTCCACCCTTATCTCACAGACAAAACGTTGCTAATCCCTCACTGCTCAATCCCCGTTTGTTCAGCTTCGACAGGGCTAAAAAAAGAAAATGCTTACACAGCCTTGTGGGTGATGAATTATTCGCTACTCTTCGAACCTTAACACATGGATGAAACTATTTTCACTATTATATCGCTATTACTATAGCAGAATAATTACATTCCTTAGTTCCGCCAGCTCAGACCTTCACGGCAAGAACCCGCCATGGTAACTTCAAACTCTTTAAGAACTTTTGATCTATTGGCGAAAAGACTTTGATTACATCATTTTATAAACTGGGATGTCTACTCTAATACGAATATCCATTATAATTCGTATATTAATTATTAATTATTGTATTATGTTGCGTTTGTCTGTCCGTGGTTAAGATATCTCAAGACTCGCTGGATTGATTCGGATGAAACTTTCAAGGATGTTTGGCCTCATGACTGGCACCAACTTATTAGATTTGGGGTTTAATCCGTTACGGGATAAAGTTTCTAGGTTAATTTTCTTTTTTTATTAATGAAATTAAATTTTTGCCTTTCAAATACCAAATACTGAATTACTTCTCCTAGATCATTTTACATACTGAATTAACGCCCCTGTTTCATTTTAAGTGGGCATTTAATTTTGAGAGCAGTCGAGTTCATTTTTTGTATTCGGTCAAGTTCATTGCAGTTATTATTTCTCATTTTAATGATCATCTCTTGTTAATCGCTGAGATGATGTCTGTATTGTCTTAGCGGAGGTTTGTGGTCATTGAGGGCTCTTTCTAATTGTTATTATTATTATTATGTCATTTTTCATCATATTTCTATTTCTGCTTTGGTCTCACTACCAACCAAGTCTGCGGGGAGACCTAAGGCAGGTCGTGGCGTGTTATTATGACTCCATTTCATGTTTTTCTATCTTCCCTATCATCCCTAACATTACATAGATAAAGTTTTCCTTAGTGTGTGGGCTGTACTTAATAAGACAATTTTTTGTATATCTCTTAAGCTGGGGTTTCCAGGGATTCTTTCAATGTGTTGTTTTGTTCCATTTTTTATCATTCCAAGTGCACCTACTATCACTGGCACAACTCTTGTTTTCAATTTCCACATTTTTTCTATTTCAATTTCCAGGTCTTTATATTTTGACAGTTTTTCAAATTCCTTGATTGCTATTATTATTATTATGTCATTTTTCATCATATTTCGATTTCTGCATTGGTCTCACTACCAACCAAGTCTGCGGGGAGACCTAAGGCAGGTAGTGGCGTGTTGTTATGACTCCATTTCATGTTTTTCTATCTTCCCTATCATCCCCAGCATTACATAGATAACGTTTTCCTTAGTGTGTGGGCTGTACTTAATAAGACAATTTTTTGTATATCTCTTAAGCTGGGGTTTCCAGGGATTCTTTCAATGTGTTGTTTTGTTCCATTTTTTTATCATTCCAAGTGCACCTACTATCACTGGCACAACTCTTGTTTTCAATTTCCACATTTTTTCTATTTCAATTTCCAGGTCTTTATATTTTGACAGTTTTTCAAATTCCTTGGTTGCTATGTTACAATCCGCTGGACAAGCCATATCAATTAATAGACAAGTTTTCTCCTTCTGGTTTTTAACAATAATGTCTGGCCTGTTTGCTTCAATTTTTCTGTCTGTGTAGATGGTGTAATCCCATAGAATGGTTACATCTTCTATTTCTGTAACCGGTGCTGGATGATGTTCATACCAGTGTTTGCTTACAGCTTTTCCATAATGTTTGCACATTGCCCAATGTAAATATTGCCCAACTCTATCGTGGCGATTTTTATATTTGTTTGGGGCAAGCACAGAACAGCCTGAGATTAGGTGGTCTATTGTTTCTTGGTGTTTATCACAAAACCTGCATTTTGGATCCATATTATTATGCATAATATTTGCCTGAAAGTTTCTCGTGAAAAGACTTTGGTCTTGTGCTGCAAGTATAAATCCTTCAGTTTCAGACTTTAATCCAGATGCACGTAACCATCGATGAGTATTAACTTTGTCAACATTGGATTTATTGGCACGTACTGGATATTGGCCATGCAGAGGTTTGTCTTGCCAGCGCTGTTTCATCTTTTCAAGAGCTTTATCTTTGGCTTTCATTTTCATATTTTTTGCCGCAATAGTTGGGTCTTGGCTACTGTTTTGCTTTTCTACAGAATCTACTAACTGTAATTCTTGTTTGTATTTACTGCCTTCTTTTATTATTGAATATTTTTTCTTTCTTTCTTCATGTTGCCTTACTAATTGTATCATCCAATCCTTTGTTGTTTCTATGTATGTTAGTAAGCCAATAGTTGTTGTCTTGTATGACAATTCCAGCTGAATAAGACCCCTTCCACCTTCTTTACGGGGTATGTATAGACGGTCTACATCAGCCTTTGGGTGATGCATCCTATGCTTAGAAAGAAGCTTTCTTGTTTTAGCATCCATTCGCCTGATGTCGTTTAGAGTCCAGTTTAAGATGTTGAAGCTATATTGGACAACTGGGATTGCAAGGCTATTAATGGCCATAACTCTATTCTGTGAATTTAATTCAGTTTTTAATATCATTCGTAGCCTTCTATAGTACTCTTTACGCACTATTTCTTTCATTTTTTTATGGTGAATGTTTTCGCTCTCATTTACACCTAGGTATTTATAAGCTTCTTCTGGTTTCAATTCTTTTATTGTTATAGCAGGGTCTAGGCTAATTGAGGATGTTTCTTGTATTGATCCACGTAAAACTGTAGCTTTAGCACATTTATTCAAATTAAATTTCATTCCAATGTCTTCGCTGAAGCATTTTACAGTTTGCAGAAGACCTTCCAGCTCATTATCATTCTTAGCATATAACTTTAAGTCATCCATGTAAAATAGATGGCTTATTTTCTTTTGGCCTATTTTATAACCACATTCTGTCTTATTAAGTTGACTGGTTAGTGCTATTAATGATATGCAGAATAGTAAGGGAGATAAAGAATCACCTTGAAATATACCTCTTTTGATGTTTATTTCATCAGACTTATAGTTTCCATTTATATGATTGAGGTAAAGGGTTGTTTTCCATATAGACATGCACTGTTTGATGAAATTGATGATGACGGGCGATATCTTGTATATATTTAAAGTCTTTAAAATCCATTCATGTGGCACACTATCGAATGCCTTTCGGTAGTCTATCCAGGCAGTACCTAGATTTTTCTTTGTCTTGTAGCAGTTTTCCAGGATCATTTTGTTAATTAGCAATTGGTCTTTACAGCCATAACAGCCACGTTTGCACCCTTTTTGTTCAAGCGGTATCATGTCATTTCTTTCTAAGAATAAATATGTTTGTTTTGTTAAAATAGATGTTAGTAGTTTATATGTTGTCGGAAGACATGTAATTGGTCTGTAGTTTTTCGGGTTGTTTGTGTCACCATTCTTGGGTAGAAGAAATGTAATTCCTTTTGTCATCCATGCAGGAATTTTAGTGGGATCGTCAACCATTTCTTGGAGTTCTTTGGCTATTTTTTATGTGCTGCATTTAAATAATATAGCCAAAAGTTAGGAATTTTATCTATACCTGGAGTTTTCCAATTGTGTGCTTTTTTTAGTGCAAATTTAACATCATCTTCTGTAATTCCAGACCATGTCTGTTCGGGTTTATTCTTCATTCGTTCTATCTCCTGCGTAATCCAATGTACTTCCTTGCTAGGTTCTTTAGGGCAAGCCCATATCTTTTCCCAGAACTGTGTGACTTCTTCCATTCTGGGGGGTACTGTCACTTCAATTCTTTTTTTACCTATTTCCCTGTAAAATCTCTTTGTATCAGTCTGAAAGATCTTGTTTTGTCTGTAAAATTTTGCTCTTTTTTCATAGCGTCTTATTCTTTGAGCCTTCAGTTGGATTTTTTGCTTTATTTTTTCTTTATTTGATAAGACGTCATTTTCATTCCTGATGTTATATTTTTTTTCGGCTCTTCTTCTTTTCCTAGTTCTTACATTTATTCCTCTACTCAGTTCATCCAGTACTGACAGTTCACTTCTTAGTTGTTCGATTTCTTTTTCGATTTTTCTTTTCCAATGTGGATCTTCACGTCTGCGTGACTGCCTTGTTTTTATTTTGATGTTTAATTTTTTTGTTGCTGCTGTTGCTGATGCATATATTACTTCGTTAAGATTTGTATTCGGGTCTTCATCCAGTATTGATTTCAGTGCTGCATTGTACAATTTAATAGTTCGGAGGTTTTGTTTTGTTGGTTGGAATTTTGGGAGCTGTTCACGTTCCTCCATTGTAATACTTTGTATTTGACTTAGCTGGTTTTTTATTTCTATCTTGGCTTCCTGTATATTGTTCTTATTTTCCGTCAAATAATTATCTTCGATGTGTTCTGAACTCATTTTATTTTTGTCTTTTAACTGACTCAGACTCAGATCGCACCGTTCCAGCACTTTTAGACTTACATCATTATCTTCGCAGTGATTTGCGTGTTTCACGGTTTCTACATTATGACCTGTGATTTGTTTGATGTTATTACTTTTGATGTTATTATTATTATTATTATTATTATTATTATTTCGAAGACTGCTATGGTCGCATTACCTACCAAATGAGCGGAAAAACCTAAGGCATATAGTGGAGTGTTGTTATGGCTACATTTCAGGATTTGTTTTTCTAACTCCCATAACATCACTAGCGTTACATGGAAAAAGGATTTTTAGTGTGTGAGCTGTACTTATCAAGACATTTTCTTTTTCTTAAGCTGGGATTTCTTGGAATATTCTCAATATGTCGCCATGTTCCTTTTTTTATTATTCCATCATGACTGATCTATTCTTGCTTTCAATTTTCACATTTTTTTTCTATTTCGATTTCCTGGTGTTTATATTTCAATAGTTTTGCGAATTCCTTGGTTGTTGTGTTACAGTACGCTGGACAAACCATTATTATTATTCGAACAAACACATCTAGTAGAAATTGAAAAGAAAAAAAAGATACTGGAAGAATGTATCGCCCCAGAAAATACATATTCGCTGACATATTCAACTTCTACAAGAGTCAGATCAGATCAAGAATAGAATATTGCTGCCATACCTGGGCTAATGCTGCCCTATCGTTACTGTCTAGCCTTGACAGATATTCTTCTTCTTCTTCTATGTGCTCTGTCTCTTCAGGACGTAGGCGATCATTGCTTTCCAAGTTTCCCTGTCCCTGGTGGCTCTGAACACGCCTTCTCCTGTTACACCGTGCAATCCTCGTTCTGTCATCCACCTGATTAGGTTCTTCAAATATGTTATCCGCTGCTTTCTTCTGTCTCTTTTCCCTCTATCTGGCCTGTTAGTATCAGGTTCTCTAAGCCATCCTTTCTCATTGCATGTCCCAGGAACTTCAGCTGTCTCTTCCTGATGCTCAGTATTAATTTCCTTTTTGTTTCCATCATTTCCAGAACCTCATCATGGCTCACATGCTCGATCCATGAGATTCGCAGCATCCTTCTGTAGAACCACATTTCAGATGCTTCAAGTTTTTCCTTCATCTTTGATGGTATTGTCCAGCATTCACTGCCATATTGAAGGACGGACATCACATAGCAATCCAGCAATCTCTTCCTAGTTTCTAGTTTCTGTCCTGTTTCTTAATACCTTGCTTAACTTCTGGAATGCTTCCTTCGCCCTGCCAATTCGCCTTCGGATCTTTGTGTCGCACTTTCCGTCTTCTGTTAGAACGCTTCCCAGGTATTAAAATTTTTGTACCTGCTTGATTCTGGTATCCTCGACCTGTATTTGGCATTTTGGGCTGCCCTTTTTACTGATGACAATGCATTCAGTTTTTGTGCAGTTTATTTCTAGTCCTTTCTTGTTACTTTCTTCTGCTACCTTCTGTAAGAGGTCTTACGCGGCATAATTTCGTATTCTGAAATCCTTACCCCACTGATAAAACGTTGCTAATCTCCCCACTCTATCACTATTTCTAATTTTGAATATTCAAACAAATATTCCTTAGACCCACCACCTCAGAACTTTACAGCTAGGATCTGCAATGCCATGTCTGCAGTGACAAATTATCCCAATTCCCTTAATGTTCCTTTGGTAAGGACTAAATTTCATTCTGACAACTTCTTTCCAAGAACTGTTACTTCGTTGAACAGACTCCGGAGAGAATGCTTCCTTGATCTACAAGGATTAACTACGATCTTGAGTAACTACTATCTTAACCATTATCTATCCTACATAATATAGTTGCTCTCTTTGTTACATTCACTTACGCACAAATACTCTCAGGAAACGTATGAATACATCTCTTCTCTCCCTATGGGTTAAATAGAAGCACTTAAATTTGGAACAGTCTTTGTTATTCTTTAAAATAATTATTGTGACCATTTTAACTCGCACAGAAAAAATATTCTTACAATTCAAAATGTTTTATCCTTTAATCGACATTAAACCTGTAAAAAACAAACAAATCAATCAATTCTCTTCTCAGTTCCTTACAAAATTTCACTCAGTAACGCTCTGCTTTGAGTGGCTCTTGAACTTTACAATGTAGTAACTAAAGTAAAAAAAGGCAACAATTATGTATCGATGTACCTCAAGCAATTAGGTTGGTATTAGAAGCAACTACAATCACATTTACTGTTAGCTATATTTTGCAATGAGAAAGCGATTTATTAAGCGTAGCTTAAATGTGGCACAAGGCTGAAAGTGTGGAGCACCCAATTGAGATTTTCCTACTTAATCATAATTGATCTAGCAAGATAAGCTTGCTAATCATTACCACAGGCTGAAGTGCCTATATTAAGCAATGAGATAATAACGCTAAAATTATCTATCTAACGATAATCAGTTTAAACGACGATAAATCGAAAAACCAATGAATGTAAATCTTTCATGTTGTCCACGCCATAAAATAACATTAAAGGCTGAAGATGGGCGGAGATAGGTCGGAACATTTTAATCAAACTGCAAAAGCCACTCTCCAAGATATATTTTAATCAAAGACACATAGATTGTCATATAAAATATATATTCATATATGCACATTCAGGGGCCTGAGTTATTATGGGATTTCAACTGCATGCATGATAAAAACAAAATGTGTGTTCGCGTGTACATTCACAAGAATGCGTATTTATATACATAAGAATATGTGGTGAACAGTTTCCTTTGGGAAACTTTTTGCCAATTAGAATAACGAAAATGCTTTAAGGAAAATATCCAAACCCTTTGTGAATAAACTAAAATGAATACATATTCATTTTATACAAAGAAAGAAAGAAAGAAAGAAAGAAAGAAAGAAAGAAAGAAAGAAAATATGCAAGAAAAGAGGAAGGAAAGAAGGAAGGAAGATAGATAGAAATAGAAAAGAAAGAAAGAAAGAAAAGAAAGAAAGAATGAAAGGAATGAGAGAAGGAAGGAAAATGAAAGAAATATGGAAGAAAAGAGAAGTGAAACAAAGAAGATGAATGGAAATAGAAAAGAAAGAAAGAAAGAAAGAAAGAAAGAAAGAAAAACAAAATATGCAAGAAAAGAGGAAGGAAGGAAGATAAATGGAAATAGAAAAGAAAGAAAGAAAGAAAGAAAGAAAGAAAGAAAGGAATGAGAGAAGGAAGGAAAAATGAAAGAAATATGGAAGAAAAGAGAAGTGAAATAAAGAAGATGATTGGAAATAGAGAAGAAAGAAAGAATAAAAGAAAGAAAGAAAGAAAGAAAGAAGTTATAGGGAGAATAATGTAATAAAAATCGAAGGAAGTATCGTGTAAGAACGAAAGAAAAAAGAAAGAATGAAAGAAAGAAAGAAGGAGATTGAAAAAAGAAAAAAGATAGTAGGAAGGAAAGTAAAAAAAAAAGATGGAAAGGAGAATAAATGAAAAATGATTGACGGAAAAAAACTAAAAAAAAATCTAACGAGGTATTCAGTCTTTTTTAATTTTACTGAACTTACCTCCGTGCAATGTCTTTCACAAATAAAGAACGTCCTGCAACTCTCTCTCTCCCTCTCCCTCCCCTCTCTCTCTCTCTCTCTCTCTCTCTCACTATATATATATATATATATATGCGTGTGTGTGTGTGTGTGTGTGTGACTAAAAACAAAATTAAAAATTATCCTAGTCGATAGTTTTTCCGAATATTTTAATTTAAAAACGTCCAAATATATATTTCAGGATAACTGAAAGTCAATGTAAATTATGAAGCATGCCAAATAAGGACATTAATGGCTCATAAATGAAATTGAGTAAGTATTGTTACTGATAGTGTTTTTTTCTTCTTTTTTTTATAATTGAGCTATTATTTATGTTCTTTTAACTTGAAAAATCAGTTTATAAATTCTGAATTTAAGGACTTCATCAAACAAAGTTTATTTAAATTGGTGCGACTGCACATGCCCCACGAACGAGAGATGCTGGGAATGTTAAATTTATAAATAGTTTTTTTATGTGTTTTTTTAAATATATAATCTAACCGGTTTCATTACCCCACATTGTGATAACAGAAGATCTACCAAGAATGGTGAAACTGTGGTGAAACTGTGGTAACTCTCTTTTCTTCACTGTTTTCAAATCCGCGAGTCTGTGCGAAATTTATTCAGACCAATAGAAAACGTGATTGTCACCGGGCCGAAGAAAAGGCCAAGGCACAGTCTATCTAAAAATTTACTCTGACCAATGAAAACGGTAGCGGCTTACAAACTCAGAAAAATAACGAACCGATGTCAAATCGGTTTCTGATACAGATAGGCAGAGAAAGTTGAATTAAGCCAAAAAGAAGAGAGAGTGAGAGAGAGAGAGGGGGGAGAGATAAAGGCAGAGTTTACGCTTTTTAAGAACGCCAGTGTCAAATTACGCGCTGATATATTATCAGCCTCTAATGAGAGCAGCGGAATACCAAAAGAACTCTATTCAACTCCTAAGCTAAGTACCTTAAAATATATCTTTTTATTTATGATGAATACAACCGTATAATTTTATGTGAAAAACTAACTCTCTCAATTTATTTTAAGCATTTTGGGGTATTACATCGTGTCTACTGATTTAATATGAATATTTTCTTTTCTTGACTATTCATCGAAATTACGACCTTTAATGTTAGATTACTTGACCTGAAAGAAGCTACTAAAACTTCAAATATGTAAATTTGTAATTAAATTTCTTATCTTGTTGGGTTAAAAACAGGACGTATGTTTCCTCGTCATTATCTCTACATACTTGAAAGCTTTGTAAGAACCTGGACGCAAATTTACTGTGGATGAACTAGAGATTAAATCAATTTTTAGACATGTCCGTCTTTGTGAATTATTTTCTCTTTAAATTAGAGTAGCGTTTTTTATATCAAAATTGTGGTAATTCTCTTTATGGTAAGCAAATAACGTGTTAATGTGTTGTAATAATTCTCAATTCATTTTCTTTACGACCAGTTATTAAACTTTACCGCCATATAATATATATATATATATATATATATATATATATATATATATATATATATATATATAACATAGTGATGATCCACGTATACAGTCTTAATAATATGTATAGGAAAAACTACTGAAAAGTTGTAAGTTTAAAAATGTATTTTTTGACAGTATTTATTTATTTCTATTATTATATTTCATATTATTCTATACATATAAATATTTTAAAATATTTTATTTGTATTTTAAAAATTGCTTTGTATTTTAAAAACTTGCATTTTAGAAATTGATTTTTACTTCAATCTACCAGGACACACATTAGAAAACTGCAAATGTTTACTAATAGATTCTGATTTTAGTTCTACATACTCACGCAGAAAGAAAGAAAAATACTGGATTTTAAAATTAAATACATACAGGCTAGGGTTAAATAGGGACTTAGGTGTTTTGAATCTTTATAAATATTTCAATAGTTAAACATTTTTTAGATATATTTAAAAAATTTTCTTTAAAACAACATTTATAAGTATTATTAAAGATAGGTCTACGTTAACAAATATTTAAAAAAAGATCTGTCGCTTTCTGCGTCACATGATGTAAACAATCTCTCCATGAACGCTCCTCGTGAAAACGCTTCTAATTTAAATTTTAAAATCATTTGTTTCTGATGAAAGGTCGAGGGCGGTCTGAAATATCAAATATAATAATAGAAATAAATAAATACTGTCAAAAAATACATTTTTAAACTTACAACTTTTTAGTAGTTTTTCCTATATATATATATATATATATATATATATATATATATTAAAATTATTTCACTCTAAGCAAAGCGCTAATGCCCCTGGGGCGTTAAGGGTTACTGAGAGTGAATAAGTGCGAAGAGAAAGGACAATAAAAGTCAGGGAGACAGATGGAGATTGAGGTTGTATTTAAAATTTTGAACATCGTAGATGGCATAAAAAGACAACAAGAAACCGAAAGACACTTCTACAGGCATGAAGTACGAGAGAAAAAAAAATTAAAATAGAACTTACGGTGACATCTAGATGTTTTTTTTTGTAAAACGAAGAGACCTAATTGCCAACCAAGTAGTACGTTTAAATTCATGCGATTCAAGGACAATAAAAGAATGGAAACCATGAAGACAGCAGATGGCGATTGACGTTGCATTTAAATCTTGGGCCATTGTACGCGCCAAAACAGTAAGAAACCGGAAACAGGCAAGACGTGCGAGAATAGAAACAATTAGAAACAAGACAAGAATAGTAAGACGCTTTAAAAACCTGGACGCAAATTTACTGTGGATGGTCGATCTAGAGATCCAAGCTCCTTTTAAATATTTTCGTCTCAGTGAATTGTTTCTCTTTTAGTTTGAGTAGATTGTTTTATGCTAAAATTGAAGTCACTCGTTTTTTCTAAAGAAGTAATATATTTTTTTATTCATTAATCCGACATATTTTTAGCACAAACGTTATTAGTAAGAGATACACATATTCAAGAGGGTAGCCGAAATTAAATAAATATCTGACTGTTTAAAAAAGAAATGAAGAGTCTACTTAAAAAGATATATAAACTAAAAATTTACGGTTAAATAATAATATAGGGTGTTCCAATAACTTGAACCGATTTTAAATGCGAATTAAGTTTAAGCATCTAAGGAATTTTAAAAATTTCTTTCATATTTAATAACATCAGTTTTTGGCAATTTCAACCATGTGAAGATTAACAATCGAACAACGTTATCGAAGCCTATTACGAAAATGGACGTTCAAACGTATCAGACACCTCTATTCGTCATCGCGCGCAGAAATTGAATGTTACATCGTTACAACAACGTTACATCGAATTTTGACAAAGATTTGTCTTTACACGCTTACAAAATTCAACTGACATAAGAACTGAAGACTGCTGACCATTTGAAGTGCTGTACATTCGTCAATTGGTTGCAGGAACAAAGAAAAACCATATTGGTGAGACCGAGGAACAACTAATCAGAGACGTCATCAAACATTTTGACCATCGAGTGGAGAAGTTTTTCCGAAGCCTTGGCGGACATTTCGGCAGTGTTATTTATCACACATAGTTGGCATGACTTAAACAACATGATCCAATAGTGAAATTAATAATATTTCACCAATAACACTGTTTTATTTACTGCTAACCTCGATCCGTTTTAGCGGAACACCCTTTGCTTATATGTATACTCCTTCGAATAGTACTGATTAACCGTATCACAGTTCATCAATCCAGCCGGGATTGAAAACCGACCGATTTGTCATCAGTCGGACATTCTACCTCTAAGAAGATTTTAGCATGCTATGTACAGTGTAAACAAACGCCATATATATATATATATATATATATATATATATATATATATATGGCGTTTAAACAATATATATATATATATATATATATATATATATATATATATATTGTTTAATACTTAGTTTTTGGTCCTAATAGGGTTTAATACTTAGTTTTTGGTCCTAATAGGGTTAGACTAGTATACATTTGTATAAAAAAAGGGTTCTATACAATTATATTGTAGAACTTTGAATAGTTTTAATTTATAAATGAGTTATTTCGCTACCTTGGTTTCCACCATGAGTGGTTTCTTCAAGCGATTTTTAATAAGTCATTAAAAATCGCCTGAAGAAACCACTCATTGTGGAAACCAAGATAGCGAAATAACTAGTTTATAAACGATATATATATATATATATATATATATATATATTATGAAACTTTACGAAACTGGCATTAGCCGACAATTTGAATTTTTATTTGTTTAACATGATTTATTTTTGAACAAAAAGTCTGTTTTATTATATATAGTCAAACAGTACATCATAATTTCCACTGACCCTAATCGTTTAAAAAATCTCTATCTTCCTGCAGTAATCGAATCTGCATCCTCCCACACTGGAGAGATGCCATCTTAAGATCAAACGTGTCTTCACCAATTGACTCATGAAAGATTTCATGTTAAACGAAGTTCAGTTTAACCTTTCTATAGTCATTCTCCAGAGTTTATCGAACGCTTAATATGTGCTCAGATTGTATGGAAATGAAAATAAACTCAACCGAAGACAACATTACGAAATTATACGAAAATTTACGAAGCTGGCATTAGCCGACAATTTGAATTTTCATTTGTTTATTATATAAAAAAAATGTATAAAAAATAAAACGGGCTTTCCTCTCTAAACGAGTATCCATTAAAAGATAATAATGTGAAACTAATAAAAATTCATATATATATATGTGTGTGTGTGTGTGTGTGTGTGTGTGTGTGTGTGTGTACGTGCGTTCGTGCGTGTGTTTTTTATGCAGCATAAAGCATACGCTATCTCAAAATGTAGTTAATGCCAAATTTATAAGACTACTAAAACCAAGAAAATCATCAACTCCGAATAACTAATGACGTGATTTTAATGTTTTTAAGTCTCTTCGTTAAAACGAATTCTTTTAATGGGAATATGACAATATAATGTATTTCTAGTTCTTTATTTTTTGCTTAAAGATTCAACGCCATTATCATAAGATAGATAAATTAGAGAGAAGAGCAGTTTCGTAAACCTTCTTGGCAACATTATCAGAAATTTTCTTCTAAATGTAAAGTTAGCAAAAACAAAAGAAATACATTTAAGTTTTCTTTCGATGTTTTCAACATCAGAACTATTGCGTGTTTTTAAAATTGTTATTTCCTGCTATATTTTAACATAAAAAACACAAATTTCACAATCTGAACGAATGTAGTTGTATGTCACATGGTCTTTTATATGTTGAGTAGTGCTACAAAAATTGTTTTCAAACTGATGTAGTTTTATAAGACAGTTATTGCCTTAAACAGACAAGTTGTCTCTATTTCTGAGATGAGGTAATTATTTACATTGTTCAGACTTTTGGCCTCATCTTTGTTGCCATATTCACCTTCAATATTGGTCACTATTTTCGAGATGAGGTATTGTAATTATTTACACTATTTACATTTTTATTTCTCTTTTTTGTCATAATTACGACGTGATATCAAGAGGCAGAACATGTAAATAGTGTAAATAATTAAAATACCTCATCTTAGAAATATAGACAAACTAGCAGTATAGCCCGGCGTTGCTCGGGTGTAATGAAAGCTTTAAAACTAATCCATGGTCCATGGTCTTTGGACGTTGGCACGAAAGACTAAAAAGTAATAGTTGTTTCCAGTTAAAGCGAAACCATAGACTGAAAGAAAAATGAATGGATGTAAGTCAAATTTTGATTTCCTATTTCGATATCAAATAAGTTTCTTTTGTCGTAAACTAAATTTTGAAGGCTAAATAAGTCCTCTAAGTAAATGGTATCATGGCTGAGACTAAGAACTACAATTATACCTACTTAGAGCCAAACCCGAAGCAAAAACTAAAATAAAAGGGCTGAAAATATACAGACATACAGGCAGATAAACAGACACACACACAAACATCTTGCCTTTTATATATATATATATATATATATATATATATATATATATATATATATATATTATCGATTTTCTGCACTATTGTAAGAACTACAACCTTGAAACTTCTGAATATCGTTTCTTATGTCTTTGTCTATGAGTATATCAAATTTGATTAAAATCGGACCACTCCTTCTATAACTCGATTTTTTTTTCGATATTTATCGGGGGTACCTCAACACAAAACATAGCTAAGAACACTCGCAGACGCTTATAGTACAACTGTGTAAATTTTCAAGAAAGTCGGTTCAGCCGTTTCAGAGTCTATAGGTAACGGATACACACACACACAGACACACACACACAGACAGTTTCATTTATAAATAAGTTTAGATTTAGATTTAGATATTGAAGGTGTGCATAATGTTAAAGATGAGAACAACAGTCCGAATAATATAAATAGTGTAAATAATAAAAATACCTCATCTTAGAAATATAGACAGATATTGAAATTAAACATGGTAACAAAGACGAGGACAACAGTCTGAACAATGAAAATTGTGTAAATTGTCAAAACATCTCATCTCAGAAATATAGACAGAAATGCATTATTATAAATTATTATCTTCATATTAAACATTACTATTGTTCTTATTTTACACATGTCATCATGTTACGGCCTATTTTTCAAAATGTTCTTCAAAGTTTTGCAAGTTTTTTAATCAGTATACGCAAACATAGGCGATAACGCAACTCAGACGCAAAGCGTCTTTCCCAAGAATAATGAGTTGAGAATCCTCCTTCATAGAATAGTTTTTTCATTTGTCAGCGTCGTATATATTTTGGTTGGTTGGTTGGTTGGTTGGTTGTTAGTTTGTTTAACCAGCATATCGACCTTCTTTGGGTCATTTAATGCTGAAAATCGTTTGTTTTTTAATTGTTTGTCTTCAAGTTTTTAATTGCTTTCGAGGTTGTTTACCTTCAAACTTTTAATTGCTTTCAAAGTTGTTTGTCTTTGAACTTTTAATTGTTTTCAAAGTTGTTTGCTCGAAGTTGTTTGTCTTCAACCTCTTGGTTGCTCTCAAAGTTTTTCGCCTTCAAACTTTTAATTGCTTTCAAAATTGTTTGTCCTCAAAATTAATTGCTTTCAGATTGTTTGCCTTCGAATTTTAAATGCTGATCACAGTTGTTCCTTGGTCACAAGGTTATACTGAACGCAATACACCACTCCACACACACTTGGGAGGGAGCAGGGCGCCCACACCCCTCCCAAGGGTACCAAATATTTTGGAAAATTCCAACAGAACATGGGATTTCATTCTAGATCAGCAAAATATTACAAAATATATATAAGTATAGTTAAACTGTTATGCATTGTTATTTTTATTTATTTATTTGTTTTGAAGTTTTATGGAGACGCGTTGGCCACTTCAAATAATAGAAATGTTGACCAAGCAGCATGAATTAGGAGCAAATAATAAACTTTTGATGCAATTTTCAACTCGCAACTTCTATTCTTACGATCTTGTTTGATTGGGTCAGCGCCATGTTAATTAGGCCGCGAAAGCGAACCAAAAATTGTCGTTCATATTTCGTTATTTGACACAATCTTGATAATCCGATTTTTACTTAACGCTATTTTGTTTACAGTTGATAGTAGTAGATGTAATAGTCTGAAGATATTCCACTTTCTTAGGAGATCAGTCAGTTAAATGCCATACGTGATACACGCTTGGGCGATCATGTCTCTTTTGATTCATGACTGACTGGGCAGAAGATCATCCCGCAGTAGGTTGCCATTGCTTTCTGCGGTAGACTGGTTGCCATCCAAGGCTAGAGAACCCAATCTGTTTTGTTATTTAACCCTGATTTATACCTTTCCCAAGGGTATTTGTGCGTAAGTGAATGCAAGGAATTCAACTGGAATTCGAACTCGGCTCCCTGATTTGTCGTTCCGAGCCTATATCCACTGCACCACAACTGCCATAATTTGTTTTTTTAATTCTTTTTCTTTCATCTTATTTTCCTTACTTTTTCTTAGAAGGCATAAGAATTCGTTATTTAAATTTTTCTTTATTTAATTCTTATTACGTTTTTTTTTTGCATTCTCACCATAACATTTACATCCAATGACCACATTTACATTTAAAGACCACATTTACATCCAATCACCACGTTTGCACTGAACCACCAGATTTACATCCAATGGCCACGTTTATATTTAAAAACTACAATTATATCTAATCACTAAATTTGCACCCAACCATTACCTTTACAACCACTGACCACATTTACATTTAACGATCACATTTATATCCAACATTTACATCCACTCACCAGATTTTTATTTCACGAATACAATTGCATCCAACCAACACATTTACATCTATTCACGACATTTATATTCATTGACCACATTTGCATTTAAAGCGCACAATTACATCCAATTACCACGTTTGCACCCAACCACCACATTTATATCCAATGCAAAAAATTACTTCCAATGACCACAATTACATCCAATCACCACATTTACACCCAACCACCAGTTTCAGATGAAATGCCAAAATGTATATTTAATAATCACAATTACATCCAATCACCACATTTACACCCAACCACCAGTTTCAGATGAAATGCCAAAATGTACATTTAATAATCACAATTATATCCAATCACCACATTTACACCCAACCACCAGTTTTAGATGAAATGCCAAAGTGTACATTTAATAATCACAATTACATCCAATCACCACATTTACACCCAACCACCAGTTTTAGATGAAATGCCAAAATGTACATTTAATAATCACAATTACATCCAATCACCACATATACACCCAACCACCAGTTTTAGATGAAATGCCAAAGTGTAAATTTAATAATCACAATTACATCCAATCACCACATTTACACCCAACCACCAGTTTTAGATGAAATGCCAAAGTGTACATTTAATAATCACAATTACATCCAATCACCACATTTACACCCAACCACCAGTTTTAGATGAAATGCCAAAGTGTACATTTAATAATCACAATTACATTCAATCATCACATTTACACCCAATTACCACGTTTGTATCCAATACCAAAATATACACCGCTAGATCATATTCGTTAATTACATTATTGTGAAATCTTCCGGTACGCTTTCCTGATGATTCATTTTATATTTTAAAAATATTTCATTGTCGCTCTAATTAACATTGAACTCTGTCAAACCTGGAAAGTGTTCAGTGGTTCCCTTCAGCACAGATACGACAGGAAAACGCCATTTTTTGGTCTGATCTTACTCTTTTTAAAGGTAGTGCCTGATAGACAGAATCACGTTCTTTCTGGATCTATACAAAGAACCAATAATTTTTCCAGAAGCTTTATCGATTGATCGTATATACGAGTTCCATTTTAGGTGTGAATTGAACTTGAATTCCAACATCAGTTGCCATCTTCTATCTACTTAATTCCAATCCATCTCTTATCTTTTCTTCGACATTCCTTGTCTCTTTTTTTTTTTTTTTTTCTCTTACTGTAACCTCAGGATGTGCGTTGTGGTGCAGTGGATATCGGCTCGGAACGAGAAATTGGGGTGCCGAGTTCGAATTCCAGTTGAATTCATTGCATTCACTTACGCCCAAATACCTTTGGGAAAGGTATTAATCCGTCTATTCCTTCCAGTTATGGCTTAAATAACAGGACAGATTGGGTTCTATAGCCTTGGCTGGCAACCAGTCTACCGCAGAAAGCAATAGAACCTACTGCGGGATAATCTTATGCCCAGTCAGTCATGTCTCTTTCGAGACATGATCGCCCAAGCGTGTTTTACGTATGGCACTTAACTGACTGACTGTAACCTCCTGCGCACCAGTGGGGTTCCTGTCTCGCTTGGGTTGAAATGATTATCAAAATCGACTTTCAAGGCATAGAACGTCATTAAGAGACCAAACTTCTCGGTGGTGATGAGTTAACCCGACAAGATTTCTTTGGTACATCCTTTGTCAAAGGGAAGCCCATTCGTCGTTAAACTGGTAATTATTTTCTGTCCACTTTTATTCCTTTCGATTCAAATACCTTAAAGAGAGTAGGTAGTTTAAATTCCGCTCGAAATAACTATGTATAAAGAAACAATGAAATATCAGATGAATGATGAAAATAACTCCAGGAAGATGTGGATACCGGAATTAAATTCTCTTTTAAACAAACATTGGCTAGAAAATCAGACAGAAAGAAATTGGCAACTTCAGTACCAAAGAAAAAAATAATAAAGCCTTACAGAACAAAAAAAGAAAGAAAAATAACGATTCTGAGTCTTCTAACAGCCATTTTTCTCAATCCAAAACGCCACAAGATTCACCACGTAGGTTGCTACACGATATTCTTTTTTGATTTTGATATGCACGTCGTATACAAAGCGATCAAATCGAAATAAGAAATGAATTTTAGCATTTATTCTTGGATTACCAATTTCTTTTCTTCAGGCTTTAAATGCCAATTTGCAAGAATATTTGAAGCTAACTTTCTAAAGGTGCTTGTCGTGTCAATAAAAAAATAAAATAAAAATTAATTCGTTCCAAAAATATAATTATAATAAAATAATTATAACAATTCTAATTATCATTCATTATTATTCATTCATTCTAAACCAATGAGAAACGGACTTACTTTTCTCCTCTACATACACAAACACGTGACATTCCCACTGTCAGACAAGCAGTTCACACGGACGGGTCATTAATACGTGCGTAATACTTTTCTTTTTTCAGACCATTTATCTTTTAGTACGCAACAAAAATTCGAGGTAAGAAAACCCCAGACACTTGTATTTTCTAACTAAATTATCTCGACACATCTATAAAAAATGCCAGAAAGACCATATATAAATTACTTATTCTTTATCGTATCCTTCTGTCGGATTCCAACCCATATTTGATCTACACTTGACCCAAACCTCGCAATTTCGCTCAATGTCTCTCGTGTCTCCAACACCACATAACCAGATAATAAATACTAATCATTTTGTTGTTTTCTCGTCTTGCTTTTTCTCATTATTACGCATATTTTGTATATATAAATAAATGTAAGGGGGTTTGTAATTAGTTACTCAGAGTTATAACTCCCCTACAATATATATATATATATATATATATATATATATATATATATAGATAGATAGATAGATAGATAGATGTGAGTTTGTAACCCTGTGTTTCACGCTTTTGCGATCGTCAGACAAACTGATTAATTTTTTTTTTAAATTGGTTATATTCGTGTATTTTTGTGGAAGTGGGGGAAAAATCTGTCGTCACGACAGACGCAGACATACATATATATACATTTGTACACACATATATATATATATATATATATATATATATATATATATATTCTGTATTTTGGCAACAATCTCTATTTTATGCCGGTTTCATTAAAAATGACAGAGAAGGTATTGCCATTAAGTATTTACATAATTTTTTGTGTTTTATGATTTTTTTTTCCTTTCAGAACTCAAATTATATAAGAATTGTTAAAAGGTTTTGTACTTTCGAACGCTTTCCCCTATACTGTTAGCCATTATCAAGAATGAATTTTGTTTTACTTGTAAATAAATATGTGTAAAGCTTACGTATATAGTATCATGTTTATGTCAAGTTCCGAACACAGTAAGCGCCATGTTATCATGTTCATAATTGATGTTATTAAGTGTAGGATTTCTCTTTTTTATTAGTAATGCCTCCATTATATTTAACCTTCTTTTGCATGTGGATAATGCTATTATGTATGTATCAACAACAAGTATATCACAGACAGGTTCCGGAAGATCTCGATGTGTGTTTAAATGAGATCGAATGGAACTATTGTGGGAAAAATGAAATGTCAATATTCTCGTCAATTTTATGGTGGCATGGCCAGTGTAATTGTTTACGAAATTGGATAGTTGAGGAACACTGGATATATAAAGGATATAGAGTCTGTAATGTGATAGGTACTGATCTGGCGACTCGTCTGCAGCCACTTTCCCATCGTCGAAATGTGGCCTCCCTCTGTCTCTTCTATAAATACTTTCATGGCTTTTGCTCGGATGAGCTTAAGTCACTGATGCCTCCTCAACAGGTGTTTACCCGTGCAACCAGACTGGCAACTGGGTCCCACCCATTCACAGTCAGGTTAGCCAAACGCAGACGACAATTCTACTCCTGCAGCTTCCTCTCTCGCACTTCCCGCCTGTGGAACTCACTCCCGTATTCTTGCTTTCCTGACGGCTATGACCTCCAGAAATTTAAAAGCAAAGTTAATACTCACCTACTAACCACTGGACTCTAGCTCTCTCCCCTCCCCTGTATAATCTTCACGTTCTCTCCGCCCATGTATCTGTCATTGCACCTGCTTTCTCAGCTTTCTATTGTTCCTTTCTAACTAGCTTGTACTCCTCACTCTTTTCTAATTAATCTTTCTACATTTATGTAACCCCCTGCACATCAGTGGCGTTTCTGCCTTGCTCGGGGTGAAATGATTAAAAAAAAAAAATAACTTCGTAAACAACGCTGGTTCTCTGCAGTTTCAATTTTGCAGGTGAATTATTATTACTGACGATGAGATTGACAGTTTTAAATTTTTTTGTTAGAGATTATTTAATTTTCTTATTTGAATTGATCGGTGTTACATAATTTCGGATGATATTGCGAAGTGAATATTTGTTCTGCCTGTAGTTACTGTGCATTTGGTTTTTGTATATATATATATATATATATATATATATATATATATATATATATTATAACTAAGTTTTTGAACTCGTAGGTTTTTTAACCTTTTGTTCATGCATTTACTTTTATAAAGAGTGCTCGATACAAATGTAGAGCGTTATACTGTAATGGTTGTTACAATGTTTTTATAAATTCATAGTATCACTACACAAAAATTTTCGCGTTTCGAAGCCAGTCCATTATGTGGTCTGCTTCATCTTCAGGTGATGTTTTTGAAATGAGAATTATCTAGTTGAAAAGCCCGTTTATTTGTGTTGGATTTGCTTTTGGGGGGGGTGTTAGAGGGGTTGGTGTGTATTTTGAGTTCTGTTGACCTTTTTAAGGTCTTAGAGTTAAGTGTTGTTTGTGGCTGACTTCAGGATAGGTTAATCTATTTATCTTGTGTGGTTTAGGCAGCTGGCGCCTTGCGTGTTGTTATTTGGTTTAGGGGTTGGTAGGTGTTGTTTTGTTTGGGGTTGGTTTCTTCTTACTTTAATTTTTTCTTATTTCGTATTGGGGGTGTGCTTTTTTTGTTTTTTTATTTTTTTGTTTTTTATCGTGTCGATATTTTTTTTATTTATCTACTATTCTGCTGCAGCTGCACTATTTTTTGTTGGCATTGTATAGGGTTTGTTTTCTTTTTCTGTTTATTTATAGGGTTGGTTGTGTGAATTGTTTGTGTTTTTAGGGGGTGTTCGTGGGTAAGGTGTTTTTTGGTTCACTTAAATTTTAGCGAGAAATATTTGCGATGTTTGCCACAAACAAACACTTAACTCTAAGACCTTAAAAAGGTCAACAGAACTCAAAATACAGACCAATCCCTCTAACACCCCAAAAAAAAAAGTTTTCAAAAACTTGGGGCCTTCCACATTATTCAAGAGCAGTTCGTGAGTCAGTTAAGTGCCATACGTGAAACACGCTTGGGTGATCATGTCTCTTTCGAGACATGACTGACTGGGCAGAAGATTATCCCGCAGTAGGTTGCCGTTGCTTTCTGCGGTAGATTAGTTGCCAGCCAAGGCTATAGAACCCAATCTGTCCTGCTATTTAACCCATAAATGGCGGGAAGAGACGGATTAATACCTTTCCCAAGGGTATTTGTGCGTAAGTGAATGCAATGGATTCAACTGGAATTCGAACTCGGCTCACCGATTTCTCGTTCCGAGCCGATATCCACTGCACCACAACGCACATCCCATCTTGATGAAAAATTTCCTGAGAAATGAATTGGTTAAAAAGGTCTAATTCATTGGCCAGCATGTTGACCTGACCTAACGCAATGGATTTATTTTTTAGGAAGTTCTCAAGTTTATAGACGAAAACCAAGAAGTGTTGGTAATTTGAAAAATTACATAAGATATGCATTTCAAGAAATTAATAGGCAAAGAGACTTATGCAAAAATGTTTGTCGAAGCGTGATGGGTAGACTTCAAAGCTGTGTAAATTGTGATGAACAACAGTTTGAGGTGATAACATTTAAGTGCTTTTGTATTATTGTACACAGTAAAATTTAATTATCAATGTAATAATTTATTAGTAAATATAATTGTGCATGTAATCGCAAAATAAGAGTTAGTATTTACATTTCATCTAATTTTGGACCACCCTGGATATATATTTAATTTTCAATGTAATAATTTATTAGTAAATATAATTGTGCATGTAATCGCAAAATAAGAGTTAGTATTTACATTTCATCTAATTTTGGACCACCCTGGATATATATTTAATTTTCAATGTAATAATTTATTAGTAAATATAATTGTGCATGTAATCGCAAAATAAGAGTTAGTATTTACATTTCATCTAATTTTGGACCACCCTGGATATATATTTAATTTTCAATGTAATAATTTATTAGTAAATATAATTGTGCATGTAATCGCAAAATAAGAGTTAGTATTTACATTTCATCTAATTTTGGACCACCCTGGATATATATTTAATTTTCAATGTAATAATTTATTAGTAAATATAATTGTACATGTAATCGCAAAATAAGAGTTAGTATTTACATTTCATCTAATTTTGGACCACCCTGGATATATATTTAATTTTCAATGTAATAATTTATTAGTAAATATAATTGTGCATGTAATCGCAAAATAAGAGTTAGTATTTACAGTTCATCTAATTTTGGACCACCCTGGATATATATTTAATTTTCAATGTAATAATTTATTAGTAAATATAATTGTGCATGTAATCGCAAAATAAGAGTTAGTATTTACAGTTCATCTATTTTTGGACCACCCTGGATATATATTTAATTTTCAATGTAATAATTTATTAGTAAATATAATTGTGCATGTAATCGCAAAATAAGAGTTAGTATTTACAGTTTATCTAATTTTGGACCACCCTGGATATATATTCAATTTTCAATGTAATAATTTATTAGTAAATATAATTGTGCATGTAATCGCAAAATAAGAGTTAGTATTTACAGTTCATCTATTTTTAGACCACCCTGGATATATATATAATTATCAATGTAATAATTTATTAGTAAATATAATTGTGCATGTAATCGCAAAATAAGAGTTAGTATTTACAGTTCATCTATTTTTGGACCACCCTGGATATATATTTAATTTTCAATGTAATAATTTATTAGTAAATATAATTGTGCATGTAATCGCAAAATAAGAGTTAGTATTTACAGTTCATCTATTTTTGGACCACCCTGGATATATATTTAATTATCAATGTAATAATTTATTAGTAAATATAATTGTGCATGTAATCACAAAATAAGAGTTAGTATTTACAGTTCATCTATTTTTGGACCACCCTGGATATATATTTAATTATCAATGTAATAATTTGTTAGTAAATATAATTGTATATGTAATCACAAAATAAATGTTATCATTTACTGTTAATCCACAACTGAACCACCCTGGATATATATTTAATAGTCAGTATAATAATTGTATTAGTAAATATAACTGTATATGAATTTTATTTGTTTGAACATTTTTTAATGGATACTCGTATTTGAGTGGATAATCTGTTTTTATAATTTAAAAGTACGTTTTTTTTATAATTTCCACCAGCCTAATTTTTTGTGAAAATTTATTTGGAAAATATCTAGCTTCTAGCAGGAATCGAATCTGCATCCTCCCAATACCGGGGAGATAACGTCGTTCGAATCGGACGTGTCTTACCACAAAACTACAGAGGATTTCCTGGCAGACAGAGATCAATTTAAAATTTAAATACATATTCTTCTGATTTCTTTTATAGAACAATTTATATCTGCTCGGATGTGTGCTCTAATGTAAACAAACGCAAACGAAGACAATATTACGAAATTATACATTAAATTTTTTTTTTAATCATATCACCCCAAGCAAGGCGGTAACGCCACTGATGTGCAGGGGGCTACATAAGAGTAAAAAAAATTAGAGGAGAGTGAAGAGAAGGACGAACCAGTTAGAAAGCAGCAAGAGAAGGATGGGAATACAGGTGTGATTACAGTTGCAGAGGTGGAGAGAAAGGAAAGGATATACAGGTCGGTGTGAAAAGAGCTAGGGTCAAGTAGTTAAGAGATGAGTATTGACCTTGTATTTAAATTCCTGGTGGTTGTAGCCGTCAGGAAAGCAAGAATAAGGAAGCGAGTTCCACAGGCGGGAAGTGCGAGAAAAGAAGCTGAAGGAGTAGAATTGTCTGCATTTGGTTGATCTAACTGTGAATGGGTGAGACCCAGTTGCCAGTCTCGTTGCACGAGTAAACACCTGATGCAGAGGCACCAGTGACTTAAGTTCGTTGGAGCAGAAGCCACAGAAATATTTATAGAACAGACTAAGGGAAGCCACATCTACTTATAACCAAGTTTCGTTAAAATTCGTTAATTTCCGTAACATGTTTACATTTATAACCTTATATTTGGTACTTCTCATCTGATTCCTTTAACCAAACTTAATGAATTAATTGTTCTTATTTAGTCATATTTTTAAGGATTTTTTTACTGCGAATCCTACTAATTAAATGAAAAATCATTTCATTTTATGTAGTATTAAAAATTAATTTGTACCTTTGTAAAAATACTCATTGTAAAACAATGAGTTCAACTGTAGTAAATGAAGTAACGTCAAGTAAAAAAAGACCCGTATCTCCCTCATAAACGCGCAAATGGCGAACAGTTGATGACGCAGCTTGTCTGTCTGTGGCGTTACAACAAAAGCATTTCTAATCTTCGATAAAGGTTAAGAAAAAAATAAGAATGAATATATGTGTCGAATAAAAGTATTATAAACATTGCCAACGTAGATTTACCTCTAGATTAGACGCACTAAATGTGAAATTTTATATAAAAAAATACATGGATCTGGGTATGACGATAAACTGCATCCGGTAGCAAGGCCTCTGATTGGGAGGTTTTGAGGAGCGTAGAACCACCCCTTAATTGCTGTTGTTCCAAGGTTTACCCTGATCCGGGGTGGTAGTACCTGTTAAGGTCCCAGCTATGGGCAAATAGTTAGCGCCTAAACAGGGGTCAAAACCCTATGAAAGTATAAAAATATACTTTTATAGTAAAAATTCCAGCAATACTTTTATGGAGAAAATATTACTACTAATACATTTTTGAAGACGAGAATATTACCAACAATACATTTTTTAAGAAAATCGAAGGAAAAATATTACCCGCATTTTTTTTTGGTGTAGGGAGGGGAGGGAAAGAATATTCCAGCAATACATCTGATTCTCGACAAAACTCTCTTTACAAAATACATCAATAAAACCTAATTAACAAAATGCTTTTCAAAAATACAAAACCAGAGTAGATCTTGAGTTTTATAAAAAAAACAAATTTTTCATCAAAATCTAACTAAATCAACCTCCTCACTATAACCGAATAAAAAAATACCCTAAAATATCACTTTTTTTGGCATAAAAGGATCCATAAAGGTTGATATGCCGTTAAACATAACAAAAAAAAAAAGAAAAGAATGAAGAAAAATGCAAATAACGCAAAACCACGGTTGTATATCTAAACTTATTTATAAATGGAACTTTGTCTGTGTGTGTCCGTTACCTATAGACTCCGAAACGGCTGACCGATTTTCTTGAAAATTTACACAGTTGTACTATAAGCGTCTGCCAGTGTTCTTAGCTAGGTTTTGTGTTGAGGTACCCCCGATAAATATCGATAATCGAAAAAATCGAGTTATAGAAGGAGTGGTCCGATTTTAATTAAATTTGATACACTCATAGACAAAAACATAAGAAACGATATTCAGAGGTTTCAAGGTTGCAGTTCTTACAATAGTGCAGAAAATCGATAATATATATATATATATAAAAGGCAAGATGTTTGTGTGTGTGTCTGTTTATCTGCCTGTATGTCTGTATTTTATTCAGCCCTTTTATTTTAGTTTTTGCTTCGGGTTTGGCTCTAAGTAGGTATAATTGCAGTTCTTAGTCTCAGCCATGATACCATTTACTCAGAGGATTTATTTAGCCTTCAAAATTCAGTTTACGACGAAAGAAACTTATTTGATATCGATACCAGGAAATCAAAATTTGACTTACATCCATTCATTTTTCTTTCAGTCTATGGTTTCACTTTAACTGGAAACAACTATTGGTTGTTAGTCTTTCGTGCCAATGCCCAAAGAGTCAGGACCATGGATTAGTTTTAAAGCTTTCATTACACCCTAGCAACGCCGGGCTATACTGCTTGTTCTTTATGGAGACAGATCAGAGTTTCCCATGCTTGGCGATATCGCCAATCTTGGGTCGGCGATTAACGACAACACAGAAAATGATTGGCAATTAGGAATTATGGTGATCGATTGGAAATTATATTGGGCGATATAGTTTTTTGATTACTAAAGGAAGTATTTTAATTTATGCTGCCCGAAAAAAATGTTTAAAGGAGATATGCAAAGAACCTAGATCTGGATCAGAGTTTTTCTTTCACGTTGGAGGAACCCCTCCCTGGGTAACTTCCACAGTGTCCGTCATTTTAGGGGATGTGTCGTACTTCCCATGCGGGTTGGCGAAAACCATTTAACCCATAGCTGGAGAAAGAATAGACGGATTAATACCTTTTCCAATGGTATTTGCGCGAAAGTTAATGCAGCCAATTCAACTCGGCTCTCTGATTTCTCGTTCCGATGCGATATCTGCTCCACTACTACACACATCCAAACTGTATTGGAAAAAATTTAAAAAAACAGGAGGCTTAATAGAAATGTCATATTTCGAGATAAGATATAAACAAGGAATATTTTGCTATTTTCTATATCTTTGCACAGGGTCATTAACATTCAAATAGTTCTTTAGACGAAATTACATTTTTTTCGGAACACAGTTAATTCCCATAAGTGATACACGCTTAGGGGATCATGTTTTTTTGGGGTTTTTTTTCGGTCAATGACTGACTAGACAGAAGATTTTCCCGCAGCAAGTTGCCATTTCTTTCTGCAGTAGACTGGTTGCCAACCAAGGCTATAGAACCCAATCTTCCCTAATATTCAATTCTTTTACCCAAATCAGTCAGTTAATTCCCATGCGTGATACACGCTTAGGCGATCATGTTTTTTTTTCGATCAATGACTGACTAGGTAGAAGATTTTCCCGCAGCAAGTTGCCATTTCCTTCTGCAGTAGAGTGGTTGCTAACGAAGGCTATAGAACCCAATCTGTCCTGCTAAACAATTCTTATATACAAATCAGTCAGTTAATTGCCATACGTGATGCATCCTTGATCGATCATGTCACTTTCGATACATGACTGACTAGGCAGAAGATTTTACCGCAGTAGATTGCCATTATTTTCTGCGGTAGAACGGTTGTTAACTATTGCTATAGAACACAATTTGTCCTGCTATTCAACTCTTAGATGGAGGAAGAAGAGATGAAGCAATAACTTTCCCAAGGTAATTTGTACGTAAGTGAATGACACGAATTCTACCGGAATTCGAACTCAGATCTCCGATTTTTATTCCGGATATAAATCTGATAAGGGAAGACAGAGATACAATTTATTAGTAAAATTAAGAAGTAACCTCAGGATAGTTTTTATTTAATATAAAATTATTTTTACTTTTCTTCTGTCCCAATTTATAAAAACCAGGAAAGGTGCCCGTCAAAACATAATCTACTCATTACTTTTGAATATTTGTTATACAAGTGTGAAGTGGGAAACTTTTCCATGTGAAAGTGGGCGATGATTCGAAAAAGCTTGGGAAACCTTGGTATAGATTCATAATTTACATAATTAAAGGCGAATTTTCATCTGAAATATTTACTATATAATATTTAATGTACGTGAGCAATTGAGAAACACTGAGTTGATAAAAAGGAGAATTTTGAAACTTTGAGCTTGAGGTTTGAGTTTTGTTTAATGGTATCTCAGCCTCTGTAGGTTATTTATTACCAAAAAGGTGGGGTTTAAAGGTATTTTTTAATGTTAGTGAAAAGGTTGATTTAGTCAGATTTTAACGAAATTTTTTGTTTTTATTCTTTTTTATTTTAAAAAACTGAAACTGTCTTCCAGTTTTGTATTCAAAAATGTTTTACTGAGAATATTTTTTTCTTTCAAAAACGTGTTATGGTGATAATTTCTTTTTTCAAAAATGTACTGTCGGTAATATTTTTCCTTCAATATTTTTCTATAAAAGTCTATTTTTATGTATATATTTTTTAAAAGTGTATTTTTAAACTTTCATGGTGTTTTGAACCCAATTTGGGGGTTAACTATTTGCCCATAGCTGGAACCCTAACAGGTGCTAACACTCTGGGTCGCTCCTTACAACCTCCCAAACAGAATCCTTGCTGCCGGATGAAGTTTACCGTCATGCTCAGGATCATGAAACTTTTAGCATAAAATATGTAATTAATAGCCAGATTTTAATCAGAAATGAGGAAGGAGGGATTAGAGAATCTAATTCTCACAGGACGAATAGAGGGAAAGAGATGCAGGAGAAAGCAGTGAGAGACATAATTGATGAGCGTGAGTAAGTGGGTGGCAAGAGGAAAAGTGTTGAGAGTCACAAGGCATAGGGACAAGTGGAAGTCTTTGATATACTACGTCCTGAATGAACACGGCACCTAAAGACGACGAAAAATGTTCAGTCTGTTTGCTATGGAGAAGCATTTTCTGTTTTTTTTGTTTTTGTTTTTTTTTTGTTTTTTAATCATTTCACCCTAAGCAAAGTAATAAATCCCCTAAGACGCAAAAGAGTACTGAGTGTGGAAGATTATGAGAAAAACAAATTCTACTTAGGAGAAAGAACGTAACAGGACAGGGATCAAGAAGACAGAAGATAACGATTGGCATTACATTTAAATTTTTTAATATCAAAGCTGACTGAAAAACAAGAAATTAGACGACGGTTACACAGTCAGGAAGTGCGAGAAAAGAAGCTGGTGGAGTAGAATTTGTGTTTACATTTTATTGGTTTTCACAGTAAAAGGGGGAACCAGAAAGCTAAGTTCATCGGAGAAAAAGCCGTGAAAGTACTTGTAGAAGCGACACAGCGAAGCCACGTTGCGCCGGTGAGAAAGTGACTGTATCTTGGCTGCTAGGTCGAGATCGATCACATTACAGATCCTCCGTTGGATTTTGTCAAAGACCCCTAGGTGAATAGCAGGGGCACCCGACCAGATATGGCAGCAGTATTAAATGCAAGAGCGGATAGTAGATTTATATATGTGCAGGATGGTTTCATCAGGCAAAAACTTCCTGGTCCTATACAGAGAACCGACCTTCTTAGCAGCGGGTTTAGCTATGGATTCGATATAATCGTTCCACTTGAGGTCTGTTGTGAGAGTTAACTCGCGGAGGCGCAGTGTTTTGCCCTCAGGGAGACTAGCCTGATCCATGCTAATAGGGTGGGTAGGAGCGATTGCCTGTAATGGGTAATAGATAGCAGCTTTGTTTTGGAGGCATTATAGCAGTGGGAAAAGGACTGAAGCCGAGATGCCGGGTCAGGACTGATAATATTGCAGATTCTTTGGATTTTATCTATAATCTCTAGATACATAGCAGAAACAACAGAGCAGATTATACAGGAATATTTAATGCCTGCGAGGCATGTGTTGCGAATATATGTTGATATGTTTTGGCTATAAAATAATTTTTTTTTTTACTTTTTTATGTAGCTATGCATATGTTGGCATAATGCTTAGTTATATCTGTGTGCAAATCGCAGAATATGATTACAGATGACTGCCTCCCACGTTTGAATTTATGCCAGTAGGTGATTTCTTCGTATTAATGTTTACTTACCTGCTAATGTTTTTTTTTACTTGCAAATCGATGTCCGTGTCAATTTATTTACGTAAGATGTATTTTTTTGTTTTACTTTTAATGCTTCTATTTTCAAGCGTGCTGATGTAACTGAGCGAATCAAAAGCGTGATTTTTAACGTGACGTGTGTCAGTCGTTTCAGGTAGGCGCAACGATTAAGTGAATGTTTTATCGATGCGTTCTCGCGTATGACTTTGTTGTGTGCGTGGGGGCTAATCGATGATCAGCAAGCTTCTGCTGCCATTAAATCGCTTTCGAAGTCACTTAGAGCCAATCTTCGTAAAATCAAAACTCTTCACTAAAGAAATGTCAAGCTTCACCTTCTTCCGAATAATTATAGAATTATTATAGAATTAACGGAATTCAACTGCATGTATACTATGTTTTTTTTAATCATGTCACCCCAAGCAAGGCATTCCACTGCCACTATAGCGCAGGGGGTTACACAGGGCGATAGACGAGTTAGGATGTACATAGGGGGAAGAGTTTGAGAGATTGGGAGTGTTAGTGTGTTAGGAGGTGTTTATTGACCTTACATTTAAACTCCTGGAGGTTATAGCCGTCGGGGAAGCAAGCATGCGGAAGGGAATTCCACATGCGGGAAGTGTGAGAAAAGAAGCAGTTGGAGTAGAAATTGCGGTTACATTTCATCGGTTTCACTGTAAAAGGAGGCTTCTCTCTCCGGCTATGACTATAATAGCGGGACAGATTAGGTTCTAAAACCTTGGTTGGCAACCAGTCTTCTGCAAAATGTAATGGCAACCTAGTACGGGAAAATCTCCTGCCCAGTCAGTCATGTTTCTTTCGATACATGATCGCCCAAGTGTGTATCACGTATGGCATTTAAAACCTTTCTTGTAATTATTTGTCTTTGCTTCAGATCATCATTATTAATAATTAGGTACAGTGCTTCATTATATTCAGATTTCGTCAAGTTTTTTTTAGTATCGTATCCTGATTAGGAATTTCATTATTTAAATGTTAGATTTCATTTGTAGCTATTGTTATTTGTTATAAAAACAAGTTGTTTTTTTCTGAATGTAGTATTGTTATTTTCCTGGTTGGCTGCCGGTACATGTGATTTAAAAATTGTGTTTTAGGCAGCAGCCTCTCTTTTATGTAAGTTTCATTAAAAACGACAAGGTGTTATGGTTAAGTTTATATATATATATATATATATATATATATATAAGAGAATGCCAACCCGTAAAGACGTAGAGAATAAGCTGAAAGATTTTATTTAATTAATATGTTATCAATTAGTTAGAAATAGAGAGCTCAATGGACATTATCCAAAGCAAATATATTGAGAAGAAAACTCAACATATTATATATATATATATATTGTGCGTATTTTGGCAGCATTTTTTTATTAACGCAGGTTTCATTGAATAATATTGTTTTGCCTATTAATTTTGTGTAGGATCCGTTCGTACCGTCTGATATACTTGATGGTGATATCGTTGAAAGACAACAAAAAATCACAGTAATTGTTGATTTTTTTATCGGGTCTAAGCTTTCGGCTCACATAAGCCATTATCAAAGAATAAATATTAACACACAGTAAACATAGAACATTTAAGTTATTAACAATAAAGAGAACTAAATTGAAAATACAAGTACATCCCTACCGTGTATATATATATATATATATATATATATATATATCCTCAAAGAAGAAGTAGAGACTCGAAGTAACAGAAATGTGGATCTACAGAAGGATGTTGAGGTTATCATAGACTGAACAAGTAAGCAACGACGATGTTTTGGAGAAGATACAAACAAAAAGGGCGTTATACTTTGCTTCAGGAAGCTGAGATTTCTGGGACACATAATGAGGAAGGAGAGCTTGGAGAACCCAATACTCACAAGACGGATAGAAGGAAGAAAGACAGGTGAAAGCAGCGCGAGACATACTTGATGGGCATGAGCAAATGGATGGTAGAGTGGGGGTTAGGAGAGACACCTAGAGAAAAAATGTTGAGCGAAAAGGGACAGGGGCAAGTGGAAGTCCATAACTGCCTATGTCCTAAAAGACATGAAGAATATATATATAAACTTATTTATAAATGGAATTTTGTCTCTGTGTGTATGTGTCTGTGTGTGTGTCCGTTACCTATAGAGTCCGAAACGGCTGAACCGATTTTCTTGAAAATTTACACAGTTGTACTATAAGCGTCTGCGAGTGTTCTTAGCTGGGTTTTGTGTCGAGGCACCACCGATAAATATCGAAAATCGATAATCGAAAAAATCAGGTTATAGAAGGAGTGGTTCGATTTTAATCAAATTTGATACACTCATAGAGAAAGACATAAGAAACGATATTCAGAAGTTTCAAGGCTTCAGTTCTTACAATAGTGCAGAAAATCAATAATATATATATATATATATATATATATATATATAAGGCAAGATGTTTGTGTGTGTGTCTGTTTATCTGTCTGTATGTCCTTTATACAAATCCACAATTTTTATCCGATTCTCACCAAACTTCACACAAATATTCTTTAGGCTGAGTCTGAGCTCCAGGACTATGGATTAGTTTTAAAGCTTTCATTACACCCGAGCAACGCCGGGCTATACTGCTAGTATATAAATATATAAATGTGTGTGTGTGTGTGTGTGTGTGTGTGTGTGTGTGTGTGTGTGTGTGTGTCCTACCATGAATTCGTATCTGGCACTGTTATTGACAAATAAAAGAAAACTTCACATTTGAGTTTTTTGGAAAATATTTATTAATAGATAAAATTAAATAACACTTTTTTTTTCTTTTTTTTTTACAATTGAAGTAGATAGAGTAAACTATCGCCTGGTTCACATTCCACCCACGTCTATTAAACAGGTGAAGAGGCTCATCCCTTGTTTCTTTTTTAGGATGTGGTTTCCGGCTTTCTCTTTTCCGATCTTTTCACTATTACGTAGCCCCCTGCACATCAGTGGCGTTACCGCCTTGCTCGGGGTGATATGATTAAAAAAAAAAAGAAGCGATAAATATATGCGTCCTCGAAAATGCATAAATCTTTCTTAAAAATGTCGAACTGAGTTTTCTTGGCGAAGCCACTCTCGACACGGAAGAACTGATCGCAAAAGGAATGATCGTGCCTCGAAATATCGAAGAGCAGCTGTGTATAAATAGGTGACTTTTCAAATATTTGTGACATGTTCTAACTCATTATAAATTGTTTTCGTTTGTATAAACACAAATGTCTATAACTATACACACAGTCGATAAACCAGAAAAAAGAAAAATTCAAGAGCAACTTTGAATATTTTCTAGCAGAAGGAAAATTGATTTGTACTCGTTCGTGTTTGCGCATGCGTGTGTATACGACAGAAAAAGAAGGGGAGTGAAAAAAGAAAATTTCAAGTGAGTGAAGGAGTAAAAAATAATGACACGATAAAAACGAGGAATGTAAGCAAAGCCTCATTTTAGATTTCTGTACACAGAACATAAGGAGTTGGATCATAAAGTATGTAGCTTGATACGCAGTTATTACCTGAATGTTGATCTCAAATGTTGATCTGTATAATGTTTGATCTATGGTGTTAATATTCCTTACTGATTTCAGCGCAATAAAAAGGGAGATCATTATGTAGATAACATCACTAAAACGCGATACTTTAAAATAATTTAAAATGTTTTTAATGAAAAATATTGAAGGTTTTATTTCAGTCTTAAGTTGAAGATAATAGATTAAATTAATTATTTCCAATAAGCAAAACAGTTTACTGTATTTCAAACTAATTGTTGTAGAGCAGCTAACACACCTCTAGCGCTCTCAATGCTATTCGTCCATATTTTCATAGTCACGTCGGTGACTATGAAAATAAGGACGAATAGCATTCTGGAAATTCGAACTGGCATTGACGGTCTGAGTGAAACGACTGTGTGCAGTGAACGTTCACTCTGTCGGACTTTCAGCCTTCAGGTGGAAAGGAACCTAGACGAGGCTCCGCTGAAGAGTAGAGTCTCCTCTGTAGAAAAATAGACAAGAATTTTTGCCCGAACTTACGAAATCAGTTTTACCCACGTTAATTGGTCTTGTGCCGCATCTACCTCGGACTTCTGCTCACGTAAAGAAGCCGTAAATAATTTGGACTGTCATTGATTGTCTGAGTGGAACGACTGCGTGCAATGGTCGTTCACTCTGTTAGACCTTCTGCTTTCAAGCGGAGAAAAACTCAGACGAGGATCAGCCGAAGGGTAAAGTCGCGCGTGGGGAAAAGTAGACAAGAATTTTTGTCCCGGTTTGTGAGCTCGGTTTTACCCACGTTAATTAGCCTCGTGCCGCATATACCTCGGGATTCTGCCTACGTGGGGAGGCCGTAAGCAATTCGTAGTGTCATTGACATTCTGAGGAGATTGACGGCATGCGTCAGTCGTTTACTTTGTCGGACTCTCTGCCTTCAGGCGCAGAGGAACCAAGACGGGGCTCCTCTGAAGTGTGGAATCTCGTCTGGGGAAAAGTAGACAAGAATTTTGTCCGCGCTCACGGGCTCAGCGTTCTTACTTGAATAGCCTTATGCCGCATCTACCTAAGGTATCTTCCCATGTGGGGAAGTGGTCGATACCTTCGCAGTATCATTGACGGACTATGCTCTCTGGGACTCTAACGACTTATCCTCTCCTCTCTTATACTATTTCTGTTCAATCTTATGGTCTTATCTGTATTAATATCCCTTATATTGTGCTGTAGATGCCCAGCATACATTTTCTAGATATCGTCCTGCTTCGGCGATACAACACTAATTTAGATTGACAGATGGGAGTTTTGTTTCGAAATTGCTAAAAATCGCTGATTTAGCGGCATATTTTCATCCGTCGGCACAATTTTTTATTTTTAATCATATCACCCTAAGCAAGGCGATAACGCCACTGATGCGCAGAGGGCTATGTAAGGGTAAAAAGAATGGAAAAGAGAAAGCCGGAAACCACACCCTAAACAGGGAACAAGGGATGAGCCTCTTCACCTGTTCAATAGACGTGGGTGGAGTGTGAACCGGGCGATAGTTTAGTCTATCTAGTCCAATTGAGAAAAAAAAAAAAAAGAAAAGAGTGAAAAGATTGGAAAAGAGAAAACCGGAAACCGCATCCTAAACAGGAAACAAGGGGTAATTCTATCTCTTAAAACTATATTTAAAGAATAAAATATACTTTTCTGAAACTTTATTTTATAAATATTAGCTGATTTAAAATTTAATTACCCTGATTTGACATATTATTATTTAATTTTAGTTTAAAATATTGCAGAAATGCAATTGTAGCAGGAAGGTAGGTGTTTATTTAAAGAGTTGACAGCTTGACTGACAGGCGAATGTTTATCTAACTTTTTTCAACAGCGGACATATCTGTAAATATTACTTGAGGAATATAACCTGAACGTCTTTTTTCATATAATTTTTAATTATCTGGCGAGACCAACAAACAAAACCTCGCTGCTGATCTTAAAAAGAACTACCACTCTGTTGTAGACTGGGGTAAAGAAAATGGCTTGTAAATTTTAATGCTTCTAAAACGAAGCTGCTGTCAATCACCACAGGCAGTCCCTTCTAACCCCCCCACCACCATCAGCATGAACCAAGCGAGTTTCCCAGAAAGCAATGTACTGCACCTCCTCGGCCTCACCCTCTCTTACGACCTCAAATGTAACCATTACATTGATTCAATAGCTAAATCCACTGCTAGGTAGGTTGGGTCACTATGTCGGGCCAGGAAGTTTTTCCCGCCTGAGTCCATCTCGCACATATACAAATGAACCATCCTTCCGCGCATTGAATACTGTTGTTCTATCTGGTCGGGCGCCCCTCCTATTCATCTCAGTATTCTCGATAGGCTCCAAAGGAGAATCTGTAATATGAACGATCCCGACCTGGCAGCTCGACTCCAGCCACTTTCTCACCGACAGGATGTGGCTTCCCTCTGTCTCTTCAACAAATATTTTCATGGCTTCTGCTCCGACGAGCTGGTGCCCCCTCCACAAGAAATTACTTGAGCAACCAAACTGGCAACAAGGTCTCAGCCTTTTACACTTAAATCAACTAAATGCAGCCGCCACTTCTACTCCACTAGCTTTTTCTCTCGCACTTCCCTCTTGTGGAACTCCCTTCCGTATACTTGCTTCCCTGATAGCTATAATCTCCAAGAATTTAAATGCAATGTCAATTTCCATCTCTTATCCACTTGACTCCAGTCCTTCTCTCGTCCTTTGCCTATCACCTCGTCTACCTTGTTCTTTTCCTTTCTCACTCTATCCTCGCAACCGTCTTCACACCGGTATTCCCATCCTTCTCTTGCCCTTTCTCTGACACCCCCTGTAACCGATTCTCCTTTCTCTTCGCTTTCCTCTTGCTTAAACTCTTCTCTTATGTAGCTCCCTACGCACTAGTGGCGATACCACCTTACTTGTGGTTAAACGATTAAAAGTCTTAAAAATTTAGGAAACTATTTTTCATAATATAATGTTTTATTGAATTTTAGGTTCTTTGGCTTACTATATTTATCGCTCTTACATTACGATAATGTCGAGTATAAGCACCCGTATTTTCAGAAATTGGAACGTTTATTCACATGCAAAAAATTTCAGAATTCTTTTTAAATATTTAAGGTCCCCATTTATTATTAGTAAATATAGTGTTTACTTAATAATATAACAGGTACAAATTAATACAAAAATTTAAAGGGTTTAAAACTTTCTAAATTATTCTAATTAAAATTTTTAAAAATGGAAACATTTTTTGTAAAAATCCATCGTAATTTTTTTCTTAAGACAATAATGTCCATAATATATCTTTATCATAAAAAGCAATTAAAAGCTTTTCTAATTAAATAATGTCTTAGTTTTATTGCATTTTTATTTTACGATTCAGAGCAAATTTTCGGTAACTGGGCGTTCTGTTTTACAAAAAAGAAATTGAGAACTTAAATTTTCCAAGGACTTTTAACTAATATAAATATTAAGCACTATCAAATTTAATTTCTTGAAATTTCATAAAATTAAGCAAATCGAATGTTTCATTAGTTTGTAAAAAATCCTGAATGTTTCGTTAAAATCTGACAATTATTTGATTTTTGCAAGAATTTACAAATCATTGCGATTTTATCGCAAAAAAAGACTCTAAAAACTCTTATACTGATCTTTGGCAACGGCAGTTACTGGGGGTTCTATTTTACAACAAAAAAATTGACAATTTGAATTCTCCAAGTTTTTCGTACAACTTATGTAAATATTAAAAGGTACAAAAATTACAAAAATTAATTTCTCGAAATTTCATAAAATTAAATAAGTATTGGGGGTGGTGGTAGTGGTGGGGTGGGGTGGGCTCTGTTGTGGGGGTTAACAGATGTAAAAACATATTTTTACCAATATTTTCTAAAACAGAGATATTTCTAAATATATTTTCGTATATTTGTGGAAAGTACTAAAAGTTTCATTAAAATCCGACAATTATTTGTTTTTTGTAAGAATTTTCAAACCAATGTGTTTTTCATCGCAAAAAAAGACGCTCAAATTTATTTTTTAATCTTTGGTCACCCAATTGAAGCAAGAAAAACAAGATTTCTTACCAAAATTTCCAAAGTTATAAAAAATAAAAAGATATAATTTAATAATAAAAAATTATTTTGTCTTTACTCTTAATAATAACATAAAGATTGTGATCATATAACTGTTTTTGTTAAGTTTTGGGCATTTTTTATGACATGCCCATTTTTACCAAAACTAAAATCATAAAAAAAAAAAAATAAAAATAAAACATTATTATGCTAGAAAATATTTTTGGTGTCAAATCCTTGTTTTTTTTTTGTTTTTTTTTTTGTTGTTTTTTGTTTTTGTTTTTTTTTTTTCATCCTTGAGATATAGACTTATTGATCCACCTATTTTTCTGGATGTCTCTTTCCTTTAACAATTGTTCATTATACATCTTACATCTTATCACATGTCTTTCTTCTCTTTCCCCTTTTGATTTGATTGATTCGTTTTTACGGTTTAACAACCCTTTGCAGATTATTTAAATCCAGAAAATATTTTTAGGTTATAAAACTTTTTTGTTGAGGTAATAATTGTTTTAGCGAAATAGATTTTACTAACTAAACCATAGCTGGGAAGGAGAAGCGTTGGATTTAAATCGTTTCCAGTGGTATTAGCGAGTAAGTGGATATAACGAATCCAACGGGAATTCGAACCAAGTTTTCTCATTAAAAAATTCCGAGCCATAATCCATTACACCAGCCGCACACTCAAGCTTACAGCACCTGGTATTCCCAGACGGTAACCCATCTAGGTACTGACATTGCCAAACTTCGGTGAATGTACAGGAACCCGTGTTCAACGTGATACGACCGTGAACCTCTTTCATCCTTTCTACATCATGCTATCTTTTTGTTGTTTAGTTTCTTTCTTTCTTTCTTTCTTTCTTTCTTTCTTTCTCAACGCTTCTCTCTCCTTATTTCCTTCTCTCTCTTTTTAAACAGACACCGTCTTCCTCTCTCTATCTCAATCAATACGACTTCTTCCAATTTACCTTCTCTAACCTAGCTTTTATTGGCTCTAAAGAGCTTCTTTGTTTCTCTACACGAAATCTTTTTCTTTATTCTTTCATGGCTCCCTTTCTGCCTTTCCAATTTACAACATTCTCCTCCTCCTTTATTCACTCTCTTGTTCCTGTTACCCTTTACTCCTCACACCTCACTCTCTTTCTCTCGCGCATGCGCACACACACATACTCCATTTATCGTTTCTTCATTTAAAACAATATTATCAGCCCTTTTCACTTCTCTTCAATGACTTTGAGCTACTCACTGTTCGAGCCACTTTAAATAAGTTCCCCCATTTGTGCTCAATGGTATAGCCGTCTATCTATTAACCGAATTTAAGTAGGAATATCATTTTAAAAAATACAATAGCTACAAAACACAATAGATTCGAGATACGATAGGATATTTTTTAATCAAAAATTAAAGTCAGTTTTCTAAGAACTGACTTCAGTTACGGCAACAAAACTGTAATGCTTTCCAACAACAAAACTGTTTTTATTTAATCACCGCAGAGAAACTTTTCTACTTGCTATCCGCATATTTGGTGCTAAGTTTTAGAAGAGCAACACTTTGCGTCTTTTGGGCTTACATTTTCCACTGACAAAGCAGCGGAGTGATTATATTCAATCAATTGCTAGGTCTGCTGTTAGCAGAGTTGGTTCACTGTGTCGTTCCAGAACATTTTTATTATCATTATCCATCATGTATATAAATCTACCTTTCTTCTGTGCACTGATTGCTGCTGCCTTTTGTGCACTGATTGCTGCTGCCATATCTGTTCTGGTATTCCTATTATATTATTTTATATCAAGGTTCATGACAAAATTCAAAGAGTCTGCAATGTAACCAATCCTGACCTGGCATCTCTACTTCAGTTATTTTCTCACCGACGTTTACATGGCTTCTCTCTGTCTTTTCTATAATTATTTCCATGGCAATTTTCTGGTTAGCTTTTCTCCTTAGTGTCTCGACTGCATGAATTTAAGTGTACTACCATATTGGATGTGTGTTGTGGTATAGTGGATATCGGCTCGGCACGAGAAATCAGAGAGCCGAGTTCGAATTCCACTTAAATTTGTTACATTCACTTACGCGCAAATAACCTTGGAAAAGGTATCAATCTGTTGCTTTTCCCTCAAGCTACGGGTTGAAACGCAAGACAGATTGGGTTCTATCGCCTTGGTTAGCAACGAGTCTACAGCAGAAAGTAATGGCAATCTACTGCGGGAAAATCTTCTACCCAGAGAGGCATATCTCTTTCGAAATATGATCGCCCAAGCGTGCATCATGTACGACATTTAACTGGCTGACTAGATTGTGAACTAGTTCTCACCGTTTTATTGCTGAATTATCTAGATGCAACCGCCTGTTCTATTTTAATATTTTAATTTCCTCGACCTTCTTGCTTGTAAAATTTTCTTCTGATTTCTTGATTCCCTGTAAACTTCAATAATGTAAATGTGTAGAGGACGAAGCGTCCATTACTAATTTATATTTACGAGTCGACTCGGCGTAACTTAGTTCATGGAATAACACATGAAATAAGGAAACACGAAAAGGCGAAAGTAACCAGAACAACAATATATTAACAAAGGTTACATAGAGTTGAAAGCATGCAAATCAAATAAGGAAAGAAAATTTCTTTCCTTTTGTCTGGAAAGAAACGTAAATGTTCGATAGAAGATAACATTGAATCAAGTTCAGTTTGAATGAAGTTAATGTACATAATGTTAATGTCTGTTTCCAATTGGAGTTTTTTTTGCATTGTGTGTGCATGCTAGTGAGAAATAAAAATTTTCGCCACTAATTGCTACCCGCGTGTATGTGTGAGTTAGGTAATAAACATGTCTGCTCTCCCCGGGACGGAACCCCTAACTGCCGTAACACGTGACGCTCCCGGCTTATATAGGCATGCCGTTAGTGCGGGAAAAACTAGGGTTATCATGTGAACGCTGAATGACCATGTGTGTGTGGGTGTTAATGTATCAAACCCTACAAATGCAACGTCAATATAACATCTTCTGTCTTTCTGAATCCTGTTCTTTTATTGTCATTGTTCCTCACTTCTCATTTCCCGCCACTAAATTGTTCTCATTCTTTTTCATTCCTCTGTACCCTCCACCTGCGTCTTTGTGACTTTATCAACCTTGCCTTCTATAAAATGATGGAAAAAAAAACAAGTCAATTTAAAAATTGTGAAATGAACCTAAAATATGACAGAAAGCAGACGATAAAACTACGATTAATTTATTAAAAACGGAATTACCATTCTCAGTAAGAATCGAACTCACTACTACGTTGTAATAAATGCAGTAAGACAAGCTTGCTAACCATCACGCCACGTCGACGTGCCCAGAGGTAGTGAGTTTTTAAGATATGGCACAAGGCCGAAATTAATTGGTCTAGCGAGAAAAGCTTGCTAAGCATTACACATGTCGAGTTACTTAAATTATTTTTTAAGCGTAGCCTAGATGTTGGCACAAGGCAAAATTATGATGTACTCAGAGAAAATCGAACTTACTCAGTCAGTTAAGTGCCATACGTGAAACATGCTTGGGCGATCATGTCTCGAAAGAGACATGACTGACTGGGCAGAATATTATCCCGCAGTAGGTTGCCATTGCTTTCTGCGGTAGACTGGTTGCCAGCCAAGGTTATAGAACCCAATCTATCCTGTTATTAACCCATAACTGGAAGGAAGAGACGGATTAATACCTTTCCCAAGGGTACCTGCGCGTAAGTGAATGCAATGAATTCAACTGGAAATCGAAATCCCCCGATTTCTCGTTCTGAGCCGATATCCACTGCACCACAACGCTCGCTAAACAACCGTAATTGATCTAGTGTAGCAAAACGATTTTCTAAGCATCACACGGACATATATATACATATGTGTGTGTGTGTGTGAAAAGTTTATATATATAATTATAAATATATATATATATATATATATATATATATGTATATATATATATATGCAATTTGTTATATATATTATATTGTTTACATATTATATATGCGTGGTACTTAAAAGCGCTTAATATCAGTGATAGAGCAGACATATTCATATAGATAGGTGTGAGTTTGTAACCCTGGGTTTCACGCTCTTAATTAATAATTAAACGGTTATAAATCCAGAATTTATTTCAAGAATGTAAAAAAATACAGTTGCCTCTTTCAGACTGTTGATGAATAAATAAATGTAAATTTCACTCAGAATATTTATAAAAAAAAATTATGACAGGCGAATTTTTTACCCGGAAATCAACTGAGAATAGATACATCAAATCATACATATCACACAATACAGAATAAGTGATTAAATCCAAGCATGCATAAAACAATTATACACACGCAAAAATGAGAAACGGATATACATACCCAAAACAACACCCACACAAAATTAATCACACACACATTATTTAGGAAGGAATATATACACACAAAAAAAAAAAAAAACGGGGGAAAAAAAGGGAAAGAGTAAAGAGAAAAGGGACAATAACCTACACAGTCACAAATTTTATCTATCACAAAAATTTTTTAAATAAGAAAAACACTTTTTTTTTAATTTTCCAAAAATTTTCATTACAAAATTTTTATTAAAAATCATTTTTCTCGTTTGGACCGTAGAAAACTAAAAGAAAAAAGTTAAATTCGCTTAGACTATTCTAAAGACAGATATTGACAAGAGAAGTGAACATTATATCGTTTGAAGCATACATAAAAATGATAGACATATACAATATAAACACAGACATTATCTTCACAAAAGATAAACGGGGGGGGGGGATGCACCTTTTTCAAAAACGACACAAAATAAATTACGTTACAGTCAAAACATGAGGATAAAACAACAACAGTGGAAACATAACACCCTCGACTGAAAACTCTTGGAAAAATAATTACATACATTGGAACTTTTTTACATTCCTTACTTCGAGCGAAAAGAAAACATGTTAGAATACTGGAAAAATTAAATTAAAAAAATTAATAAAATCTTCTTTGTCGGTTGTTTTCAACGAAAAATGCTTAAAAGAAAGGTTTCTGCCCAAATATATATATTGTTTTTCTTTAATCCGAAGTCGAAGAGTAGGAAGGTAAATTCCAAGAGCCTGATCCTAATCAATATTAAAAATTTTAACATTAAAAAGTGATGCAGGCAGAGAGCTCAATGTATTAAGAATACAGAGCCAATATAAATTAGAGAAAATTTTCAAAATTCAAAGGTGTCGGATGTACATTTCGACATAGGATCTCTAATAGAGACTCTACATCACGTCAGCGACATTGTTTTTCAAAATGGCGAAGGCCCTGAGTTAGAGTGTAGAGGGTTTTTTGGTTAACAACGGTCACAAAGTGGAAAAGGACAGAGCTGGTAGTCGCGGGGTTACAGGGTGTTGAAATGGTATATTTAGGAAGGGGAGGAATAGGAGTTCATACTTTATAAAGATAGACAACTAAATGAGTTAAATTACTTTTTAAAGTTAAGATTTTGGGCTGTTTGAAGAGGTGTATTTAAGATTTTGGGCTGTTTGAAGAGGTGTATTTAGGCGAGAAGGAATGGTTTTCAATATAAGATTTTATATTCTATGTCGAAATGTACATCCGACACCTTTGAATTTTGAAAATTTTCTCTAATATATATATATATATATATATATATATATATATATATTTGTTTTCCATGTCGGTAAATTGTAAAAGTACAATCAGTTATATTGGGGAATCATTTTTTCTTCAGTGCAGTTTTTGAGAAAGTTTTTCCTGTTTCTGTGTGAGTGGGCGGCTGTTAGTATCATTTTGTATTTTCTGATTTTATTTTCTCAAAAAATGTATGGAAGAAAAAATAATTCCCCAATATAACTGATTGTACTTTTACAATTTGTCGACATGGAAAACAAAAATACTAACATACACCAAATCAGGGAATGCAAAAAGAAGCTAACAGCCGCCCACTCACAGAGAAACAGAAAAAAAAAACTTTCTTAAAATATGTATTGAAGAAAAAATAATTCCCCAATATAACTGGGTGTACTTTACTTGAAGAAGTTTAGTAAAATTTAGTGAATCCAATACAGAAAATAGGATTATACCCCCCTGTAAGTGTAGATCTAGAGAAACTGTCCGGTTGTAGGTAAATGTATATCTACAAATGTGATCTATCAAGCTGCCATCTACCCTAAAGAAAATAAGAACAAATAAAACGTTTATCTTGTAATTTGGAAACAAAGGTTTTATACACACAGACACTCCTTCACTAACCTTAATTTAAGGTATTAAACAGTCCTTTTCCGAAAATGCTGGGAACTGAAAGAGGATTACCAAAATTCACAGATAAAGTGGAAGCTGATAGGCAGGAGACAAACACTCCTAAAAGCTTAAGGGATAGATGTAAAGTATGTTTAACAGAAAAAAATTAAGATTTTGAAAATTCAATATCAGAATGTACTGCTGAATAAACGTAAAGAAACCACTAGTATGTGTAGTCACCGGAATAAATTTAAATTGCAGTAATTATCTCATTCTTTTATTTAGTCACAACAGAATTTGTTCTTTACATAAACTAAGATTTTAAAATTTGCCCAAGCAGTAACCTTTTCCCTCCTACCTACCACTACTAACCCAATGGTCAAGCCATATGCCTTCCATTACCATAAAAGAAATTACTACTAAAATTCCTCCAGCTTAACCCTATAATAGACAACATTCCCCACCCTTCCTTTACTAGCCCTTGCCTCCGGCATTAGAATCTTTCCTCATTCTTTGATTAAACGGCGTTGACAATGCATGTCTTAATTTGACATGTTGAAAATAGTTATCCCCCCTCTAAATTTTATCTGAATATATATATATATATATATATATATATATATATATTTATAATATTAACTACAGCAACAACAAGTAACCGAACTAACTTTGCCGAAACTCGTATTAATTAAGCTATAATTTAAATCGTCTTGTACAACCCACCGAGAACGAACTCGGAGGGAAAAGAAGGAGAAGTAAAAAAAGAAACAAACGAAGTACATGAACAAAAAGTCAAGTACTCGTAAGAAAGAAAAAAAACCCTGATAAAAACCCTAACAATAAAGCGGTCAATACGAAAGTAGAGCAAACAAAGACAGAAAATCTGAGCAAGAGCCAACAACCTTTTTCTGTTTTTATATATATATAATGAACTCTTCTTATCTGTTTCGATATATTAATATCCAGCAGCTTATAGCTGCTAGATGTTGTTGTCCTATATGATACTTCAGTTTCGCAAGCTACTTCCAAATCACCTATTCGGTACAATTTGAATTCCTATAGATAAGTCTTTTAAGCTTTTTCTATTTATTCATAACTCCTTCTCCCTCTCCCTCTGTCTGTCTGTCTGTCTGTCTCTCTCTCTCTCTCTCTCTCTCTCTCTCTCTCTCTCTCTCTCTCTTGCTCTCTCTATATAGATATGAGGAGAGAGAAATAGAAAGTAAGAGAAGAGGAGGAAAGAGAAAGAGATAACTAGATGTAAAACAAATAAAAAAAACTATCAAAATAAGGGGGAAAGGACAAGAATTTTTGTTAAGAAAATCATCAATGGATAACCAAAACATTAATCAACTAATTAATAATTAATTAATTCATTCATGCGACTTATCTCTTGACCGACTTCATAGTTTAGTGTAATATTTCTTATCAGTCCATGATGAGCAGTGTTACGTGAAATTCTGGAGATGCTTAAGAGATTATTAGACCTGAACACAAAGTACAGACCCACATTTACACATATCTGGTTGGAAAGAGATTTCTCGCTCTTATACATACATTATGTGATATAAACACACATAAAACATCACTAAATAAATCCCGGGCTTAACTTTTAAAACAACAGCTTTTAGGCAAAATTCGACTTTATTCCTCAACATAGTCTCCTTCTAGGGTGATACGCTGGTTCCAACGCTTCTCTAACAATTCGATGCCTTTTTTGTAGAACGATTTGTCTTTGACCTCAGTTTCCGATATCACTTCTTTATTGGAGCCAAATCTCTTTCCTTGGAGCATTCTTTTGATGTCTGCAAACAGCCAATAGTCACTGGGGGCCAGATCTGGAGGATAGGGTGGATAAGGAAACAATTCGAAGTGCAATTCATGTAGTTTTGCCATCGTTGGTGACACGCTGCGTGAAAGATCAATTTTTTCTTCTGTATTTGTGGCAGTTTTCTTGGTAATTTCTTCCTTCAAACACAGCAATAATGCTGTATAATATCCGCTATTGATGGTTCATCCTTTCTCAAGGTAATCGATAAACAAAATACCAAAATACGCATCCTAAAATACGGAGGTCAAGACCTTACCTGCTGTTGTTTGCGTCTTTGTTCGCTTTGGACGACTTTCACCTGCTGCTGTCCACTCAGCTAACTGCAGATTTGACTCCGGAGTGAAGTAGTGTATCCATGCTTTATCCATTGTCACATTCCCTTGTTGCCTGTTTAGGATGCGGTTTCCGGTTTTCTCTTTTCCAATCTTCTCACTTTTGTTTTCAATTGGAGTAGATAGACTAAACTATCGCCCGGTTCACACTCCACCCACGTCTATTGAACAGGTGAAGAGGCTAATCCCTTGTTTCCTGTTTAGGAATGCGGTTTCCGGTTTTCTCTTTTCCAATCTTTTCACTCCTATGTAGCCCCCTGCATATTAGTGGTGTTACCGCCTTGCTCGGGGTGATAGCTTTGTCATTGACAAATGTTCATGCAAAATGATAAATACACTGCTTTCTGATATGTTCAACTTCTCTGCTATCTCACGCAACTTCAATTTTCGATCGGCTAAAACGAGTTTGTGGATTTTTTAAAATATTTTCTGAGACAACTGGGGATTTTGGGCCACATGTTTATTTATTTCCGTCTATAAAACAGGATTGATTCACTCTCTGGTCGAGAGGTCTAAAACAAAATTAATGGCGATTTCCTTTATGGGAACACAGGTTCGAATCCTGTCAAAGAACGCAAAATCTTTCTCTAATATTTCTCAAATATTCAGCCCGGAGACAAAAATAAACAAATACTGTTTAATAAATAAACGGAGCGTCTACTAAAATACATGTATCCACTAAAAAACACCGTTTAAGCAATAAAAACTGTCGGATAAATAAATATATATCCATCTCCCTATGTGCGTTGTGGTGTAGTGGATATCGGCTCGGAACGAGAAATCGGGGAGCCGAGTTCGAATTCCAGTTGAATTCCTTGCATTCACTTACGTGCAAATACCCTTGGGAAAGGTATTAATCTGTCTCTTCCCTCCAGGTATGAGTTAAATAACAGGACAGATCGGATTCTATAGCCTTGGCTGGCAACCAGTCTACCGCCGAAAGCAATGGCAACCTACTGCGGGATAATCTTCTGCCCAGTCAGTTAAGTCTCTTTCGAGACATGATCGCCCAAGTGTATATCACGTATGGCACTTAACTGGCTGACTGATATATACATATACTTTATAGATTACATTTATATACACGTCAGTGTTTATGTGTGGTGAGTCAGTGAAATTTATTTCACTTTTGTAAGATTTCGGGGGTTGTTTTGGAAAACGCTGCCGCCGTGATACTCGCTGTCTGTTGTCTCGTGCTGTTTTGGTTTTCTCCTTTCAGCTCCGTTTCCTTCCGTGCTAAAATCTTTGGCTGCCTTGTCACGCGCGTATCACGCACCAAAGTCGCAGAACTTTCCCGGAAAGTCGTACGTCAAAATTGAATGACAGGCCTTTCCAGACAGCCAAAGTGTTTGACGGCAACGCGTGAATTCCGTGGCCTGGGCCGAGAGAAGCGATGATTGGATTGCAAGATGAAACTAGAAAGAACTGCCAAAACCGCACACGCACAGAAGTGCACAACTATAGAAAGGTAGAATGCATCGATACGCAGACGATAAAAAAAAAGGTTCGATTCACAATAACAAGAAGAGAAAATATTGTATTTATTTACAATTCTATTTTACAACAGATGTTTGATGATTTTATCATTCCTCTTGATATAAAAGAGAAAAAATCTGTTGTAAGACGGAACAATGATTAAATTTTATATATATATATATATATATATATATATATATATATATATATATATATATATGAAAATAAAGAAAAAAGGAAAACTATTCTTTATCAAGGTGAATGAAATTAAAGGGCAAACCGCGTCGGTAAAGAAATGTTTTCATTTTGCATTTATTCATATCGTTTTTTTCACAAATATATATTTATATCTGTTTGTTACGCACGCACATATGCATGTATATAGATTCAGATTTCATTTTTCATTTGGACAATTCTTATTATAATAAGAATTGTCCAAACCATTATCAAGAATTTATTTTGTTTTATTTATAAATAAACATGTGTAAAGTTTATGCATATAGAGTCTTAGTTATGTTAAGTTCCGAACACAGTAAGCATATTGTTACCATGTTTATAATTGATAGGATTTCTCTTTTTAATAATAATGCCGCCATTATTTTTAATCTTCTTTTGCATGTGGATGATGCTGTTATGCTCGAAAGTACAAAAGTTTTGGACAATTCTTTTATAATTTGAGTTCCGAAAAGAAAAAAATTTATACGAACACATAAAATACTATATAAAAAAAAAACTTAATGATAATACCTTATCTGTCATTTTCAATGAAACCTCTATAAAAGAGAGATTGTTGCCCAAATACACAATGTATATAGACACACACACACACACACACACACACACACACACACACACACACACACACACACACACATATATATATATATATATATATTGGGGAGCTGCAAAATCTAAACGTCCTTAAACAAAAATTCATAATTATATCAAATTTGATTTTAGAAGAGTGGTTTGAATAGAGGTCGTTTTTATTGGTAGCTTTTCTGTAGACGTCAAAATTGTGTTCATTATTGTTTCCGTGTAAGGGAAGAATATAATTTCAGTTTCAAAGATTAAGTCTATAGTAGGCTCAACGCTGTTGAATTGGTTGACAAATAATATTAATATTTTGTGGATACATTCGTATGTAGTCGTCTATGTATATGAAATAGTGGTAGATACACTTCAGATGAGACTACTACCCAAATACACAATATATATATATATGTGTGTGTGTGTGTTTGTGTGCGTGTTTGTGTGTTTGTGCGTGTGTGCGTGCGTGTGTGTGTGTGTGTGTGTGTGTGTGTGTGTGTGTGTGTGTGTGTGTGTGTGTGTGTGTGTGTGTGTGTGTGTTTAGCAAGCTCCAGGGATTCACTCAAAAGTAAACATACATGATAAAAAAATGCCCAAAACTTAATAAAAAGTTTATTATTGTTATTAGTAAGAAGAAAGACAAAATAATTTTCTTTGTAAAAATTACTTTTAATCCTTTTTAGAACCATCGAAATTTTTATTAAAAATCTCGTTTCTCTGGCGTCAACAGGGTATCATGAATTTGAGCGTTTTTTGGCGGTGAAAAACACATTGATTTGAAAATTCTTACAAAGATCGGATAATTGTCCTAATTTAATGAAACTTTCATGACTTATTCACGATTGAATGAAATATATACTGTTTAAAATCACGTTTATTCAAATACGAGTATCTCCTGAAAATAACGCTATTGTACGCTTTCCTTCACACTTTTTCTTGTTCCTATCTCAGCGATCAGATACTGGCCCGAATATTTAATGTAAATGTACACGTACACACATGCACGCACACATTATATATATATATATATATATATGTGTGTGTGTGTGTGTGTGTGTGTGTGTGTGTGTGCGCGCGCGCGTTCGCGTGTGTGTGTATGTAACATTTTTTCTACGCTACTGAAAGACTTTATTACATAGTAATGAAAGAGCTCATTTTAAACATGACAGACAACACACACACACACCACACACACACACACACACACACACACACACATATATATATATTTCTAGACGATAGGAATTGAAAAATGTTATCGAATGATTTGACCCTTAAAACTTGGTCATCTTTTATTTTATTATTTTTATTATTTCAGTTTAATTTATAGAATTTAAAGAGCTTACAATTGTTTCTGATGCTGTTCGTAGGATTTCGCTCAGGAAATGTATATCGAAAATGTCTTCTCATTAAAATACTTTCTCTGCTTTCGCATTTTGGATAAGATTTAATCTTAATATATAATTAAAGTGTATATCGGAAATCATTACCTTCCCAAACTCTCAACATTAACAAATGAAAATCTAAAATCTCATTGAAATGTTTGAACTTGGTAGTATCTGTCTAGTTTTTATGTCTATTCATCTTCACATCTGGTAGCCATCTTATATATATATATATATATATATATATATATATATGTATATATATTTGTGTATGTGTGTGTCTGCGCATGTGTGTGTATGTAACAGTTTTCTACGCTATATCTATATTAATTGTTTAATTACTTAGTTTCTGGTCATAATAAGATTAGACCAGTGCACATTTGTATAAAAAATGTTCAATACAATTATATTGTAGAACTTTTGAATATTTTCCATTTATAAACGAGTTATTGCGCGACCTAGGTCTCTATCATGAGTGGTGTCTTCAGGCTATTTGCAATAACTGATTTTACCGTTTACCGTTTTCTTAAAGAACGCTCACATAACGGTGTTTTTTTTTTCTTTTCTTTTCTTTTTTGAACGCTCACGTAGCAGTGAATTTTTGAACGCGCAATTTTTAAAATTAGAAGGAATTATAGCGTTTCCATCCATGGTTGTATGAACCTAAGGACTATTTTTTAGTATGGTTACTGGGGGATATCATTCTCATCCCTTGCGTAGTAATGCCTCTTTTAGAAGTCATGAGTTATCTTCCTCTAACCCTGCAAGTTACTCGTTCACCACTGCTGTATTGATCGTCGTACAAATAGCATCAAGGACGAGGACAATAGTCTGAATAATATAAATACTGTAAGAAAGAGCTGTGTTAGTAACATATATAGCCGTATCTCTTCAGAACGTAGGCGATTGTGGCCCTCCACATATTCCTTTGTAGCTCTTGATACCTTTTCCCTTGGTATTTCTTCCAAACCCTGCTTTACCATCTGTTTGTTTAAGCCCATCAAGTATGTCACGCGCTGTTTTCCACTTTATGTCTTTCCCTTTATCTGCCCTGTGAGTATTAAATTTTCCAAGCCCTCTGTTTTTATTACGTATCCCAGAAACTCCAGCTGTCTCTTCCTGATGTTAAGTATAAGTTTCATTTTCATTTCAGTCCTCTCCAAAACCTTTTTCGTTGCTCACATGTTCGGTCCATGGTATCTTCAGAATCCCTTTAGAACGCGAGAGATCATGGCCCTCCACATCTTTCATACCCTTGTTGTTCTTAAAATTTTTCTCTTGGTATCTCTCCTAAACCCTTCTCTGTCATAACACTTGCTCAAGCCGATCAGGTATGTCCCACATTGCTTTCCCTTGACCCTCTCTCCGTCTATCAGTCTTGTTAGTAGTTGATTCTCTAAGCTTCTTATTACGTGTCCAAGAAACTTCAGCTGTCTTTTCCTAATGTTAAGTATGAGTTTCTTTTTAGTTTCCCTTCTCTACAAAATCTCGCCATAGATCATATGTTCGGTCTATGGCCTCCTCAGCATCGTTCAGTAGAACCACATTTCTGTCGCTTCAAGTTCCACCTTTATCTTTGAGGAGATTGTCCAGCATTTGCTGCCATATAGGAGATTAGACATCACATAACTGTCCAAGACTCTTTTTTTTTCTGTTATTGTTTCCAACGAAATCGTCCTGTTTCTCGATTCTGTACTTAGCTCTTGAAATGCGTCCTTGACTATTCCAATGCGCCTTCGGATCTTAGTATCGCACTTTACGTCCCTCTGTCAGAACACTTCCCAGGTATTTACATTTCTCTACTTGCTTGATTTTAGTATCTCCAACCAGTAGTTGGCATTTTGGGGTTCTCTTTGTGATGATGATTATACATTCAGTTTTCTTGATGTTTATGCTTAGTCCTTTCTTCTCACTTTCTTTTGCTACTTTATGTAGGTCTTGTATTTTCCTTTCCATGTCTGCTATCGGCACTGTGTTATCTGAATATTTTATATTAAGACTGTGGCCGTTGAAGACAAATCCTGGCAGGACTTCTAGTTTTCTCAGAATTGTTTCGCTGTAAAGGTTAAATAGATCCGATGAGAAGACACATCCTTGTCTTACACTCCTTTCTATTTTTGTATATTCGCTGAATTTATTTGTTCGTATGCAGGCGGTTTGCTGCCAGCATTGCTTTTTCACACAATTTAAAGCGACGTTTTGAATATGAGAAACACCGCTGTAAATTTTCTGCAGAATCTTGTTGACTGACACCCCGGATTATTCATTTTGATCATAATTATCCGTTATACCTTCTCACAATACATGGTTTATCCTTTATTATTGCTTTCGTCGACAATATCATCTAATTGACTTTTAAGAGGCTCATCCCTTGTTCCTTGTTTAGGATGTGGTTTTCGGTTTTCTCTTTTTCAATCTTTTCACTATTACGTAACCCCCTGCACATCAGTGGCGTTACCGCCTTGCTCGGGGTGATACGATTAAAAAAAGAAAAAGTTGTTCTTCTGAGTTGGTCTTCAGTATTGTGTTGTCTGTGTTTCATTTTTTTTTTTTAATCATATCACTCCAAGCAAGGCGGTGACGCCACTGATGAGCATGGGGCTACTTAAGAGTAGAATGATTGGAAAAGAGAAAGCCGGGAACCACATCCTAAACAGGAAACAAGAGATGAGCCTCTTCATCTGTTCAGAAGACGTGGGTGGAGTGTGAACCGGGCGATAGTTAAGTCTATCTACTCCAATTGAGAACAAAAAAAGAGAAAAGAAAAAAAAGTGAAAGAAGATTGGAAAAAAAAAAAAAAGAAAGCCGGGAACCACATCCTAAACAGGAAACAAGAGATGAGCCTCTTCACCTGTTCAAAAGACGTGGGTGGTGTATGAACCGGGCGATAGTTAGGTCTATCTACTCCAATTATGGTCATAAGGTTACGTACGCAAAGTAGAAATCCTGATAACTAGTGTTAGAACATTACCGCTTTTCTTCTCCAGGGTATTGGCGCAGGTTAGCTACCCCATGTTAAAATTGTACCCGGTAAGTTGAGCTGAGTTAATGCATCAGAAATAATGTGGCGCGTTTGCTTTATAACGTTACCTGTCACCGGAAGTAATCTATTGTGGGAACTGATAAATAGCGATCACCGGATCAGGACGTAGAAACTGCCGGATTTTACTTTGCAGGTTTTCCATCATAAGCACATTGGAATTGCAGAAAAAATGTTTAAAATACGCCTTTAAATGTAAATATGCAGGTAAAAAGATAAACAAATGATTATAAAATGTCAGGAGTTGTTCCAATCCAAGGCGTTGAGAAAAATCATCCTTGACCGTTATTTTTTTTTAATTATTTTCTCTTAATTTTCCTTTTTCCTATCTCTCTCTCTCTCTCTCTCTCTCTCTCTCTCTCTCTCTCTCTCTCTCTCTTTCCAGCACTTTCACTCCCACCACACTCCCTTTATCTCTCTCTCGTTTTATTTTACTAGTTTTACAAGTGGAAAATATTTCTCTGGTTACGTTTATACTTGACTCTATAGTTAAACATTGGTAGAATTCTTGAGTAGGTTAGCCATGCAGAATGTTCCTTTATGAGGAGATTTTTTCCCCACCGCAGGGGACGGAACCAGAGTATTCTAAGCTAGGATAACAGCACACGGATGCTAAGCTATCTTCATGCTTTGGGTTTTAAGGGTTATTTTAAATCCTATAAATCTCTCTCTCTCTCTCTCTCTCTATATATATATATATATATATATATATATACATATATACGAAATTTTACGAAATCTGTTTACTCTGTCATATTTGTTAAGTTATTTGTTTTTAAATATTCATTTTTATGGATACTCGTATTTGAGTAAAGAGTCTTTTTTTATAATTAAACAGCATATTTGTTATTTCTACTGGCCTGAATAATCGAGAAATCTTGTTTAGAAAATATGCGTCCTCCGTCAAAATTCAAACTGCGTCTACCTCGAACATCATCTTCAGGTTGTGGTAACAATATAATAAGTTGTGGTAACAAAAAATAACCGCAAAACTGAAAACTGAAGGAGAATAAAAGTATTTGCGAACATCAAGAAATGAATAATAAAACCAACTGTCAAAGTTACAGTGCATTTTTCAGATCTTTCAATTATAATACGCGACAGATTATCCGTAAGTATGAACAGATGTTATTAAAAATAAGCAGACACAATGTTTGCAATATATTTAATCTGATATATATATATATATATATATATATATATATATATATATATATATATATAAAGACAAAGGATAACAGACCAAGACAGAGCCATCAAATACTTGATAAATTCCCTCAGAGGACGAAACACGTCGGCAAAGAATAGTTTTTCTCTTGTCTTTATATATATATATATATATATATATAGTCATCCGCAGACAGATCTGTTTCGCTGTATCACAGCTCATCGGTACGGTCAGACTCCGATTGCTTTTAACCCAGGATTGAAAACCGACCGAATTGGCGTCAGTCGGCGATTGTACCTCTGGGCTATGGGCGCTCGGTAGAAGAAAGCAAACTTTTTAGCGCGTATATTATCATTATACACGCCCAATGGCCAGAGTGCTCTAATTCATTACTGAATGAGCGATGCGTACATGCCAGAGTAGCTACTGTTTTTCATAGTCTACCAACCGTCAGGGTGTGAGAGCGTAAATATATATATACTCCACCCACGTCTATTGAGCAGGTAAAGAGGCTCATCCCTTGTTCCTTGTTCCCGGTTTCCGACTTTCTCTTTTCCAATCTTTTCACTCTTACGTAGCCCCCTGCACATCAGTGGCGTTACCGCCTTGCTCGGGGTGATATGATTAAAAATAATATATATATATGTGTGTGTGTGCATACAGAGCGAAAAAATCCAGACTGACTGCAAGATCAGATTTATTTGTCAACTTACCTGCTTGACATTGCTATTTTGGACAGTAGCGTACTTGCCACTATAACTGACATTAGCATAACCAATACAGAACGGTGACAACACACTTGGATTCAATATCTGTCTCCTGCGCACCTCAACAAAAAATATTTTCCCCAAGAGAAAACAAATATTTTCATTTGATCAATGAATTCTCCCTGGAGAAGAAATGATAATCCTGTTGATGAAACGAATGGCTAAAATGATCAAACAATTTCTTTTCGTTTTCACATATAGCCTCTGCGAAAGAATAACGCAAACAAAAAAAAATCTATGAAAATAAGCAAATTCATGCATTCAGGTTTACAAATGCTCCGGCCAGTAACGCCTGCTTAATTTCAGAATACTTTTATACTGAATGCTCTTGTTATATTCTCAATTGAAAGTTATTTTCATAGATCCTTTGAAAAATAACGGTTTTGATGGTAAAGAAATGATAACAAATAACTTCAATTCAGTTCCATTTTTTTTTCCTTTTTCATCACACGTAACTGTAACTATCGTTTGCAATAATTGCTTGACAGTTTCTGAACACATCTCTTTTCTACATTTGAAAAGATTTCAATCTGCATGCATTGATCTATTTACATCACACTCCTAATAAACGGTAAGTCGGAAATGATCCGCACTTTCATAATAACATATCTCTAGATTTGTCACACTCGCTTCTGCTCATGTGATCGAGGTTTAAGCTTGATTGCGTCAGTTTTATTGCTGCTAATACAGTGCAAACATATCCGCTCCGCTCGCAGTAAAACACAAAGCAGTAATCTGATTTCTCTCGTCGGAAGGTGTGTTAGGTGCTAAAATTCATCAGAATCTTTTAAAACAATACAGCGTCAGTGGACTATCGCGTGGAAGAGTGTATGAGTTGTTTGTGAAGTTTATAAGTTGTCGGACAAGGGTGACGCATACAGAAGAAGCAGGGCGCCCGTCAAATTTCACCAGTGGCGAGAAGATTCAGCAAGATCGAGAGAACATAATGACGAACCGGCGAGTTGTCATCTATTATAGTATATTCTCTGCAGGTTCGGATCACTTCTCTTTGTTCCTCCTTGGTACACGCTGTTAGCGGGGCGTCTATATCAACACTGTAATATCAGCAAGAAAATTAGCGAGTTCAAGCTCAAATATCGATCACGTGACCATATTAGTACCAACTATAAGCACGCATGAACAGAAGGTAATGTGACAAACCTAAAGATATATTATGAGGAAAGTGCGGATAATGTTTGGCTTACCATCGTATAGACAACGCTTCCTTAGATCAAACGAATGAATCCTTTAGATTTTAACGAACAAAATCCTTCATCGTAGACTAGTGATACAAAAACCGAATTTAAAATCTTTACTAAATAACGAAAATCCCATCACTTAAGACTTCCAACACAACAGCAATACCTAAAATCGGTAGTACATGTAAATAGAAAACAAAATGTTATCAGTTCCGAATTAACTTATATAAAAGAGTTGGGAGGAAACTCCCGGCAATACTAGAAAGAGCGATAACATTTAGTAGACTTGAAAAATCTTAATTCCTGAAAAACTGTTAAAAAAAAAAAGTTTTAAAATTTCAACAGGCAGTAAGATCAGCTGTTCAGCAAATGTTTTTTGTAGGGAAATGATTCATTTCAACATAAGTTTCGCAATATCTACCTGATATTTATTTTTTTAATCATTTTACCCCAAGCAAGGCAATAAAGCCACTAAGATACAAGGAGGTTACTGAGTGTAAAATAATAAAAAAGAGAAACATGATGAACAAGCCAGAATAATAGAAGGGGAATCAAAAAGATGGGTGTGCGTTGTGGTATAATGGATATTGGATCGGAATGAGAAATTGGAAAGCCGGGTTCGCATTCCATTTAAATTCTTTCTATTCACTTACGATCAAATAACCTTGGAAAAATTATTAATCCATCTCTTCTCCCTCCAACTATGGGTTGAATAGCAGGACAGATTAGCAACCAGTCTACCGTAGAAAGAAATGGTAACTTACTCCGGGAAGATCTGCCTTCTTGATTGCTGTAGAGGAATATCCTGTCCTACCCCGGGATGGATATGGTCTGGTCTATAAAAGACTGTGTCTAGAGCGAACAATAGAGACGTCGTCACTAGACTGACGACTCTACGACACTGTCAGCTCTCTGCCTTCGAGTGGAGGGCGCTCTCTGCTTCCGAGCAGGGGGCAATGACCCAGTCGTGGTTCTGCCGAAGGGTGGAGGCGCGACTGGGGAAAAATAGACAGACATTTTTTGGCCGGGCCATATAGCCCGGAAAGCCCAGATATAAACTGACCATGTGTCATATGTTGCCCTTACTGGGAGGGACAGCTAAATAATGCCGTCGTCACTAGACGGCTCGATGACACTGTCAGCTCTCTGCCTTCGGGTAGAGGGCGCTCTCTGCTCGGAAGCAGAGAGCAATAACCCAGTCGTGGTTCCGCCGAAGGGTAGAAGCACGACTGCGGAATAATAGACAGACATTTTTTGGCCTGGCTATATGGCCGGGATGACCCACAATAAATAGACCTTGTGTCACGTCTATCCTTGCGTGGGAAGGTTGGTAAATACCGCCATCGTCAAGACGAGAGCATACGTCACTAGACGGAAGCATACGTCACTAGACGGAAGCATACGTCACTAGATGGAAGCATTCTTTACTAGACGGAAGCATACGTCGCTAGATGGAAGCATACTTCACTAGACGGAAGCATACGTCACTAGATGGAATCATTCTTCACTAGACGGACGCATACGTCCTAGACAGAGACATTGTCTACTTGATTGTTATACCTGTAACTATTCGTTGGTGTTCGTGTATTGTCTATTGGTTTATTGCACTGTGGTATAATAAATCCCTATTAATATATCTTCAGTGTTAAGTATTATTCTTGCACTATTCTTTTTCTGATTATCCCCTCACGGGATATATCATGGATCGAAAGAGACATGATCGTCCAAGTGTGTATCACGCAGGATACTTAACTGACTGAATCAAGAAGACCGTAGATAACGATCGACATTGCATTTAAATTTTTGAAGATTTTGAATTGTTGAAGTTGGCGGGAAAGCATGGAACCGGAAAAGTGTTCGACAAGCGAAAACGGAATGTTGACATGGAACTTACGGTTGTATCTAGTCATTTCGACTGTAAATTGATGAGATCTTGCCGGCAATTTAGTACTGCACTTAAATTCATAAAGTCTACGTACCACGCGAAAAAAAAATATAATGCTTGGTTTAATACAACAGATCGAAGAAAATTATTATTAGTCTTATTGTTGATTGTGCAGTTTATTGTAATTCACGATATGAGCTCTGCTTAAAAAAATATTTAATGTTTATGTACTTGTAAAATCTGAAAAATAGAGAAATAAGCTGGAGATTATAGAAAAAGAAAAAAATATTTTTCCATTGTATTCAGAAGCGAAGTTTTGCTCGGTAAAGGTGGAAGACAAAGATAGTCAAAACAAGGCTGTCAGGACTTTTGATGGGGTTAAGGTAAGGTCAGATCCTTACTTCCCACATTTGCTGGGAAAGGATTGGAAAATTTGAAAACCTAAAATGATGTAATTAAGAAGAAGAGGATGAAAAGAAAATTTCGTCATATGAGGTGTTGTTGCCTCATTGGTTGAACCAAGTGCATGATATAACTCCACCTTGAATTGTGTAGGTGGAAAAAATCTCATTGGTCAAAGTTTTGATTTGTATAAATACCTGGTGTTCGTCATCCATCCCCCAAGAGAATTGGGGACAACTATAAAAATCGAGACCTCAGTGAGAAAAATCTGTAGGAACTGCCGCGCGAAAGAGGCTAAACGAATTACTACCGCTGTCGCCAAAACACCTCATTTCGGCCGTTTCTGTAAAGCTTCAGTGAAGAGCTGTGAAAAGATTTTTTTTATCTTGAAAATTGAAAGCTCTGATTATTCTTAACGAAAACTTCGCTCCGTGATGAAAAGATTTTTTTTTATTTTGAAAATTGAAAGCTCTGATTATTCTTAATAAAAACTTCGCTCCGTTGTGAACATTGAATCCGACGATTGTATATTCTATTTGTTTTATTATTTTTTTTTTATATATATATATAAAGACTTTTTCCGTAACTCATCCAGGCGTCTTCGAACTTATTCATTTTTTTTTTAATTTTAATTTAATTTTTTTTTTTTGTGCCGTGTTTATTTATTTTTTTTTTCAACACAAGTGTACACGTGGGTCCGGTCTGATTTGAGGTGGTAGAGAAACGGCTACCGGGTTTTCAACGTGACTTTCCTGAGATCAGCGTGGGCAAGGAAGTTCATCGTTGTAATAGACGTCTTGAGGATCAGCTGCTGTGACGAGGCCAGCATCACGATTAGCGACCCGAGAGCGTGGTTATAACTGGTACCGTTTCGATAGCATCAACCCACTCATCATCATCACAACAGGGTTCGGACCAGGGGCGGCAGGCCAGCCGGGGGCAAAGTGTCACAATAGAAGGGATTTCATCAGAACAATTACCTTGAAAGAATTTATAGAAAAGTATGTTGATATAAATATTCATTCGCCACGCTAAAAATTCTGTATAAACAACATTTTTCTAATTATTTCATCTCAAGAAAGACAATAAAGCCACTAAGACACAAGCGGTTACTGGGTGTAAGAGAATATGGGGAAAAGAAATAAATATTAAAGAGAGAGAACAATAAAAGAACAGGAATTAAGAAGACAGGAGATAACGATTGACACTGCATTTATTTTTTTAAAGATAAAAATTGACTCGAAAGCATGGAGCCTGAAGAGTGTTCTATAAGTGAGAAGTGCGGGTGAAGAAACTATTAGTATAGAACTTACGGTTACATCTAGTCAATTCATCTAAAAGATCATGAGTCTTTTTACCAATCTTTCTTATTACGCAAAATTCTATGTATCACATTAACCCTCTAGGGCCATTCGTATCATATTTGATACAGTATGAAAACAAGCCTTGAAAGAAATATTTTCCTGAAAAATTTTTTAAGAGAAATATTTTATAAATTTCAAATGAAAGCAGGACTGACTGCTCAGTCAATGAATACCAAATGTTTCCTTATAGGGAAATACCAAATGTTTCCTTATAGGGAAATACTGTATCAAATATGATACGAATGGCCCTAGAGGGTTAAAAACATATACGGAAATCTTAGAAGTGTATTCAACTCTTAAAGGCTTGTGCAGTCAGTCAACCATAGATCGTAGTTTTCGATCCTTAGTAACAGTTTTGAATCGAGGGTAATACGGTATCAAAAAAATTTAGAAAATCAGTCAACGTGTAAATATGTCTTTCGCTTTTTGCACATAAATGGAAAATAAGTATTTTTACCACAAGTACTCAATGGCGTTGAAGATGTGTTTTGGTTTTTCTGCTAAAAATTTAAATTGCGGATCAAAGAAGTGCCAAGGGAGTGGCAACGCCAATCATCAAAATTCTCCCTATTACATCTAAGGGTAGACAATTTACAGGTGTACAGTAACAAGACCCTCTAACCGTACCAAACAATGATGTTCCACGGCAATAGATAACGCTTAAGTAGACTATCGCCGGGCCTTAATGTCACACCGTAAATAATGAAATCCATCGCAAAGCTGTGCTAACCCAAGAAGAGGCTATTAAAAAAAGTTATCAGTCGATGATGTCTATATCAAAGAGGATGTAGAACCAGCCTCAAGAGTCATAAAACACGCTTTCGCTTCATAAGTAAAGCCCGATCTGTATCTCTACGATGTGTAATGGTTAGTAGCTTGTCTCTCTAGAACCAATTACAACTGAGTATTGAGTTCAATCCTCACTGGGTACCCAGTACTTTTCGCCTTGTGTCACACCTAAGCTACGATTAGAAAATCCCCATGAATAAAAACCAATAACACCTGACAGATGCTTCTGTATTATTTCGAACGATTGTTCTCATCTTGATTGATATAAATGTTGTTATTTTTTTTAATCATGTCACCCCAAGCAAGGCATTCCACTGCCACTATAGCGTAGGGGGTTACACAGAGCGATAGACGAGTTAGGATGTATATAGGGGGAGAGTTGGAGAGAATGGGATCGTTAGTGTGTTAGGAGGTGTATATTGACCTTACATTTAAACTCCTGGAGATTATAGCGGTCGGGGAAGCAAGCATGCGGAAGGGAATTCCACAGGCGGGAAGTGCGAGAAAAGAAGCTGTTGGAGTAGAAATTGCGGTTACATTTCATCGGTTTCACTGTAAAAGGGTGGGACCTAGTTGCCAATCTAGTATCTCGTGCAAACTCACACCTAGGGGGTACCAGTGATTTAAGTTCATCAGAGCAGAAGCCATGATAATATTTATAGAAGAGGCACAGGGAAGCCACGTCACGCCGGTGAGAGAGTGACTGCAGGCGGTCAGCTAAGTGGGTATCAATCACATTACAGATTCTTCGCTGTGTTTTGTCAAGAAGCCCGAGGAGAATAGCAGGGGCATCCGACCAGATGTGGCAACAGTATTCAAAACACGGGCGGATGGTAGATTTGTATAAGTGCAGGATAGATTCAGACTAATTTCCGGGCCCTGCACAGAGAGCCAACTTTCATAGCAGCGGATTTAGCAATGGATTCGACGTAGTCATTCCACTTGAGGTCCGCTGAGAGTGTCAGGCCAAGCAGGCGTAGTGTTTTACTCTCTGGGAGGCATGCCTGTTACATGCTAATGGGAGGGAGGTGCGGTTGTCTGTGGTGGTTAATTGACAGCAGATTATAGACGCAACGGTTCGACCAATTAGACTCTGGTCATCTTCCGGTGTCCATTGATTGGCTGATATGGGATATTTGTTATTTATTGTGACATTTTGTTCCTGTGTTATTTTGCATTCCTGCTAAATTTGACCTGCCAGTAAATATACAGGAAAAACGTTTTGTCAGGTGTTCAAATCCCTACGGTAGAGTTAAAGTCACTGTTTAATCATTACCACAAACTTTGCTCATATTTCCATGACCCGTACCCGTACCCGTACCCCATTATCGGAAACATTGTAAAAATAGTTCTGCCAGCAAAAAGTTTGTTCAATACTGATTTTTTTAAAACTAAAACCTTCTGCTCTCTAATATTAATGTAGCCAGCGGATACGCATTCTTGAGAAATTTAAAATATGTAATTTTCCTTTTTTTGATATCCACCATCTGTTACTACTTTATTTGCGTAATGTTTATCCAGAGACGGGAAAAATCATTTGAGTATAATTAAAAAAGGAAACTTCTTCTTTTTTAGTTTAATTTACATGAGTGTATTTTTAATTGTAAATATTGTGCACAAGCAGAAATAAACTGCTGACGTCATAAACAATCCTGATAGTTACGATAGCGAAAGAAAAGGGGATATTATCAGCAAAATACGTAATATTTAGCGTTTTATTTTACGCATTTATTTGAATGTTTCAACCACATTGATGTTTTTTTTACATCAATTTTCCCCAAGCAAGGCAATAATGCCACTAAGCTGCAAGAAATTACTGGGAGTGAGAGAGAATGAAAAAACTTCCGAAGAAACCGGAAACAACAAACAAACAAGAGACAAACCTCTGTTAACAATAAACAAGGGATAAACCGCTACTCCTGTTCCAGAGACCCATCACCTTCTTTTGAAGTTTTAAATAAATAAATAGTAAATAAAATTTCAGAGTTTAGGCGGAGACATTAGAAGTATATAGTTGAAGTAGACTTTAGAAGGACCCGGAAATCCAATCCTAAACAAGGAATAAATCTCTACTCCTGTCCTAGAGAACTATCACCTTCTTTTGAAGTTTTAAATAAATAAATAGTAAATAAAATATCAGAGTTTAGGCGGAGACATTAGAAGTATATAGTTGAAGTAGACTTTAGAAGGAACCGGAAATCCAATTCTGAAGCGGAAAAAAGGGATGAACTTCTACTCCTGTTTAAAAAACTGAGAAGTTGTGTGAACTGGACTATAGGCAAACCTATCGACTCCTACTGAGTTCTAAATAAAGCTTTTGAGTTTATACATTATAAAATATTTCAGAAAATTTAAGTGGTATTAGGCTTCAAAGAAAATGGAAGCATTGTTTTTATTATGAGAAAAATTAAATTAATGTTTGAAAGTAGAAAAAATAATCACTATAACAAAATGTTTACAAATAAGTCCATCACTAATTCAAATAAAGAACTTTATAAACAAAAGCAAATAATATTACTTTTTGCACTTGTATCTATAATAAAAGGCATGAATCTTATTTTTCCTATATCTTATTACCATCTAAAAAAATTCGTAACAAAACATGAATAGCAGAATGAGATCCTGTATCAAATGAAACTGCAATGAAGAAAATACACACAGACAAATGTTTTGGTAAATAAAAAGTATAAGAAGTTTTAATATCATCTGCATAGTATAAGTTACTCAAGTTCAACATAAATGGACATTTTCAAAGATAAGATCATAAATACAATGTTAAAAAATTAGTTGTCTGAAGAGAATATGGAATCCACATTCCAGTTGAATTCGTTGCATTCACTTATCCTTGGGAAATGTATTAATCAGTCTCTTCTCCCTCCAGCTGTGGATTAAATAGCAGGACAGATTGGGTTCTATAGCCTTGGTTAAAGTCAGTCTACCACAGAAAGTAACTGGAGATAGAAACGACGGATTAATACCTTTCCCAGGGGTATTTGCGCATTAGTGAATGTAACTAATTTAACCGGAATTTGGCTGTCCGATTTTTCGTTCCGAGGCAATATCCACAACGCACATCCGCGCAAACCGATTACTTAAAATTAAAGAATAAATAATTAAAACATTCTGTATTTACATTTTGTATTTACTACTAGTAACATTTACATTTCTCAATAATTACTGAGAAATACACAGTATTTTTTCACAAAAATTAATTGTACCCATTTTTCCATATGCATTTTTTAAAATGATATTAGCGTTTGAGTCTCTCTTCGTCTCCCGACAACCAACATTTTTATACCCAGTCCACCATTGTTAATAAGGTGCAACACAAGGAACTCTTTGAACTACTAGAAAAATTTGATTTATTCACAAAAGTTTACTAGGAGCAAACTGCCTGCATATAGATAGAAAACAAAGGACACAAAAACAGATCGTTTTTTAAGACAAGGATACACCTTCTCAACTCTTTAACCTTATTTAATATAAGATTCGCAAATGACAGCTGATTGATGGCACACACCGAAAGAGAAATGCAGTTATGTCTTGTTTTTAATAATCCATAAGAATAATATTCGCCCATTCATCTAGTCTGGTGCTTCTGTTATATATGATTCTAGAAAAAACTACAAAGAATCTGCAAAATTTTTAGTCCTGATCTGGCATCTTGGTTTCAGCTACTTTTTCAACACAGTAAAGTAGTTGCTCTCAGTCTTTACTAATAATATTTTCATGGTAATTGTTCTGAAAAGTTTTCCTTTATGCTACCTAGACATTATGAATTTAAGTACATTACTAGATTGGCGGTAAGTTCTTATTTTGCAGTTGAAATGGATAAATGCAGCCGTAAGTCCTGTGCAAACAGTTTCTTCTTTTGAACTTCTCGCTTGTGAAACTCAATTTCGGCTTCTTGCTTTCTCGTCAATTTTGATATTAAAAAAGTTAAATGCAACGTTAATCGTTATCTATTATCATCTTAATTCTTTTTCATTTTTTTTCGCATATTCTCTCTCCGCTTACATCTTAGTGGCTTTATAGCCTAGCTTGTGGTATATGATAATAAAAGATTAAGTCTGGACAAGGTAATAAAGAAAAACAAGATGAAAGTACTATCAATTATAAGAAGACTATGTATGGTCATTAGCATGACGAACAGCACAAAACGCGAACGACCAACTGGACAGAAATGACATTTCCCAAGAAGTATTATAAGAGACAACAGAAAATATGTCCATAAAATGTGAAAACACATTTGAATAGCAAAAGATTCCTTCTAGAAAATAAGCAAATATTTGAGGCTACAAAACGATACTGAAAATACCAATGATGGAACGCGTAAGAAAAGGAAAGAATGCTTGGAGAATATTACACTCACAGGACATGAATACAAATAGAACAAAGGGAAACAGCGAGTAACCTACCTGAAGAGCCTGTGTAAATGAGTGATAGAAAAGGCTTTGAGGGGAAACCTTAAATAGACAAGCATTGCTTAGTGCTACAAGGGATAGAAAATTATGGAGAGCTATGATCACCCATGTCCTGAAAGAACAAGGCATCTAGTTTTACAGCATTAAGAGCATTTTTTGCCGACAATCAAGTAGTATTTGTTGAGTTCTTCTACTCACTGATCCCTTTTCTCTCGCTTTGTTTTTATTCGTTAAGTAATTCGACAGTTTGTACTTGACTTTGGAGAAAAAAAAAACGCTAAAGCAAAGTGAGACCATCCCAACGCGTACTAATTCACATCCGGGCAATGAGTGTACGCCTGAAAATATTTGTCTTGTGTGACGGGGAAGTATGCTGATCACAATAAGACCCTCCCAAACCAAACAGTTCAGTTGTAAGCATAAACAAAGGGCCGTGTCAATATGGCGCTTTCCAAACACGTCGTATGAGGAAAAGAGGGCGGTCAAAAAACTTTATCAACGCTTGGGACAGGAAGTCTAACTATAACCCTTGTACGTTGGCTTCATAGTTGATATATTGACCTTCATTTTTTTTTTTTTTTGGTTTTATTCCGGCGTATCCACATTCGTTTTTAAATTCATTGGTTTAGTGGTTTATTTTGTCTTACGGCATATCAACCCCAATGGGTTATATAATACCGACAAGATTTTTAGGACAAATTCGTATGAATAGAATATGTGTTCTTTGTAAGAAATCTGTTGGTATAAGAGGTTTCATTGACGTATTTTTGTAAAGAGGGTTTTTGTCTAAAGTCAGGTAGGTACCTCCACTAAATCGCTGAAAAACAGCATAGTATGAATAAAAAAAGGCCCCAAACTTAATAAAAATGAATTTTTTCCATCAAAATGTTTATATTATTATTAAGAGGAAAGATCAAAGTAATTTTTAATTATTTTTAAAAGTTTTTGTAATCTCTTCTAACATGTTCGAAATTTCGACAGAAAATCTTGTTTTGATTTGAGTTAGCGGGTAACCAAAACGTTACGACTGATCCCAATGAAAAACTTTTTTTTTCCGGTGACAAACACATTAATTAGGAAATTCTCGCAAAAATCAAATATTTATTAGATTTTAATGAAACTTTCAGTACTCATTCACAAATGAATTAAATTAGTTTTGAAATTATTATTTTTAAAAATTCTTGGTAAAATATATATTTTTTTTTAATGTGTTACCCCCGTCTGCAGGTAAATTAAAGAAATTTTAATAAATTTTACTTTGGTGCGGTAAATGATTTTATTAGTTAAACGCAGGACTCATTGTGGAATATAAATCATCTCTTTTTCTTTTTTATTTTAGAACAGTATTCGAAAATCTGCTCCGAAGAGTAAAATAAAAAATGCAATAAAACTCTGATGTTATTTAATTTGATAAGCTTTTAATTGCTTGAATAAATAATAAAAATTAAGGATATTATAGTCTGAAGGAAAATAAAGATTTTCGACTACTAATGAAATTTTAAAAGAATTGTTTACATTTTTTTTAAAATTATAATAATTTATAAAGTTTTAAAAATATTTTTAAAATACTTCAAAGATTTGTTGTGGTTAGATTTTTAAGTGAATAATTGAAGATTACATTGCCTATAGAAAATTGAAAAGCTTAATACAAATCGTTTGACTTTCATATTTTAAAAATAATTTTAAAAACTTTTTGTGTGTATTTAAAGTTTTTTTTTTGTACGGTAATTTAGATGTGCAAATTAAAAGGTCAGAATTTCCTCCCTTACCCGAAAAAAATTGTACAATTTTATCATTTGTGAATGCCATACACTTTTATCTTATCTCTAATCAACAACCTGTCAACATGTTTGATATACAGTGGACAGGTCTAAAAGTTCAATTTCGTGATTAAGAAATAGTTTTATTCTAAATTTCAAGCTATAAATAAGTAATACATGTGTAAATCAGATTAATTTAACATAAAAGTTGATAATTTTCCAAAAATTATGTGTCACAGATGAAAGAGACATGGTGATTTTCTTAGATTTTATTCTTGCAAGGTCTTTAAAACCAAGAATTAATTTAAAACTCAAAAATTGAAAGAAAAAACTCTAACTTTTTTATTCAATATAATTTCTGTTTGAAATAAACCAGAGTATTTTGCCTACTGGAAATAGTAAATTTTACCATTTAGTTTTCAATTAAATCTAAAATAAAAGTTTCAAGTTTTCAAGTTTTTTTGTTTTTTTTTGTCTATAATTAAACTATGCATCTGAATTATTCACCTAGATATTTTTGAGAAATTTTGTTTGAAAAATATCTATCTTCCGGCAGGATTTGAAGCGGCATACTCCTATGTACCGGGTGAATGCAACTAAATAGATCTAGGGTGTTTTACCATTCAACCGGAAAAGCTATTATGGTAAACAAAGTCCGTATTAAGCTTTTTAAACAGATCAGTTAGTTAGTTAGTCAGTTGTACCATACGTGATACACGCTTAAGCGATCATATCTCGAAAGAGACATGGTGATTTTCTTAGATGTGGCACAAGGCCGAAATTAGGAGACACCCGGTGGGAATCAAACTCACTATTCAATTGTAATGATTCTAGCGAGACAAGCTTGCTAATCATTCCACCAACTCGAGGTGTCCAATCTCGAAATAGACATGACTGACTAGACAGAAGATTTTCCCGCAGTAGGTTGTAATTGCTTTCTTCAGTTAACTGGTTGCTAACCAAGGCTATAGAACCTAATCTGCCCTGATATCTAACCCATAGCTGGGGGAAGAGACAAATTAATACCTTTCCTAAGGTATTTGCGCATAAGTGGATCCAATGAATTCAACTAAAATTACGAACTCGATTTTACCGGTTTCTCGTTCCGAGTCGGTCTCCACTGCATCACAAGGCAGATTCGGAAAAATAGATTTAAACAGATATTCACCTGATATCTTTATTTAGAATATCTGTCTCTGCTCAGGATCGTATCCTAATTTACACAGACGCAACCGAAGACAATATTACGAAATTATACGGAAATTTACGAAATTGGTATTAACCGATAGATTTATTCATATTTATTTGTTTAGACATGAGTATTTTTATGGACATGTGTTGGAGTATGCAGGTTCAAATCCGGTCGAAAGATAGATATTTTCCAAACACGATTTCTAAAAAATATCTATACCATTAAAATGTACTGTTTGATTATAGAAAAACAGACCATCTACTAAAATACGAATAGCCATTAAAAATAGTGTTTAAATGTTTAAATAAATAAATTTAAATAAATATGTCAGTTTATACCAATTTCGTATGTGGGCGTGCGTTGTGATGCAGTGGATATCGACTCGGAACGAGAAAACGGAGAACCGAGTTCGAATTTCAGTTGAATCCGTTGCATTCACTTACGGGAAAGGTATTCATTCAAAATTAATTTAAATGTAAATCATTTTCACAACAATGAGCCAACATTTCCCGATGACGAGGTAAAATCTAGAAACATGCAAATTTCCATGTAGATTAAATTAATTTTAGATAAAAAAAAAACAAATTTAATTTATAATATATATATATATATATATATATATATATATATATATAAGATTTAAAAACAAAACAAAAACACGTTACTCTAACATGCGCCACTACATATATACATGTTACTGGAGATCATATAAATGAATAAGAGACCACAAATGGCAATATGTTTATAGATTAGTTTCCGATCTCGCTGTTGTCTTCCATGGCTTGCATGAAGTGTCACCCACGAATAAACGCTAGTCTGTGTGTCTATTCGTGGCAAAAGCAATATCAACGACACGGGTGAAGTCAAGAATGGACATTTCTTTTTTTTCCTTCTTCTCGTCGTCTGTTTCCCTAGTTGTCGTCTTTACCCCGGTCCCTTCTTCGTCCACTGCATTTATATAATGAAATTTGTTCATCCTTTACAATGCATTTATCTATTACATATTTTTCGATTCATATGCTCTTTGTTCAACAACATTTGACATTTTTTAGAATGGTGTCAGGCTGAACCCCACACCTGAATTTTGGTAACGAAATTGACATTTCGGAATGGTCAGTCAGTTATGTGTCATATGTGATACACGCTTGGGCGATCATGTCTCGAAAGAGACATGACTGACTGGGCAGAAGATTATCCCGCAGTAGGTTGCCATTGCTTTCTGCGGTAGACTGGTTGCCGGCCAAGGCTATAGAACCCAATCTGTCCTGTTATTTAACCCATAACTGGAAGGAAGAGACGGATTAATACCTTTCCCAAGGGTATTTGCGCGTAAGTGAATACAATGGATTCAACTGGAATTCGAACTCGGCTCCCCGGTTTCTCGTTTCGAGCCGATATCCACTGTACCACAATGGTAGTATTGCGTATAAATAAAGAAATATTCTTTAGAATTTAGAAACTTTCAGAAGACCACAAAGTGTTACCATATTGCTAGGTGACAGTTTGGTGTATTGGCGAAGATCTAGTCTTACAAAAGTTTAATGAATTCTGCCTGATTTATTTCAGGTTTGGATGTTTCTAGAATCTCCACAGAATCCATTTTTATAGCTTCTAATTGTTATTCATATTCGTTTTTGTCTTTATTTAATCGCCTCGATACTTAATTAGTTTCCCTGATTATTTATTTTTCACTGTTTAATCTTAATTATTTCTTGCTCCAAATCATTAGGCCTTCCCAGGCAATAAAAGATCGAACCCCGTAACCGACACAAGACGAGCATCTGGGGCATGAGACGCGAGCTCATTTCTCTTGTCAAGTTATTTCATTATTGAAACTAGATTCTATTTTAACGGTCGAAGAGTATTTGAGCTTGAGTTTTGTTTAATGGCATATCAACCTCTGTGGGTTATTTAATGCCAAAAAGGTAGGGTCTTAAGGTATTTTTTTTTAATGTTCGGTTATAACGAAAAGGTTGATTTAGTCAGATTTTAATAAAAAAAAATGTTGTTTTTATTCATTTTTATTTTAGAAAACTGAAAATGTCTTCTAGTTTTGGATTCAAAAATGTTTTGCTGATAATATTTTATTTCATCAAAAATTTGTTATGGTAATATTTTTTTCTTCAAAAATATATTGTTGGTAATATTTTTTCTTCAAAAATATATATTTTTCTATAAAAGTCTATTTTCATGTATATATTTCTATAAAAGTGTATTTTTATACTTGCATATTGTTTTGAACCCCAGTTTGGGGGTTAGCTATTTGCCCATAGCAGGGACCCTAACATCTGCTACCACTCCGGGTCAGGATGGACCTTGGAACAACCTCAATTAAGAGATGGTTCCCTGCTCCTCACAAGCTTCCAATCAGAAGCCTTGCTGCCGGATGCAGTTTACCGTCATGCCCAGGACCCAAAGAGTATTTTACCTGGAGCGTTGTAGTAAAACTAAAAGCAACAATAATATGAAAATATTTTTCAAAATTAAACATGAAAAGTTCTCATATCATTATTCAAATAGTTTAGTTAGATAGATTGATATTAACAGACTAAGATAGATAGATAGATAGATAGATAGATAGATAGATAGATAGATAGATAGATAGATAGATCGATCGATCTGAACATACTGTGATAGAGTATAAAAAGATATTTTTTATTATTTAGTCTTTAGTGTAGTAAATAAATGTCTATAGCATTTTTTACTCAGAGGTTGAAAACCAGTCCAAAATTTCCGAATCGTTGCAGATTGTTTTCTTTTAATTCTTGGAGAAAGGAGGTTTCTTATTTATCGGCCAATGAGAGATGGGCACATCAAGCCTTTATGGAATCCGGGATAAAACCGTTGTGAGCTTTATTTGTTCAATGAAAGGGACTGCTATGAGCAGATCAACAGTAAGCAATTAAATGTCGAGGAGAAAATATTAGCACTCACACTACAACTACTTTCACGGCTTCTGCTCCGATTAACTTAGCTCACTGGTGTCCCCTATATATGAATTTACTCAAGCCACAAGATTAGCAACTAGGTCCCACCCTTTTACTGTGAAACCAATAAAATGTAAACGCAAATTCTACTGCATCAGTTTCTTTTCTCGCACTTCCCGCCTGTGGGATTCCTTTCCGTATAGTTGCTTCCCCGACAGCTACAATCTCCAAGAATTTAAATGTAAAGTCAATAGTCATCTCCTATCTCACTAACCTGCATCCTCTCTCTCATACTCCTTTCTCCGTCTACTCCACTCTCATCAGTATTCTCATCCTTCTCTTACCCACTTCCTAACACCCTCTATAAACTGTCACTCTTTCTCATCACTTTCATCCTATGTACACCCCTGCACAACAGAGGCAGTAAAATGCCTTGCTTGGGGCGAGAAGATTATAAAAAAAAAGAACATACGTCTTCGGATTTCGGTGTCACGTTTAACTTAATCTGTTAAAACATTTTCCAGATGCTTCAACTTTCTTTACTTGCTTGAATTTGACATCACCAGTTTGTGGTTCGCATTTTGTTTTACTGACAATGATACATTCTCTCATTCTGCAATTGAAGCCATTTATCTTTAATTTATTCAAACGGGCTATCTCAGACATTCTTGAGCTTATCACGCCATCCAGTACGGTGCCACATTAAGTTTGGGAGTTGATTAGGGTGGCATTCGGTGTCAATATAGGTAGTCACTAGGCGACCATCCTGTCATTCGCCATGGCTCGGTATCCAGAATAGTATATCATTCACAAGTCCCTTTTTGTTTTTTTTGTTCGACAATAGTGTCCTGCAAAGGGCATTCTGCATTCATGTAAGATTGTAAAGATATCAGAGATGAGTCCATTGTGCTATCATTTAGTCGGATGTTGTCTCCAACAATTAAATATAGCTGTCGACATCCGAATGTAAGTTCCATCAAGCTTAGACTCGGTTGTTTTAATTTAATGTCCGAGCAGTGGACATTAAAACAGACTCTACAGTAGCGTAAAAGAAGCTCCGTTTGAGGTTTTCTGGTAGATCAGATTTTGACTTATGCAAACTTTCACATCCTTTTCAGAAGAATTTATCTCGTTTCGTAGGTCTTATTATGTTAGCTCAATATTTTATCCTCACCATATATTTTACAAGCACATTTTTAGTACCCTAAAGGTTTGCGACGAAATATAAGAACAATATCTGTTTTTTTTTAATTATTTTTAAATACGCAGGTTAGAGAATAATTTCTTTGTAACCGGCTAAATCCAGTTCTTGGAAAAGAACATTCCTTTCCCCCATTTCCCGTCTGGTCCTTGATTGCAGGCCATACGAACGCTGCCTGTCTAAAGTGCAAGTGTCCTTGATAATATTCAAAACACAAACGCCTACTCTTTTTTCATGTATTCACACGGGACGTAACTTACAACGGTTTTTCGTTTCTTTGTGCGCACCAGCACACAGCGTCGGCACTTGGATATTAGTCTTTGAAGAAGTCGAACGTCAACACACTGGGCTCGACTGTTTTGCAGTCTTATAGAAAAACTGAATTTCACCAAGTCATCTAAATTTCCTGAAGAATCCTGAGTGATATTCTTAAGTCCAAGTCATCTATATTTCCTGTGATTCGTCCTCCTGAAATATTCACCATCATCGAGGAATTGAACTGTGTTATTCAAATAATTTACTAAAGAACATTTTTCTTTTTGAGTTCTATTTCTAGTACTTTATATAACAACTGATCGACGTTGATCCCTACAAATTTGTAAGTTTTTTTGCTGTCTTTACTGTTTTATATATTTCGTCGTCTAGATATGTATTTTTCCCCTCATACCTTTCTAATTAGTTTTGTTTTCTTTTTCATTAATTTAATATTTGTATAGTTTGAAAATAAAGTATTTTTATAAGATATTCTCGTGTCGTCTTATGTTATTCTGTGTCTGCTTACTGTTCAGTTCTCATTGTGTTTACCGATGTCTAGAATTGGAGAATTTCCCTCCCATTGTTCTTTTAACAACTTATGATTGAACCCTGAAATGGTCTTTTTACTTTCTCGTTGCGTCCCGGCTATCGCAGACCCAACGAAACCCCGGGTGAAACAGAATGTAAAAGATTCGACAGATTTTATTGATTTACCTAAGACAGTTTGTATTGAGCCTTGTTGGCTGAAGCTTAGGAATTCAGTTTTAGAAATTCAAGCACTAAAAATAGTGTATTTATATATTTCTTAAACTTTCAGTAAAATGACGTAGTTGCACTAAACGTATAACTCCTTGGTATGACGATAAACTACATCCATCAGCAAGATATCTGGTCGGGTGATGAGAGTATGCATGAGCGTGGTACCACCTCTTAATTGCTGTTGTTCCCAGATCCTGACTCGAGATGGTAGTACTAGTTAGGGTCCCTGCTATGAGCAAATAGCGAACCCCAAGCAAAAACAGAGCGCCATGAAAGTATAAAATTACATTTTTATCGTAATTTTTTTTAATCATATCACCCCGAGCAAGGCGGGAATGCCACTGATGTGCAGGGGGCTACATAAGAGTAAAAGGATTAGATGAGAATGAGGAGGAGGACGAACCAGTTAGAAAGAAGCAAGAGAAGGATGGGAATACAGGCGTGATGACAGTTGCGAAGGTGAGAGAAAGGAAAGGATCTACAGGACAGTGTGGAAAGAAGTAGGGTCAGTAGTTAAGAGATAAGAATTGACCTTGCATTTAAATTCCTGGAGGTTGTAGCCGTCAGGAAAGCAAGAATAAGGAAGCGAGTTCCACAGGCGGGAAGTGCGGGAAAAGAAGCTGCAGGAGTAGAATTGTCGTCTGCATTTGGTTGATCTAACTGTGAATGGGTGAGACCCAGTTGCCAGTCTGGTTGCACGAGTAAACACCCGTTGCGGAGGCACCAGTGACTCAAGCTCGTTGGGAAGGAAGCCATGGAAGTATTTATAGAACAGACAAAGGGAAGCCACATCTCGTCGGTGGAAAAGTGGCTGTAGTCGAGCCGCCAAGTCGGTACCTATCACATTATTAATTCTCCTTTGGAGCCTGTCAAGAACACAGAGATGAACAGCGGGGGCACCTGACCATATATGGCAGCAGTACTCCCTGCACGGGCGAATGGTTGATTTGTATATATGCAGGATGATTTCAGGTGGGAAAAACTTCCTGGCCCGACACAGTGACCCAACCTTCCTAGCAGTAGATTTCGCTATTGACTCAATGTAATGGTTCCACTTGGGATCAGAGGAGACGGTAAGGACAAGGAGGCGCAGAGTATTGCTTTCGGGGAGACTCGCTTGGTCCATGCTTATGGCAGGCAGGAAAGGTTGCCTGTGATGATTGACAGACAGCAGCTTGGTCTTAGACGCATTGAAATTTACAAACCAAATACCGACAATATATTTTTTATATAAAAAAAATAGCAACAATGCTTATAGGAGAATTACCAACAATACTTTTTATAGCAAAATTACCAACAATACATATTATCTATAGTTGAAGGCATACAATTCCGTTCAAAACATACTTAGTTGAAGCCATAAAAGTCTGTTTAAAATATTTACATTTCCGCATTAAGTAGCCCCTAGAAACGTTGATATGCTGTTAAACAATTTGACCAGTAATACATATTATCTATAACTGAAGATATACAATTTCATTCACAATATACTTAGTTGAAGCCATAAAATTGTATTCAAAATATCTACATTTCGGCATTAAGTAACCCATAAAGATGTTGATATGCTGTTAAACAAAATGACCAAAAATACGTATTATCTATAGTTGAAGGCATACAATTCCGTTCAGAATATACTTAGTTAAAGCCATAAATGTGGGTTTAAAATATTTACATTTCGGCATCAAGTTACCCATAGAAACGTTGATATGCTTTTAAACAAAATGACCAGTAATGCATATTATCTGTAATCGATGGCATACAATTCCGTTCAGAATATACTTAGTTGAACCCATAAAATTGTGTTCAAAATATTTACATTTCGGCATTAAGTAACCCATAAAGATGTTGATATGTTGTTAAACAAAATGACCAAAAATACGTATTATCTAGAGTTGAAGGCATACAATTCCGTTCAGAATATACTTAGTTGAACCCATAAAATTGTGTTCAAAATATTTACATTTCGGCATTAAGTAACCCATAAAGATGTTGATATGTTGTTAAACAAAATGACCAAAAATACGTATTATCTAGAGTTGAAGGCATACAATTCCGTTCAGAATATACTTAGTTGAAGCCATAAAATTGTGTTCAAAATGTTTACATTTCGGCATTAAATAACACATATAGATGTTGATATTCCGCTAAGAAAATCAACCAACATAAAACTCTTTCAGGACCTTAATCCATATAGCATCCTCACATTTATTAAATCAAATTGTATTCCAACAAAAGTACATCATAAAATACATATAACCGCTTCTAGTAATTATGTCACACAAACGTGTATATATACCAGAGCTGAGTATTATCTATCATGTATTTAATTGTGAAAGCAAGAGAATGATTTTTTTTACTTCAAATCTTTCAAGAAAACTAAATTTCCGTATTAAATGACCCATAAGTAGTTCATGTGCCGTTAAACAAACAAATCAATCAATCAACTAAATGTATGTATCCCGTTGAAAGCCTGATATGTTTTTTTCTGAGAAAGGCAATAAGATTTATCAGGCAACAATTTGCCTCGACATTGTTCGCTCGGCTGACATGACATATGTCATTTTTCATAGAACGTTAATATTTAGCTATTTTTTTTTATTTTTTAAATTCTTGTTTTCCCTCTCAAACACGATCCTAATTAATGGGAAGTGCAATGAAGCTATAATCGAACCGGTGATAAAAATGATGTACATGACATGCGCAAAAAAAAAAAAAATGTCTGACATTATAAAATATAGACGTTTGTTTTGAAATACAATCTTTTGCTCGCAATGTGGCTTTATATTCAGTGGTAATGGTAATGTTAACAGATACCCTATAAGGAAATACATAGCATTCATTAATTATAGCAGCCGATACTGTTTTCGTTTAAAATTTATAAAAATCTTTCTATTAAAATATATTATTTGAGGAAAAAATGTTTATCAAATCCAGTAGATTATGTTATTATTTTCTCTTCGTGGTACATGTACTATCCATTTTAGTTGTTGCTGCTGTTGGTAGTTCTCAAGTGATGTGGTTATTTGGTAATGTTCTTTATTTGTGATTCTTAATCGCCAATCAACAATGTTTAAAAAAAGAAGAGCTTTAAGCTTCACTTGCTCAGACTTAAGCTTCACTTGCTTAAAGCCTTTTTTAACCGCTGATCTTAGAAAACTGTTGTATGCAACTGACAGTTTAAATATTTATCTAAAGGTTTGGCGCTATTTATGGCTTCCATATGAATTTCTCAATCTGACTGGGCTATTTAAAAAAAAATCCAGGTTGTTGTTTTGGTTTCGTAGTAACTTGCGGCATTGGGCAAAACTACTTCTGGCGTAGTATATTCTATGTTCATTTTGTTAGTTTGTTTATTTACCTACTTCTTATTAATATAAATAGCATTGTGCAATACAAGTTGCTGCTATGTCTCAACTAGATTTTTTAAAAAGAAAGATTTTGCATCAGAAGAAGCAAACGATTGGTTGATTGATTCATTTTCTATGGGCTATAAACCCGTAGCAGGTTATTTAAAGCCAGAAAAAAAAATTTACTTATAAGATTTTTTTTTTTAGTTTGAGTTTGAGTTTTGTTTAACGGTATATCAACCTCTGTGGGTTATTTAATACCAAAAAGGTTCGGTTTTAAAGTATTTTTTAAATGTTCGGTTATAGTGAGAAGGTTAATTTTGTCAGATATTGAGGAAAAAGTTTTTGTAGAAAACTGAAGATGTCATCTAGTTTTGTCTTAAAAATGTGTTGCTGGGAATAATTTTAATCTTCAAAAATGCATCATGGTAATATTTTTTTTCTTTCAAAAATGTATATTTTTCTATAAAAGTATATTTTTATGTATATTTTCCTCTTCAAAAATGCATCATGGTAAAATTTTTTTCTTTCAAAAATGTATATTTTTCTATAAAAGTATATTTTTATGTATATATTTCTATAAAAGTCTATTTCTATATCTTTATAGTGTTTTGACCCCAGTTTGGGGGTTAACTATTTGCCCATAGCTGGGACCCTAAGAGGTGCTACCACTCCGGGTTAGGTTGGACCTGGGAACAACAGCAATTAAAAGGTGGTTCCATGCTCCTCACAACTTCGCAATCAGAGGCCTTGCTGCCAGATGCAGTTTACTGTCATACCCAAGATCAGATTTTTTAGACCGATAATAATGATTTAGGGATATAAGTCTTACTAATTAACCCATGCTTGAGGGAGAAGATGTGTATTCATACGTTTTTTCTAAGGATTATTGCGCGTAAGTAACTATAACGAACTGGACAGAGATTGGAACGCAGCTCTCCAAGTAATAATTCCCAGTCATTACCCATTACATCACCCGCACATTCAAGTTTATAGTACCTGGTACTCGAAAACGGTCACCCACTTAGGTTCTGACCAGACTCGACGTTGCTTAACTTCAGTGATCGTATGAGAACCGGTGTTTCAAGATGATATAACCGTAAGTCTGCAAAGAGATTAGGTGCCATGCAACCCGGGATAGAGAAATATGAAGATAAATTCCCTGGCTATGATTTTATTTCAATTTACACATTATATGGCTGGCATTAATTTAACCCATATATTTATTTACTCCTTTCGTTCAGTTCAGTTACGTGAAACACACTTGGGAGATCACGTCTCTTTCGATCCATGACTGACTAGGCAATAGATTTCCCCACAGTAGGTTTCCATTTCTTTCTGCGGTAGACTGGTTGCCAACCAAGGCAACAGAACCCAATCTGTCCTGCTATTCAAGCCATAACTAGAGGAAAGGAGATGGATTAATACATTTCCCAAGGGAATTTGTGCGTAAGTAAATGCAAAGAACTAAACTTGAATTCGAACTAAGCTCTCCGGAATTTTTTTTTTCTGCGTGAACATTTTCAACCATTGATCGAAAGAGACATGATCGCCCAAGCGTGTATCACATATGGCATTTAACGGGCTGATTTACAAGCTCGTCTGAGGCCAATTCGTTAACGTCTTCTGTTCGATTGTACTGGACGCCATACTGCTGTTACATTGTATCATACTATGTCAAACGTAGTAAACAGGCGATTCAGTTAAGTTAAAAGATTTAATGTGATTAACGGCTGTAAAACCTTTACTATATAAAGATTATAAAGGATATAAAGATTTTAATGCGTTTAGCAATTTCACAAACTCATGTAAAAAGAAAATCTTCCTTGATTCAAGATTAGCTTAATTCGAATAAACTACTTCATAATTTTAAAGGATGATTGATGAAAATTAATTTAAAGCTTTCAATAATCGATATTTTATTAAAATCAGTTTATATTTCTGAGTTGAGGTATTTCAACTACTTACACTATTTACATATTGGCAGATTCAAGACGTAAATAAAGGGTTCGGTTAGAAATTCCAAAGAATATCATCTGAAGAAGACCAGAGCGTACAAGTACCGAAACATGGTGAATATAGGAACAAAAATAAGAACAATAGTGCGAACATGTAAATATTTTATTAAAAATAAAGAAAATGATTTTCATTTTGGTTTCAGGAAGATATAAGGAAACTGATGAATACTTCAATTTTTCTTTACTCATTGAAGTTTTTATCTAATCTAATCTAAACTTATTTATAAATGGAACTCTGTGTGTGTGTGTGTGTGTGTGTGTGTGTGTGTGTGTGTGTGTGTGTGTCCGTTACCTATAGACTCTGAAACGACTGAACCGATTTTCTTGAAAATTTACACAATTGTACTATAAGCGTCTGCGAGTGTTCTTAGCTAGGTTTTGTGTCGAGGTACCCCCGAAAAATATCGAAAATCGATAATCGAAAAAATCGGGTTATAGAAGGAGTGGTCCGATTTTAATCAAATTTGATATACTCATAAACAAAGACATAAAAAACGATATTCAGAGGTTTCAAGGTTGCAGTTCTTACAATAGTGCAGAAAATCTATAATGTATATATATATATATATATATATATATATATAAGGCAAGATGTTTTTGTGTGTGTCTGTTTATCTGCCTGTATTTTTTCAGCCCTTTTATTTTAGTTATTGCTTCGGATTTGGCTCTAAGTAGGTATAATTGTAGTTCTTAGTCTCAACCATGATACCATTTACTCAGAGGACTTATTTAGCCTTCAAAATTCAGTTTACGACGGAAAACATTTATTTGATATCGATACCAAGAAATCAAAATTTGACTTACATCCATTCATTTTTCTTTCCGTCTACGGTTTCGCTTTAACCGGAGCTTTTTAGTCTTTCGTGCCAACGTCCAAAGAGTCTGAGCTCCAGGACCAGGATTAGTTTTAAAGCTTTCATTACACCTGAGCAACGCCGGGCTCTACTGCTAGTCGTATATATTCGAGTATAGTGCGAGTCTTTGATTTACTCATTAAAGTTTTTACCGAATTTCATTTCAGAGTGTTTGAATGACAATCTAAGGACTGTACAGAGGATTCGGAAAGAGTTAGATGAGTCTAATTGTGATTACGAAAGCTAGGAAGACTCATTCTGATCTTTCTGATAAGAAAAGAATTCCTGAATTTCTTGGTGACGGCTTCAGACTCAACATGGAGGCCTGCATCAATGCCTTAGTGAGGTTGTGCAGTCCTGGGCCAAGAGGGTGGCTGCTTGAAGATCTATGTCTGGCAACAGCACTCTGCACCATACCACACAAGCTAGAGAAACCGGTCAGACAACCATTAATTATTACGTGTGGGGCGCAGTTGAGTGATAAACCAACAAAACACATGTACCAGCAAAGATGAACTGAAGGCAAGGATTGTGACGAGTTCCTAAACGCAGCATAAATGTGGCACAAGGCAGAGCATATGGGGCACTCAATGAGTATCGAACTCAGTATTCATTTGTAATGAATCTAGCGAGACAAGCTTGGTCATCATTACATTACGTCGAGGTTCCCAAGGCAAGGACTGTGTCAGCATTCAACAACTCAAACAAGGAGACTATCTAGAAGAGACGCAGGAGATTCCGAGGTCGTCAGAAGGCCGTGGTTGAATAAATTTACTCATTAGTATTTCAAGTATTTTTGTATAATTTTGGTATATATCTTTGCTAAAATGAGATGCCAGTGTTTTCATTTTTGAGTAATTTAGACCGCAATTTATCCATCATACCTTGTATGTACCTGAACTCGTGGTACAATTCACATTCTAATTGGTTAGGTGTAACCGTAAGTTATATGCTAAGATTTTTTGTCACACTTCTCGCTTGTGGATCTCTCTTTGATTCCACACTTTCCAGCCAACTTTGATCGTCAAAAATATAAATGCAATGACAATGTTTATCTTTTGTCTTCCTGATTAGTCTTATATTGTTCTCACTCTTCGCTATGGAAGCTGAACTTGATGAATTTCAACACTTGAATTGGCTAAATGTAACTCTAAGGTCTATGCTAACAGTGTCTTTTTCCTCGTACTTCTCGCCTGTGGAACTCTCTTCCACCTCCATGCTTTTCAGTAAACTTTGATCTTCGAACATTTTAATGCAATATCAATCGCTATCTGGTGTCTTCCTGACTAACCTCCCATTGTTCTCACTCTTCGCTCTGGTACCTAGACTTTATGAATTTAAGCGCAGTACTCGATTGGCAAGAAGGTCTCATAAATTTACAGTTGAAATAGCTAAATGCAACTGTTCTATGCTAGCAGTATCTTTTCACGCTCTTCTTGATTGTAGAATTCCCTTCAGCCTCCATGCTTTTTAACCAAACTTTGATCATCAAAAATATAAATGTAACGTCAATCGTTATCTACTGACTTCCTGATCACTCTTCTATTGTTCTTGTAACTTAGTATTGTTTCAGTTTTCTTTTCACATCCAGCAAACTCTTGTGTCTTAGGGGCTTTACTGCCTTGCTTCGATTTTTAAAAAGAAAGTTTATAAGAAATAATTTACTAGTCAAACTAAGCGCCTCGTATGTATCACTAACAGTTGTGCACCGACAATAAAGGCGATGTTTTTCATTGGAACGTCTAAGGCAGAGTTCAGGAGCATCATCATCGGGTCGAACCCGTTTTATACAAGGCTCGAGATTCATTGAACGTAGAGGTTAAAGTGTAGTTTATATGGATAGGAGAGGAAGTTAACGGATGACTCTATTTAAAAAATTAAGATTGTAATTATCGTTGAAACAAACGCCTGGGAATCTTCTCCACAGGTTCGCGAGAAGAAGCTGGAGGGAACTTACTTCTTGGAATACCGTTGGAACAGAATTGCTAAGTGGCATGGCTGGTCCTAGCCCTGAAGATCAACCCTAACGAAACCAAGAAATATAGTTCTTCCGAGTACTTTCAATGGCATTAGCGGTAGAGCTGTGAGTGACTTGCCGCATTTTTCCTGTGAGAAGGAACGATGGAAAATGATTTTGAACGCTATCAAGACTAGAAAGTGAGGTCTAGGAAACTCCCGCTCAAATATGACAACAGTACTCTTTTTTTCGGCCTGAACTGGCTTCGATAAAGCCTGTATTACTCTTTCTATTTTCTACACCCAGAAGAAATCTTCAACCCATTAAGAATAATGTCACTTATTTCTATACTCTCAAGTATCTTATCGTCTTGACGTATGAAAAGAACCCGCGTAAGACAGAAATGTGTTATTGACTTTTTATTTACTGCATGCTTTGGATTACGGTGGGAAAAAATCCATAGAAAAAAATAATCTGCAGAAGTTTTCTGTTTGCGACGTGCAAATTTTCCTCTGTTCGACTTGTTTTTAGAATCCATTAGTCGTGTTTGCTGAAGGACTGTTTTTCAATTACTGTTTTTACTCGGCTTTCCCTACTATAACATTGCTTTTATTTCTCTCTCTCTCTCTCTCTCTCTCTCTCTATATATATATATATATATATATATATATATATTTACCTGCATGCATATATATAGATATATATATATTTGCCTGCATGTGTATATATATATATATATATATAGATAGATAGATATCTTCATATATATATATATATATATATATATATACATATATTTAACTACATATATTACATATATATATCTACATATATATATATGCATACATATATATATATATATAAATATGTCTATCTTTCTCTCTCTGTCTATCTCTCTCTCTCTCTATATATATATATATATATATATAAGTTGAATATATGGATTGGAATCCGACAAGATGAGAGAATAAAGATAAAGTTGAGATACGTTACCTATTTGTGTTTTCCTTTATTCTATCACACACACACACACACACACACACACACACACACACACACACACACACATACACACACACACACACATACATATATAACGTTGTTTTCTCGAATTTTTCATTTCTCGAATTTTTTCATCGGCCGACTACATCTACACACACACACACACACACACAGAAAGAAGAAAATTAATGTTATCGAAGAGAAAGATGAATAAAAACTGAAAATAATGCACAATATACATAAATTAGTCATCGACATACAAGCCTGTTTCATTAGCGTGGCTAGACATCCACTTGCTTCCAGCTGGGATCGAAACTCGACCGATATGGTGTTAGTTGGGGTGCGTGTGTGTGTGAGTGTGTGTGGGGGAATGTAGTCGGTGGTTGCATCGCTAAACATTTGTTCTTAAAATCTTTAACAAAATATTGAAATAACTAACATACGTATAAATTCATGTCATTATTTAGGAAAGTCTGGGGAGTGTTCTAACAGAGGACAGAAAAATCGATACGGAGATCCAAAGGTCGCATTGGCATGGCCAGGGATGCATTCCAGAACCTGAGTAGTGTACTGAGAGACAGGAAAATTTCACCGAAGAAGAGGATACTGGATTGTTATGTGATGCCTGTCCTTAATATGGCAGTGAATGCTGGACAGTTTCATCAAAGATGAAGGAAAGTATCGAAAAAACCGAAAGGTGGTTCTACAGAAGGACACTGAGGATACTATCGACGGAGCACAACGAAAGACAAAATTTTGGAGAGGAGGAACACTAAAAGGAAATTGATACTTAACATCAGGAAAATTCAGCTGAAGATTTTGTGACATGTATGGCAGTGAATGCTGGACAATACCATCAAAGATGAAGGAAAAACTTGAAGCAACTGAAATGTGGTTCTACAGAAGGATGCTGCGAATCTCATGGATCGAGCATGTGAGCAATGATGAGGTCTTGGAAATGATGGAAACAAAAAGGAAATTAATATTGAGCATCAGGAAGAGACAGCTGAAGTTCCTGGGACATGCAATGAGGAAGAAGAGCCTGAAGGACCTGATACTAACAGGCCAGATAGAGGGGAAAAGAGACAGTGGAAACCAACGTATAACATATTTGATGGACCTAATCAGGTGGATGACAGAACGAGGATTGCACGGTGTAACAGGAGAAGGCGTACTCAGAGCCACCAGGGTTAGGTAAACGTGGAAGGCCATGGTCGCCTACGTCCTGAAGAGACAGGGCACATAGAAGAAGAAGAATGAGAAAGAAGTGCTTGGAGAGCCTGATGCTGATGGGACGAATAGAGGGACAAGGTAAAGCGGCGCACGACATACCTGATGAACTTGAACAGATGGTTGGTGAAGCGGTAATTGAGTGGAATAACAGGAGAATAGATATTAAGACCAACATGGAATAGGAAGAAGTGGGGGAGGCATGATCGCCTACGTCCTGAAGGGGAGTAGAATAATATGGTACAAATTACAAGATTTGAAATTAAAATTTCTTTCTACTTCACTGAAGAAGACACTAAACACATGACAACGTTATTGCCTCCTCTGTCTTTCTTTTTTTCTTCTTCTTTTTCTAACTGAAACCAAAAACATCGAAACTAGATGTGCCTGCACCACCAAGATTCAGTTCTTGGGGGTGCGAGAAATGAGTTAAGAATTCTTATATGTGGTTAGGAACAGCAGAAGTCAAGAAATGAATATCAAACACATAAGGACAACAAAGGCACACACACCCGCACAGACTGATGCGACTAAAAAAATGACAATTTACTAACAATTAGTCAGTTAGTTAAGTGCCATACATGATACACAATTGGACGATCATGTCACGAAAGATGAATGACTGACCGGGTAGAATATTTTCCTGCAGTAGTTTGCCATTTCTCTCTACGGTAGACAGGTTGCCAACCAAGGCTAGAGAACCCACTCAATTCTTTTATACAAATCAGTTAGTTAAATGTAAGTACCGCCACTCATTTTTGATACGTAACATTTAAATTGACTTTTTTTAATAAAAATTTTTCTTGAAACATTTATTTCAGTTTTAATTGAAAGCTAAAGGATTTAATCTACTATTTCCAGTAAGTAAAATACTCTGGCGTATTTCAAACAGAAATTATATAGATTGAAATCTAAAATTTTTAGATTTTTAAAATATCTTTCAATTTTCGGCCATTTTTGAGCGATCAACAGATTTGTAAGCAAAAATTAATTCTCGGCTTTAAAAATCTTGCAAAAACCAAGTATACATCTGTGACACGTTATTTTTGTAAAATTAACAAATTTAAAGTTAAATTAATCTGACTTGCACAAGCATTACTTATTTATAGCATCAAATTTATGATAAAAATATTTCTGTGTGTTGATCTTTCTGACCTTTTCCCCATATATTTGATATGTGATGACAGCCAGTCTGATGCGAGATAGTATGGCGATCACAAGTGACATAAATGTACAATCTTTTCCTGTAAGAGGAAGAAACCCTGAAACACATGAGCTTTCAATGTACACATAGAAATTACCATACAAAAAAAATTCAAATACACAAAGAAAGTTTTAAATAATTTTAAAAATACGAAGGCACGACGATTTGTATTATACTTTTCAATTTCCGATTAATAAATATAGTCTTCACTTAATGAATTAATAACCTAACGCCAACAAATATTCAAGGAATTTTTAAAAATATTTTAGAAACTTTATAAATTATTATAACTAAAAAATGAAGCAATTCTTTTAAAATTTTATTATAATCGAAATTTTTTTTTAATGTCCTTAATATATATTATTTATTAAAACAATTAAAAGCTTATCAAATTAATGTCATAGTTTTATTGCATTTTTTATATTACTATTGGGAGCAGATATTCGGAAATAAAGGCAAAATGTTTGAAAAAATAATAGATTAATTATATTTCCTAATGAGTTCTGTGTTTAACTGATAAAACTAATTTTCCCAACAAAATTTAATTTCTTAAAAGTTCACGAATATACGTGTAGGTGGGGTAACAGATGTAAAAAATATACATTTTTACTATGACTTTTTAAAATTATAATTTCAAAAATAATTTCATTCATTTGTGAATAATCCTTTAAACTTTCATTAAAATCAGACAATTATTTGATTTTTGCAAGAATTTCCAAATTAATGTGTTTTTCACGGGAAAAAAAACTGAGTTATTTAATATTACATTATCCATTGAAAACTCTAGTAACGATTTTGTTACCCGCAAACGAAAATCCAACAAAAAGATTTTTACTAAAATTTTTTATGAGTTTGAAAGGACTAAAATAAACCTAAAAATAATTTTTAAAATATATTTATTTTTCCTCTTAATAATAATATAAATATTTTGATGAAAAAACTTCGTTTTTATTCAGTTTGGGGCTCAGTTTAGTTTAGTCTGGCACATGTAAAATACAAAGTGAAGGTCAAACTCCCTATAATGTATTAAATGTTTGCTTGACTAGTTCGTTAACCATTACTTCTTGACAAAGTATCTTTCGATTAGATATTTTTTGTGGTACAAGAATATGAGTGCGAAATACAATACCGCGTGAGGTTGGAAATCACTCTACACGTTGACCATTACCTATCGGCTCGGAACGAGAAACCGAGGAGCCGAGTTCGAATTCCAGTTGAATCCATTGTATTCACTTACGCGCAAATACCCTTGGGAAAGGTATTAATCCGTCTCTTCCTTCCAGTTATGGGTTAAATAACAGGACAGATTGGGTTCTATAGCCTTGGTCGGCAACCAGTCTACCGCAGAAAGCAATGGCAACCTACTGTGGGATAATCTTCTGCCCAGTCAGTCATGTCTCTTTCGAGACATGATCGTCCAAGCGTGTATCACGTATGGCACTTAACTGACTGACTGAATATAATAGTTGGAAACATAATTAAAACTTCTACTGGCTTAAAGTGGGGGATCGGTTTTCTATTGTTTTGAAGTAATAAACTGATCCCACCTAATCATACTTAATATAATAATGTAATATAATCTATCTCTTCTCCCTCCAGTGATGAGTTATATGGCAGGACAGATTGGGTTCTATAGCCTTGGTCGGCAACCAGTCTACCGCAGAAAGCAATGGCAACCTACTGCGGGATAATCTTCTGCCCAGTCAAGATATGATCGCCCAAGCGTGTATCACGTATGGCACATAACTGACTGAGTTTAGTCTGGCACAAGATCATACGCGTAAAGTTTAAATCGAAATCCCTGTATTGTAGTATAATACCAAGAAAAGGTTGACCTCGATACATATTAGTAATGACCTGCATGTCAAGCTCGTTAACTATTACTCCATAACAAAATAACATTAACCAAGTTTAGCTTAACCTTGCTCAAAACCATACGCGTGAAATAACTAGTGAGAATTAAAAATATTAAGCAGTACTAATAGTCTACTAGACTATCCATTTAACATACTACATTTGACCCGACACATTCTTACAAAGACCACGATCGTGAAATACCTGGTGAGGATCAAATTTAATAGGCAGTAGTAATAGTCTACTAGACCAGCCCATTACGCCATTCCCCCTGACAAAACACTTTTTACGATGACCACGAGCATGAAATACCTAGTGAGGATCAAATTTAATAGGCAGTAGTAATAGTCTACTAGACCAGCCCATTACGCCATTCCCCCTGACAAAACACTTTTTTACGATGACCACGAGCATGAAATACCTAGTGAGGATCAAATTTAATAGGCAGTAGTAATAGTCTACTAGACCAGCCCATTACGCCATTCCCCCTGACAAAACACTTTTTTACGATGACCACGAGCATGAAATACCTGGTGAGGATCAAATTTAATAGGCAGTAGTAATAGTCTACTAGACCAGCCCGTTACGCCATTCCCCCTGACAAAACACTTTTTTACGATGACCACGAGCATGAAATACCGAGTGAGGATCAAACTCACTAGGCAGTAGTAATGGTCAAGTTGACTAGCCCGTTAACCCATTACCTCTAACGCAAAACTTATGAAAACCACAAGCGAGAAATACCTAGTGAGGATCAAATTTACTAGGCAGTAGTAATGTTTGAATAAACCAGCTCGATAACCCATTTACCTTAACGAATTACTTTGTTACGAAAACCACGATTGGGAAATATCTAGTGAGGATCAAACTTCCTTAGCAGTAGTAATGGTTTACTAGTCTTGCTCGTTAACACATCCTTCTTGATGAAACACTTTTTTACGAAAACCTAGAGCTAGTAGGCAGTAATAATGTTCGACTAAAACTAGCCCGTTAACCTAATCCCCTTGACGAAGCACCTTCTTACGAAGACCCCGAGTGTGAAATATCTGCTGAGCATCAAACTTACTAGGCAGTAGTAATGGTCTACTAAACTAGCCCGTTAACCTAATCCCCCTTGACGAAGCACCTTCTTACGAAGACCCCGAGTGTGAAATATCTGCTGAGCATCAAACTTACTAGGCAGTAGTAATGGTCTACTAAACTAGCCCGTTAACCTAATCCCTTGACGAAGCACCTCTCTACGAAGACCCCGAGTGTGAAATATCTGCTGAGCATCAAACTTACTAGGCAGTAGTAATGGTCTACTAAACTAGCCCGTTAACCTAATCCCCTTGACGAAGCACCTTCTTACGAAGACCCCGAGTGTGAAATATCTGCTGAGCATCAAACTTACTAGGCAGTAGTACGGTCTACTAAACTAGCCCGTTAACCTAATCCCCTTGACGAAGCACCTTCTTACGAAGACCCCGAGTGTGAAATATCTGCTGAGCATCAAACTTACTAGGCAGTAGTACTGAGCCATTAAACTAGCCCGTTAACCTAATCCCCTTGACGAAGCACCTTCTTACGAAGACCCTGAGTGTGAAATATCTGCTGAGCATCAAACTTACTAGGCAGTAGTAATGGTCTACTAAACTAGCCCGTTAACCTAATCCCCTTGACGAAGCACCTTCTTACGAAGACCCCGAGTGTGAAATATCTGCTGAGCATCAAACTTACTAGGCAGTAGTAATGGTCTACTAAACTAGCCCGTTAACCTAATCCCCTTGACGAAGCACCTTCTTACGAAGACCCCGAGTGTGAAATATCTGCTGAGCATCAAACTTACTAGGCAGTAATGGTCTACAAACTAGCCCGTTAACTCAATCCCTTGACGAAGCACCTTCTTACGAAGACCGAGTGTGAAATATCTGCTGAGCACTAAACTTACTAGGCAGTAGTAATGGTCTACTAAACTAGCTCCGTTAACCTAATCCCCTTTGACGAAGCACCTTCTTACGAAGACCCCGAGTGTGAAATATCTGCTGAGCATCAAACTTACTAGGTAGTAGTGAAGGTGGTCTACTAAACTAGCCCGTTAACCTAATCCCCTTGACGAAGCACCTTCTTACGAAGACCCCGAGTGTGAAATATCTGCTGAGCATCAAACTTACTAGGTAGTAGTAATGGTCTACTAAACTAGCCCGTTAACCTAATCCCCTTGACGAAGTAATCTTCTTACGAAGACCCCGAGTGTGAAATATCTGCTGAGCATCAAACTTACTAGGTAGTAGTAATGGTCTACTAAACTAGCCCGTTAACCTAATCCCCTTGACGAAGCACCTTCTTACGAAGACCCCGAGTGTGAAATATCTGCTGAGCATCAAACTTACTAGGCAGTAGTAATGGTCTACTAAACTAGCCCGTTAACCTAATCCCCTTGACGAAGCACCTTCTTACGAAGACCCCGAGTGTGAAATATCTGCTGAGCATCAAACTTACTAGGCAGTAGTAATGGTCTACTAAACTAGCCCGTTAACCTAATCCCCTTGACGAAGCACCTTCTTACGAAGACCCCGAGTGTGAAATATCTGCTGAGCATCAAACTTACTAGGTAGTAGTAATGGTCTACTAAACTAGCCCGTTAACCTAATCCCCTTGACGAAGCACCTTCTTACGAAGACCCCGAGTGTGAAATATCTGCTGAGCATCAAACTTACTAGGCAGTAGTAATGGTCTACTAAACTAGCCCGTTAACCTAATCCCCTTGACGAAGCACCTTCTTACGAAGACCCCGAGTGTGAAATATCTGCTGAGCATCAAACTTACTAGGCAGTAGTAATGGTCTACTAAACTAGCCCGTTAACCCATTATCTTTGACGCAACACTTTCTTATGCGAGGATTAAGCTGTCTAAACTGTATTAATTATTGCTTCACTTGCTCGTTGACTATTACTTCTTGACGGGTCATTTTCTTTTCGAAGTTTAGTTTGGCGCAATGCGATTAGTGTGAAATACCATATGAAAATCAAACTTACTAAGCAGTAGTAATGGTCTACCATATATCGTTAACCATAAAGTATTGTGAAGTACTCTTTGTTCAAGAAGCCACAGAAAAAAAGCTACTACTCCTATTGCTAACCTTGACAGTGTACAATCATGTCTCAAAGAATGTTGTTTCCTTCGCTATCGTCTGAGTTTTAGTTGAAGCAACGGCTTTACATATGAGGTTTCAAATGTTTCAATTATTTCTTTCTGACTTGTAAGATTACTTGCACCGCCTATGGGAAGCGGTTACATTGCCATGGTTACTTGTGATGTGATATCTGACCAGCCAGAAAGATATGAAAGCTATCTGATACTTGAAAGCTTTTTTTATGGAGAGCAGAGACACAGAATTACAGCTTAGCCGAACATTGGTTTAAACCATCTTTGAATAAAAGAGTGTTTACTGATTCACCAAGTTTCGGCTTAAATATATTCCGGTTCTTATGACGTGAAGCCAGACAGCGAAACAAAGAAGAGTGTAAAACTCAAAGCTCGTATTCCTTTGGCTTCTGAACATCAATATTGTTTCTACCGAAAAGATGCCGTCTCGAGTATTTCTTACGTTCAATATATAAATGGCATTTTCTGCTGCTTTACTGCGCTCTGTTATGTTTGTGTATCTGTGAGTGTTCATGTACGCGCGCTTAACTCGATAAATCCACTGGTAAATTCTACATGAAGTAAGCGTTGAAATTCAAGAAGAGATGTTCTGTACATGTGTGGGTTATCCAACCTTGCCAAAATTTCCGTTTTTATTTAAGTCTAACCTCCTTCTATTTAGAAAAATTCACATTGTTGTGCTCATCTTTAGAGCCATATTGACGACGTTTCGACCCTTGTATCCTTCACTAGATGATATACGTTGAAATTTCGAATCGAACCATTTATTTCGTCCACCAAGATAGATTGTTCTAGTTCAACGTACCAGTGGATAAAAGCGTTGGTTGAATTAATCTAGTGACTTGACCCAAAGGGTTGTGAGTTCAATACACAGCACAGTAAAAGATAAATCAGAGAGTTGAATTACTAAAGGCAAATGGCTTAAACGGAAATATTCAGAAAAGGCATGGCACGTGGAATTAGAACAATCTACGCGTCCGACGAAATAAAGGGTTCGTTTCGAAATTCCAACGTATATCAGAAGGCCAGAGTGTATAACGTCGTGAAAATTGCAATAAAGATGACCATAACAGTTCGATCAATGTAAATACTTACAAAACCTTATCTCATAAATATAGATAGATCCCGAAGAACGCCGTGGCGTACAACGACCGAAACCTCATGAATATGGCAACAAAGATTAAGACAACATCCCGAACAATGTAAATAATGCAAACAGTTAAAATATCTTATCCCAGAAATATAGTCATATCCTGAAGAAGGTCGGAATGTACAACAACTGAAACGTTCTGAATATGACAACAAAGATGAGGACAGCAGTCCAAACAATGTAAATAGTGTAAATATTTACAATACCTCATCTCAGAAATATAGACTGATATCCTTTCTCTTACTCTGTTTCTTCCTCTTACTCAAAGATGTTGTAGATCGTATAGAAGGTATTGCCGGTAGTTTATATATATATATATATATATATATATATATATATATATATAAGAAAAATTAAGACAGACGCGTTATTTCATGGTAATTCGGAAGTGTAGGCCTATTTCAGGCGAGCCATCTTCAGCTTCCGTCTTTATTCAACGAAGGATTCTACATTAATGGGATTCACAAAGACCTGATCCGGCGAATAAAAAAATAAAGAACAAAATAAAAACATATAAGATGATAAGAATATAACTGTCGCTCCTCTAAAAAAGAAAATAAGAACAATCCATCCGTTTGTCGACCCCACAGACATTCCTACATAATCATCGGTCAGTGTCGACGAAAGATCGAGGGAAGCGGGTGGGTCAGACGAGAAAGAGGGAGTGATAAAGAAAAGAGAAGAAAGGAAAGACAGGAGAGAGGGAGAAATAGAGCTTTACATCCTTAATTTAAAGGAACCTCATTATTCTATTTAGATTTATTTGTTTTAACTTGTATTTTTTTTCTTTAAAGATGTACGCCCAGCGATCAGTGTCGGAGAAAGTTCGAGGGTAGCGGGTGGGTCAGACGAGAAAGAGGGAGTGATAGAGAAAAGAGAAGAAAGGGAAGGAAGAAGGGAGGAAGAAATAGAGCTTTACATCTTTAGTTTAAAGGAACCTCATTATTCTATTTAGATTTATTTGTTTTAACTTGTATTTTTTTCCTTTTTACAAATGTATTAATATTAAGGTTTTCTCGTTTAAAATATAGTGCTCGTAATATTTTTTTCTCTAAAAGAAATGTATGGCTGGAATTAATTATCATCAGAAATGTATTGCTGGTAATAATTTTCCTTCAAAAATGTATTGTTTGTAATATTTTTCTATATTTAAGATAGGCCTATAGTTCCGAATTACCATGAAATAACGCGTCTGTCTTAATTTTTCTTATATTTGCTTTATATGTATTTATATGCATATATGTTTAGAGCTCTCGTAGGGAGTTATCCTACCATTATATGTAAAGGATACTCCTTTGGATTTTTCTATGTCCACAGGGCATGTTAATATATATATATATATATATATATATATATATATATATATATATATATATATAAAGACAGACAGACAGACATTTATATCGCTTGTACTTAAATCTGATGCTTTTTTTTTTTTTTTTTGGTGGGAGAATTAGTGGAGGTACCCATTTAAAAGTTAAACTTCAGTTGCCATGTTCACTTGGTTGTGCAAGTTACTTGAAGATGAAAAAGAAATAGTCAAAAGATTTTATTTTGTAAACAAGAGAAACTCATTTTAAATAAATACATATATTATTTGATGGCATAGAACCATTGGAGTAAATAGGTTTGCTTATCGGCCAGTTCACCTTCCTTCACGATCATTTGAGCAGGAGTAGTGGTTCCTCTTTTGTTCCCTGTGTAAGATTCATTTTCCGATTCCTTTTAAAATATTTTCATTCTATTCCATTCCCACTTGTCTCATAATGAAGTCATTGCGTTGCGTGGGACAAATTGATTTAAATAAATAAATAAAAACAAAAAGTTCCTAAAAGTTCACCTTTTGACAGACTTCGATATTTTCCTTATGCAAGCACGCTTGTGAAAGTTAATTAAAAAAAACGAATAATGTCTTCCAAGGATCTTTAACACTTTCCCTGATTACTTATACGTCGTCTCTTGGCGTTGTTTCTCTTTTCCGTCAGAAGTTTCTTTTACGTTTTAGATCCAGTTTGTTTCTTCGCCTTGGTGACACGAGTAACAGTTGAAAGGCTGACACCAACAATATCCGCGATCTCTTTGTAAGTTTTGCCAGCGTGTTCATGCAGCGTTACAATTTTTCTACTCTTTCTTGGAGTAAAATCCATCGCAGACAATGGCCGAAGGACAACTAATCATCAGTCGGGACAATAGTGCCTGGGCGTGATAAAAATCTGATGCAATCACGGATGAAGGAATATTTTTCAAGGCCAAACAAAATTCATCATACATTTCGAAAATAGATTCATATTACTGCACACCAATGCAAATGACCTAATCTGAGGCAAAAAATAGAAATCGAATACACCCTGTCACTCCAGTGGGTCTAAAACTGACCGTATGGTAAAATAAATGAAACTAAAGCAGTTGTTTCAATTAATTTGCACAAGGGTATAAAATAGATTCATATTACTGCAGAAGACTTCAAATAATCGAATCTGAAGAAAAAATAGAAATCAAGGGCACCCTGTCACTCCAGTGGGTCTAAAACTGACAATATGGTGAAAGAGAGAAAACTAAAGGAATTGTTTCAACGAATTTGTACAAGGGTGTATATATATACATGTATGCAGGCATACATGGATATTGGGGCAGGGTGATTTTGGAGCCGAGGCATTGTACTTAAAAGTTAGGTTTTGACATAATAAATAATGGCACAAAATAGTTTTCTTAAATAGTTACCATTTATTAAGAAACATGTTTAAAGATTACGTTTACGTTTAAAATTGGAGAGTTGGAATTTTATTCTGGTGACCAATGAAAGCCTTATAAAATTTATAATTCAAACATATGCAGTGAGTTGGTTTAAAAATAATAAATAATGAATTTCATAACCAACAACTGTATATCTTCAACATCCTCCAGAGAATAAAGCAACACTCCACCTAAAGAGTGAACGTTGAATTTTTAAAAATTACAGCACGTTTTCGCCTTGCTTTCAAAAAATATTTTTTCTCAAAGTTGAAGTCAAATGAATTGGAGATGAGGACAGATATTTATGAAATGTCCCTTCGATAAGTAAACAATTATCATATACTTAATTAGCTATGCAATTTACAAGACTAATTTTAAAATGCCATTTAAATTACATGACAAAAATATAACCAAGTATGTATAAATTTTCCAATAAAAAGGTTTTTCTTTTTATTATTTCAGAAATAGCAAGCCATTAAAGAAGAGATTAAAAATATATTTATTATCTTCGGAGCAGCACGCTGGTCAAATTTTATTAATCTCTCACAAAATGGAGTTTGCGAACCTGCGCTTGCAAATGGTTTTTTTTCAACTGCATGGGGTTGGAGTTGCTGATTTTACCTGCACATTCGCAAGGTGTGGAAAAAGCCTTGAAATTAACTACTGCATCTCCACAAATTGTACATGAACAAACATCATGGGACAATTTTATTGTTACTAACTCATAATGCTAGCAAATAAAACCTTGATTTATTGCAAAGAGAAATGATACTGAATAATTTAGCTATATTACGAACTAATCTAAATCTAAACTTATTTATAAATGGAACTTTGACTGTGTGTGTGTGTGTGTCCATTACCTATAGACTCCAAAACGGCTGAACCGATTTTCTTGAAAATTTACACAGCGTTACTATAAGCGTCTGCGAGTGTTCTTAGCTAGGTTTTGTGTCGAGGTACCCCCGATAAATATCGAAAATTGATAATCGAAAAAAATCAGGTTATAGAAGGAATGATCCGATTTTAATCAAACTTGATACACACATAGACAAAGACATAAGAAACGATATTCAGAACTTTCAAGGACGCAGTTCTTACAATAGTGCAGAAAATCGATATATATATATATATATATATAAAAGGCACGATGTTTGTGTGTGTGACTGTTTATCTGTCTGTATGTCCTTTATTCAAATCCACAATTTTATCCGATTCTCACCAAACTTCACACAAAAATTATTTAGGTTGAGTCTGAGCTCCAGGACCATGGATTAGTTTTAAAGCTTTCATTACACCCGAGCAACTCCGGGCTATACTGCTAGTATGTTATACATTGCAGCTGCTTTAGTGCGATTCTCAAGAAACAATAGAATTTCTTTTAAAAAGTGTCATATAATTTGTGCCCGGGAAACGACTACATATAAACTATAAGAACACTGAATGCATGGTCATCAGTAAAAAGAGGAGGCCAAAATGCCAACTAAAGACCGGGGATACTAAAATAAACAGGTATAGAAATTTAAATACTTTGGAAGTGTTCTAAAAGAGATGGGTAAGTGCGACACTGAGATCCGAAGACGTATTGGCATGACCGATGACGCATTCCAGAAGTTGAGAGACAGGATATTTTCGCTGGAAACAAAGAAGAGAGTACTGGGCTGCTATTTGATGTATATACTTCAATATGACAGCGAATGCTGGACAATCTCATCAAAAATAGGGAAAGACAAGAAGCAACCGAAATGTGATTCTACAGATGGATGCTGAGGACACTATCGACCGAACATGTAAACAACAACGAGGTTTGGAGAGGATGGAAACGAGAAGTAACTTAACATCAGGAAAGGAGAGCTGAAGTTTCTGGAACATGTAACGAAGAAGGACTTGGAGAATCTGATACTCACAGGACGAGTAGAGGGAACGAGACACGGGAAAGTAACACGTGACATACTTGTTGGTCTTGAGCAGATGAATGGAGCAGGGTTTGGGATAGATAACAGTAGGCGTGTTAAGAGTTACGAGGGCTATTCCTTGTAACTCTTAACACGTGGAAGATGTGGAAGGCCATGATCGTCTACGTACGGCACGTAGAAGAAGAAGAATTATGTTGTTATATTCATTTTTATCTAGTTTTTCTGTTTTTATTCATATAACCTAACAAGTAGTGTAAAGTCATATTCACTGATTAGCCTTTTGTTGTAATCTTTTTACGATTTTTAGTTTTCACTAATGAAATACAGCAAAGAAAATTCATATTATTGCACTATAATATGAAAATTAGAATTCTGGATTGAATATATTTTCTATTTAATATATCTAATAGAAAAATATCAAGTTTATTTGGACTTAATCTTGACGTAGTAAAATTTCAAAGTCAGTTTGTAAGCGGAAATTAGCTATTACTGTACACTTTTTCAGACGATGTTTAAAACCAAATTCTCAAAAATTCATAAAATCTATAAAATGTTTTATGTCAGTCGTTATTATAAATGACTAAGAAGTCATTTTAAAAGCTAAACAGGGTACCGAGAGACAAGATAGGAAGAGAATTCAGCTGGTACACAAAAATAGAAAGGGGTACAAGGACGTATTTCTCACCAGTCCTATTCAACTTATACAGCGAAACAATTCTGGGAAAAATCAAATACTCGCGAGGATTAGTCATCGGCAGCCACAATCTCAACAATGTAAGATGACACGGTGCTGATAGCAGACACGGAAAAGAAAATGCAGGACCTCCTACAGAAGGTAGCAAAAGAAAGCGAGAAGAAAGGACTGAGCATAAACTTAAAGGAGACTGTACGGTCATCAGCAAAAAAAAAAAAAAAAAAGACCGCAAAATGTCAACTACAAGTCGGAGAAACTAAAATATAACAAATAAAAAATATTAAATACCTGAGAAACGTTCGGACAGAGGACGAAAAATGCAACATTGAGATCGAAAGACGCGTTGGCATGGCCAAAGACGCATTTCAAAAGCTAACCAAAGTACTGAGAGACAAGAAAACATCATTGAAAACAAAGAAAAGGGTGCTGGGTTGCTATGTGATATGTTCTTCTGTATGGAAGTGAATGTTGGACGATCTCATGAAATATGCGGGAGAAGGTTCAGACAACAGAAATGTGGTTTTACAGAAGGATGTTGAGGATACCATGGACTGAGCACGTGATCAACGATGAGGTGTTGGAGAGGATGCAATCGAAAAGAAAACTCATACTTAACATAGAAAGAGACAGATGAGGTTCCTGAGACACATCATGCGAAAGGAGGGCCTGGATAATTTAATACTCACAAGGCGGATAGAAAGAAAGAGAAACAGGGGAAATCAGCTTGAGAAATACTTGATAGGCCTGAGCAAAAAGATGGTGGAGCGGAGTTTGGAAGGGATACCAAGAGGAAATATATTGAGAGCGACAAGAGACAGAGCCAAGTAGAAGTCCATGATCGCCTAAATCCGGAAAGGACACGGTACATGCTTTCGCACTGAAGGCATGTTGATTTTTTTAAAAAATGTGCAGAATTAAATGGTCGCAATGTGTATATATGTGTTAATGTATGTACATGCGAACATGCTGAGGTAGTTAGAACATTTGCTTTCTTAACTATGGGAACCGAGATCGAATCTTCCTATGGAAGTGAAGTTGGATGGACGAAACTGTTCGTTGATGATTGTACTAGCACGAAATCACAAGTCATCGTGACGGAGAGTTTGAATGTATTATACTAAATCAGAAGTTTCCAACCAGTAGGTCGCGACCCCCTGGGGGTAGCAAAGCCTTGGCAGGGTGGGGGGTCGCGACGCCTTGGCAGGGGTGCGTGTAGCCTTGTTAGAAGTAGCTTGAGATAACATTAATTGTATTTCATCAATTACATTTTTCAAGCTCTTACATTTTTTTGTTTAGGTGCAAAGTGATAGTTATGACAAACGTTTTGAAGGTTGTTATTTTAACCCTCTAGGGCCATTCGTATCATATTTGATACAGTATTTCCCTATAAGGAAACATTTGGTATTTCCCTATAAGGAAACATTTGGTATTCATTGACTGAGCAGTCAGTACTGCTTTCATTTGAAATTTATAAAATATTTCTCTTAAAAAATTTTTCAGGAAAATATTTCTTTCAAGGCTTGTTTTCATACTGTATCAAATATGATACGAATGGCCCTAGAGGGTTAAGAAATATATGTTCTTTTTGTGAATTCAGGTTGGACCAATGTGCTTTAATTTGGTAATAATTACAGAATTTTAAAATGTTTTTTAGATGTTTCTTTCCCTGTCCTTCACAAAAAAGAAAAAGTAAATTAAGCTACTGATAGTAAGCCCTAAGAAGGGGGTCACATTGGTTTCAAACTTTTAGGTAAGGGGTCGCAAGTGCCAAAAGGTTGGGAACCTCTGTGCTAGATGATGTGCTCTCCTATAGAAACTGTAATTAAGATGAGCAGTAGGTCGTGTGGGTCTCTGAACAAATACAAATGCGGCTGAGCAGGCGTCATAGACACGGATTGCTTTCCCGGCTGTACTTCGAAACAATTAAATGGGTATTCTGTATGTATGTGTACTTGCTGATTGGGTGAGGGAAGTAATTTTTGACTTTGCGTATCTCCATATACGTATGTTTTATGGTGACCTATCTACATTGGAATGGGCGCCTCGGCGTTATGTAATGGTTAGCAAGCTTGTCTCGCTAGAACCTATTACAACTGAGTAGTGAGTACGATCCTAACTGAGTACCCCATACTTTCGGCCTTGTGCCACATCTAAGCGGCGCTTAGAAGATCAACTATCTACATTGGAATGAACTCTTCCTTCTTCATAAATACTAATCAGCGAGACTTTCTGGGAGGCAGTCGAGACCCAGTGTAACTTGACAGTTCTGATGGACACTCCCATCTGCTGACTTATAACACTCTTATTTTGTACATATGTTCTGTTGTTCCAATACACTGGTCAACCTACCTTATTCTTTTAATGTCTTTCTTCCTGTTAACCAAAAGTTTTGAGAATTTAAACAAATTGATCAAGTCAACGTTTCCTGTGTCTCGCCGGCTATTTCACACGAATTTGGAAATAACACCAACAGAAAAAAAAACATTCCGAATCCCTAAATTCCTGAGTAATAAGACGTAAATTTTTATGCAGTTTTAAATAAACCGATTTCATTCGGCAGCAAAGTCAATGGTCGGGAGACTGAAGTTTTTGAGAAACATGGGACCAGCTCTTAATTGCTATTATTCCCAAGTCTACCCTGAGCCGGTGTATTTAATCCTCTTACTCATGACTTCACTCTTCTGTAACCCTTTAATCCCTATGCCTCCCACCATCCCTTCCCTCAGCACTAAATATCAATGTCCCATTCACATCAAGCATTAAATTTAGAAATGCTTACTAGTCATGAACTTACGTTTTAATCTAATGGGATCTCAATTCATAAGCAGTAAAAAATTGTAAAGCTTGAATTTATTTTTATTTACTTTTCATATTGTGATGTAAAAAGGAACAACATATTTAAAAAAAACTGCATATTAAAAGTCAATGAGCCGCATATGGCTCACGAGCCGCGATATGGCCACTCTTTGATTCATCGTTACGGTTATTATAGCCAAATGAAAATTAATGAGATTGGTATTTACCCGATCCTACCTACAAGGAGGCAAATGGCACAATGCCAATTTTTACAATGGATATTCTGAGTGCGTACTTTCGGGCAAAATTTCCCCGTAGATCCCACATACATGGTGCCGGGTTCTTGCCTATTTGCCCCAAAGGAGACTCTGCCCTTCGGCATAGCCTCATCTGAGTTACTCTTCCCTCGAAGGTAGAGAGTCTGACAAAGTCAAACTAGTGAATGGTTAGACATCGGTAATTACCCGAGCCTCCCCACAAAGGCGGGAAGCCGATTTTACCGTGGGGCATACTGAGTATTGGGCAAAATTTTCTCGTAGATCCCGCATACGTTGGATCGGGTTCTAATCTACTCCGGACAACACGTAACCCTTCCTCTCCACCCGAAGGCAGAGTCCGAAATAATCGACTGGATAAACCTCTTCGCCAGTCAAGTACTGCGCTTAAATTCATAATGTCTAGCTAACATGGCGAAGTCTAGTTATTATTTGCAGACAAACCCTCCAGTAAATGACGTAACTTCCTAAATCCTTCCAAATCGTAATCTTATAAATGCTAGAGTTGCCAATTAATCATCACGACACGAATTAATGATGCCTGTATAATCTCTGCACAGATCAAACAAATGCACAAACATTCCACCCTCACTCACCATGTTTCATACAACGAGCATTAGTCCTGCCTTAATATTCCTGTTCTTCAAAAAGACTTAGAACTAAGGCGAAGTTTGACAGTCAACAGGATAAAGCAATACTGATGCTGTTAAAAATTGCCCACACTGAGTCAAATTTGAATCTGTACACAACTTTTTGACAGAGCTTGTAATCCTAGATCTACCTCTACAGCAAAAAGCAGTAGCATACAGATCATGATAGGCAGGTGAGAAATCGCTACCTAGTATGGCAGACACCGTACAGGCAGCTCTAAAAACAAAGGTGACTAAGTCCCTACTTGTTATTGTGCTTGTAGATAAATCTACATACATAACCAACCACAAACGTCTTGTTGTATATGTCCAAATTATTGACCCTGTGAGCTTTCAACCGAGCACTCATTTCGTTGCAACTAAAGAGAGTTATGAGACAACAGAATTGCAAAATCTATCGAGAAAGTCATATTAAAACTAGAAATCCAATTGACAAAAGTGATGACCATTGGATTGGATGGAGTTGCCGTAATGACTGGGAGAAACAAACGCTGTACAGGTATACTGCTTAGATTCAACCCCCACACGGTGAATGTGCACTGTGTTGCCCACTCTCTGGTCTTACACACATATCAAGCAGCAGAGTCAATAGCAGATCTCAAAGGATATCAGCACATACTGACTGATCTGTTTTATTACTTTCGTGCTAGTCACTTACAAAGAGCTGCAATCCATTCGATGGCTATCATGTTACAATGCTCTTCAGTCTGTGCATAAGACAATTAATAAATATAAAAAGGTTCAAATCATCAATTGATGCCAATCGCGTCTCTGTACTACAACATCAGTTGATGATGCCTGCCGTTTAAGGGTTAAGAACGGATTTAGAGATCCATATGCTAAACATAGTACAACAGCAGGTGTACAAGGTGCAATTATATAACAGATAACTGGTTTCCGCAGTTGTAATTTTAAAAAAAAAGTTAGTTGGGCAGTGCGTTTACAACGTGCCAAGTTTCTTTATATCAGTTTCCTATAAAGTCAAATTCTGATTTGCAGTTTTCCCGAAAAGCCAACCGACAGACGGAGTTCAAACGGATATTGATTGCAAAACTCCTATCGAATTTCTTTTAGTTTCTTTTGGGAAAGAAAAGGAGAAAGAAATATCAATAAAACTCAAGCTGCGATGATGGCGTGCCGTTGCAAATATAAAAGACGAAGAATATTTCTTGTTCCTTTGAGTTTTCAGCCGACATGTAATTTAGTTAAGTATAGAGAAGGGAAGCTACCTCCATTTTTTGCAGGAACATACTCGTGCGATTTAATTTACTTTAAACGATCCACTAGCGTAAAATAGGCGAAAACGATTATGACTCTCCCCAACTTCTTACCCTTGGTAGTAGCTCTTTGCAGTATTCGTTGTCAATCTATCCCTGCCAAACCCTGTTCTTTTCTCCATCAATTCAAGTAGAATATATACGGTTTCTCTCGCAAACTGTAGAGTTATTCTTCTTCTTTTATGACCCATGTTCTTTCAGGACGTAACCAATTATGGCTCACCACAACTTCCTACCCTTTATAGTTACTCATAGCAATATAAGTTTTCAAACTATCACTACCAATCCCTATTCTTTACATTAACACAAGCGCGTTAAGTCGGATTCATATAGTTTTTCAAGAAAACCATAAATTCCTCTTCTTTTGTGAACAGCGTCCTTTCAGGGCGTGAGTGATTATGGCTCTCCACAACTTCTTATACTTTGTAGTAGCTCCTAACAGTATGTTTCATCTTACTATCCTTTCCAATTCCTGTTATATCCATTTACACAAGCCCGTTAAACAAGATATTTGCGGGTTCCCTCTGACCTTGTGCCTTTAATTATACTCCGCGCGTGTCAAATATTTCCAGCGTTCTTTCCTCCATATGCATCCCAGAAATCTAATCATTAGAATTCGAATTATAATTATAAGTTTCTTTTCTTCTTTTAACTACTTCGTTTCTTCTCCCCATTTTCGATATGCTCAGCATCCTTATGTAGAACCACATCTGTTACTTCCAGTCTTCTCGTTACTAAATTGTCCAGCATTCTCAGTCATCTTGGGAGGTTTTATATAAAATAAAAGGACTTTTTTCTTTATTTCTAACGAAAGCGTTTATATTTATAATTTACGTTGAAACACCAGTTCCCGTACGATCACTGAAGCTAAGCAACATCGAACCTTGTCAGTATCTAGATGGGTAACCGTTTGGGAATACCAGGTACTGTAAACTTGGATGTGCAGGTGATGCAATAATGACTCCGAATTTTTAATCGGTGAACCATGTTCTAATTCTAGTTGGATACTCTTGAGAAAGGTATAAATCCACCTCTTCCTCCACTAGCTGTGTGTTAATTAGTACGACTTTTGTTAGTAAAACCATTGTTATACTAAAAAAATAAAATAAATTACGTACATAATATTTAGATTTCAGCATTAATTAACCCATACAGGCTGATATTCCGCTAAACAAAACCAACTAACCATATTAGCAATTGTACAAAGAAGATTGTAATAGTCCAATTTTTGAATTAGTTAAGTCGAATTCGTTGCATTCACTTACGCGTTAATACTCTTAATAAAAGAATTAATCTGGCGCCTCTCCCTCCAGCTATGGGTTAAATATCAGGACAGATTGGTTTCTATAGATTTAGTTTGCAACCAGTCTACCACAGAAAGAAATGGCAACCTACTGCGGGAAAATCTTCTGCCTAGTCAGTCATGGATCGAAAGGGACATGATCGCCCAATTGTGTATCGTGTATGGCACTTAACTGACTGATCTGGATAACAGAATTGAATAGTAGGACAGATTAGGTTCTATAGACTTGGTTTGCAACCAATCTACCGCAGTAATGGCAACCTACTGCAGGAAAATCTTCTGCACAGTCATGTCTTTTTCGAGACATGATCGCCAAAACGTATATCACATATGGCACTTACCTGAAGCCCTCGTTAATGAGTTTGTTCTTTGTCATACTCTCTACCACTAAAGTTTAGTGTCTAAAGTAAAATCAAATTAGCATAAATAAAATCTTCAAATTCACCCTTAGCATGGGAGCAAAACAGTAATTATATTTTAATGTACATTTCTACAAAATATTACGGCGGAGGTGTTTTAACTAAGCCTAAACATTAATAAGATTGGCGTTTAAGCTTAATTTCGCATATGAAACTATCGTTACCATGGCAATTCGATAAGCGACCGCAAACTGAAGGATTCTCTGCGGCTTCAGTCGCCAATATCGTTTACTGAATGATTGTCAATCGACCAAAGATCGATATCAATTTTGTTCAATCAGTAGCTTTCTTTCCCATTTCGTCACATATCTTTATGTATTCCAATTCTTGTCCAGACAGTTGTATCCATCCTTTACTCCATAGCATTTCTGTTTATTCATTCCTTCAGTTGACATACAATATAGTAAATATATGCCGTTCCCTTCAATTTTTCACTCTCCGGCAGTATTTCCTATTTGTTATTTGGACTTATTCCCAGAAAAAAGTTGTGGGAACTCTTTTTCACCGGATTTATCAGCTTCCATTTAATATATTAAAGTATCATAGACAAACTTATTACCTACATTCTCAATTCAAGCCAGTATCGATTTCAGCTCTTTATCCAACATAGAATTTAAATTTTAAAACTTATGTTACATGAGTAGCTGCAAATGGAACTTCCTGTGTGGCTAGAAATTAACCGAACCTGTTCATATAATAGCTACGATATTCTGTTCAATATTTAAAAAAAAACGAAATAGACTTCTCTTTCCTAATATCTAAACTTATAAGTTTAAATATTAGAAAAGAGTGTGTGTGTGTGTGTGTGTGTGTGTGTGTGTGTCCATTACCTATAGACTCCGAAACGACTGAACCGATTTTCTTGAAAATTTACACAGTTGTACTACAAGCGTCTGTGAGTATTCTTAGCTAGGTTTTGTGTCGATGTACCCTCGATAAATATAAAAAAAGATAATCGAAAAAATCGGGTTATGGAAGGAATGGTCCGATTTTAATCAAATTTGATACACTCATAGACAAAGACATAAGAAACGATATTCAGAAGTTTCAAGGTTTCAGTTCTTACAATAGTGCATAAAATTGATAATATATATATATATATATATATATATAAGGCAAAATATTTGTGCGTGTGTCTGTTTATCTGCCTGTATGTCTGTATTTTCTTCAGCCCTTTTATTTTAGTTTTTGCTTCGGGTTTGGCTCTAAGTAGGTATAATTGTAGTTCTTAGTCTCAGCCATGATACCATTTACTCAGAAGACTTATTTAGTCTTCAAAATTCAGTTTACGACGAAAAAACCTTATTTGATATCGATACCAGGAAATCAAACTTTGAATTGCATCCATTCATTTTTCTTTCAGTCTACGGTTTCGCTTTAATTGGAAACAACTATTGCTTTTTAGTCTTTCGTAACAACGTCCAAAGAGTCTGAGCTCCAGGAGCATGGATTAGCTTTAAAGCTTTCATTGCACCCGAGCAAGGCCAGGCTATATTGCTAGTATTTTAAAATTGACCAAATACTTCTCCCACAAACAAAGAAAACATTAAGCTGTCATCACAGTCCTGTTACCTTTCTAAAACGTCTGTATAAACATCAGTTGCAGTAAAATAGCTATTTAATAAATTTCTTTTTTCTCATATCCATTTTTCGCATGAAGTGTTTTCTGGGTGTTGTCAGACACCTCTTTTAGTAAAACGGTGAGGTTTTCCATAAACAAGCGGATGTGTCTATTGACAGTGGAAGTGGAATGAGAACAGCCTACCACTGTAAATTAAATAAAGTGTTCATATCGGAATTTCCTGTAGACTATTCTGATCGACATACATATACGGAAAGTACAACGGCCGGCACGTTATAATAACAACAACAGCAGCAATGAAGTAGACCTGAACGTAAATAGTGTAACGATAACTCTTCATCCCCAAAACTATCCGAAGAGCTATTTGATTAAAAAAAAAAATAGCTTATTAATTTTGTGGGTTTCTTCTTACATGACATCCATTATCCACTATGAAAGGTCACCTTTTTTGTCTCATGGGTGTGCGTTGTAGTGCGACGAATATCGGCTTGGAATGAGGAATCGGATAGACGAGTTTGAATTCCAGTTAAATTTAATGCATTTACTTTCGCACAAATACCATCGGGAAAAGTATCAATCTATCTCTTCTCCCTCCATCTATGAGTTGAATAGCAGAACAGATTAATTTTCTATAGACTTCGTTTGCAACTAGTCTACCGCAGAAAGAAATGGCAACCTACTGTAAGAAAATCTTCTGCCTAGTCAGTCACGGATCGATAGAGGCACAACCGTCCAAGCGTGTATCACGTCCGGCACTTAACTGACTGACTGACTGACTGACTATCAGAGAATATTGATAGAGGCCACTTCTTCAGAATTGTTATGATTGCTTTTTCAAATTGAATTATACAGCCCAGAACCTTTTTAAAAACTAGTACCCAAAAGATATTCCTATACCAAAATAATAATAATAACTAGAAAGAGTAGCCAAAGATTACAAAACTCCGCCAAAACAACACCGACATCCTCTCAGCAATTAGCAAAAGATGATTATTAAAATGAAAAAGAATAACTGCAATGAATTTGGTCGCTCACAAGAGTGAAAATAAAAAAAATAAACTCGACTGGCCTCAAAATTAAAAGCACGACTAAAATTAAATAGGGGAGATAATTCAGTATTTAAAATTATCTAGTGGAGGAAATTCATTCAGTATTTGGCAATTGGAAGGTAAAAAATAAATTTTAGAAATAAAACTGGAAAAATAACTCAGAAACTTTATCCCGTACCGAATCGAACCCAAAATCTAATCAGTTCGTGACAGTCATCCATGAAAGTTCCATGCGAATCCATTCAGGGGTTCGTGAGATATCTTGACCACGGACAGACAGACATACAAGCAAACAAGCAAACGGACAAACACGACCGAATACAATACATCCGCTTTAAGGCAAAGGTAAAAAATAATAATAAATGATATTAATAACAATAATGATAATAATCTACCATATTTAATCATGGATTATAAATATATCAAACACATATTCTTACTAGGAACTGAAGGATCTATAATTGTGCTTGTCGGAGAACACGTTTTCTTTATTAAGGTTTTTTTCAATGTGCAAACCGGTAGACGTAAAGCATACTGTATTTACATTATTCGGACTATTGTCCTCATCTTTGTTGCCCTTTGCAAGTTACTTGTTCACCACTGCTGTAACCTGGTATTGAACTCACAACTCCAAGAGTCATGTCAGGAACTAACCAACGTCTATATCCACTGGGCCATGTATCCTTAAGAACAAGAACAACTGAATATATTGCAGGGTTAGAGGGAGATAACTCATGACTTCCAATCGCGCCTTAACGCAAGGAATGAGGATTATATACCCCAGTGATTGTAATAAACGGTTCGGTTCGAAATTCCTAGCACCTGAAAAAGGCCGGAGCGTACAACGGCCGAAACGTTGTACAAATGGCAAAATAGATGAGGATAGTAGTCCAAATAATTTAAGTACTATCTGATTTCAGAAATATAGACAAATAGTAAAGCATACTGTTCAAAATAAAAAATCCTGCGTCTATTATAAATCTAAGTATTCACTAATAACGATTGAAATAATGAAAAATGACGGATTTAAAACAAATCCATTAATTGCTTAGAAATGTGTGTGTGTGTGTGTGTGTGTGTGTGTGTGTGTGTGTGCGCGCGCGCGTGTAATTGGCGATTAGTTTATATGTTTTCCCGTCTACTACGGTGGTTAGCCTATCCCTGTTACAGACGCCTGCTCAGGCGAATTTTGTGTTTCTTCAAGGTCAAAAGAACCAACCTGTGGTTTATACTGCTACATTTCTGAGCGAACCTATGTAAAGGTTCTAATTTCATATCCTTAGTCACGATGACCTGTGATTTCTGACTACGAAACTCAGGTTCCACTCTCAGCATGGTCGATTTGTCAAAGAAGTGGCCTTGATAATTTCAGCGTCGGGAATGTGACACCGCTGGCAAGTGAATGAAAACCATACCGTGAGTTGACCTCAGACTTAAGTTTGAAATCACGTTGTTAGAAAACCATCGATGGTCGTGCTTGTATATCGATGATGATAAATATGGAACTAAACTTGTTAATGAGATATTAAGTAGACGCATATTCGTTTCTTGGTGTCAATTTAATAATGTGCTAATTTCGAAATTGCTTGATCGGCAGGTACCTTAAGAAAGCTGGAGACGCTTTGATAACAACATGGATGAGGAATAAATAATGCAAAAATAAACAGAAAATGCAGACGATTAGCAACCTGCTTTACCCTACTTATTAATGAGATATTCCATTGTAAAGAAGATACATATTCATGTCTTGGTGGCGAATGCAGCTTGTTTATGTCCGAACGGAATATGTTAAACAGAAAGCTTAATTGCTACATTACATTTCATATTATAAAATTGCTACAATGAGATTGTTAAGCAAGAATTTACAACTTTTATTTAACGATATTTCAAATTTCGACAAAATTATTTCCTTTTAACCTCAATCTAGCTAATAATATATATTTTATATCGGTTTGTTCATATCTATTCCAGACGATATTGATTATTGATTCATTTTTCTTTTTTCTTTTTTTATTTATGATTTCCCCCCAAGCAGAACGGGATCGCCACTAGTGCGCAGGGGGGAAACTTACAGTGAGAGAAAAGAATGGGTACAAGGGTTATTGAAGAAATGATAAAATATAAATGGGATTCAAGCAGATATAAGATAGCAATTAACATTGCATTTAAATTTTTGAAGATTGTAGCTATCATGGAAACAAGTAAATGGAAGGAAGTTACACTGGCGGGAAGTACGAGAAAGGAAACTGCTCAAGTTTACATTTAACTAATTCAACGGTAAAAAGGTGGGACCTAGATGCCAATTCTGAAGAGTCATGAATTATAAAGCATTTTTTAAATTACTATTATTGATATATTTCCGAATATAGGATGCGATGTATAAATTGTCGACGTTGTATAATTTTTAATTTAGTGCGTTTTTTCTTTTTTTTTTTTTTTTTTGATGTTTTTCTTATTTTGTCGACTCCAAAGTATAGTATGGCCAGCTTTGCACCGTCTATGAGAAAAAGAGTACCATGATGCAATTCACTCTGCCAGAAATTTGGAAACGGCATGCTGTACCGCTTGGTATTCGAGCAAGAAGCCCCAATACAAACATTTCGGAGTGTTTGGGTATAAATTGAGAAGTGCAGAGGATTCGGAAAGAGTTGGATTATTTATCCGGTCAACATAATGGTGTTTGGAGGGATCACTAATGATTGCGACGTTGTACTGCCATTCAACTTCCCACAAGACCTCAAACTCAACACGGAAGCCTACATCAAGTGCTTTGAGTATATTATGCTACCCTGGGTCAAAAGGATGGCTGCTGACAACTGGACTCTGCACCATACCACACAAACAGGAGAGCCCACTTATGGTTATCAGACAGTTCCTGTGACCATATCACCTCTAACATCTGGCCACCTAACTCCGCAGGCTGCAACACGATTATTACGTGTGGGGTGTAGTTGAGCGAGAGACTAATAAATTCCTTCTCACACCAAAGATGAACTGAAGGCAAGGATTATGACAGCATTTACCAAATTAAAAAAGGAGGCCATCCAGAAGGGGTGCAGAAGACTTTGAACTCCTCTGGAGGTCGTGTTTTAAGTCAATGGTAAATAAATTTACTCTTTAGTATTTCAAGATATTTTTGTGTAATTTTGTTAAATATATGAAGGAAACAAAAAAAAATTAATACTGAGCATCAGGAAGAGACAGCTGAAGTTCCTGGGACATGCAATGAGGAGGGAAGGCTTGGAGAACCTGATGCTGACAGGCCAGATAGAAGAAGAGACGGAGGAAAGCAACGGATAACATATTTGAAGGACCTAATCAGGTGGATGACGGAACGAGGGTTGCGTGGTTTAACAGGAGAAGGCGCGCTCAGAGTCACCAGGGATAGGGAAACGGGAAAAGCCATGATCGCCTACGTTCTGAAGGGGCAAGGCATATAGAAGAAGAAGAAGATATCTGTTCAAATGAGATATCAGTTTTATTTTCATTTTTTGCGTAATTTGGACGACGATTTCTTATTCGCACCTTGTATTAGGTTGTCCTAAAAGTTCATAAACACTTGCAAAAAATTGAAATTTTACTCGCAAAAACAACAAAAATTATTGCTCAACATAAAGACCATCATTTTCCAAGACTTTCTGCCATCAATCTGCAAGCTTTCAGATCTGGTCAAAGTATCATTTAGCCGACTTCGAATCAAAGATATCTTGACACGCTTCCTGGACTTCATCAAACGAGTCGAATCAGCGGCCCTTTAGAAAGTGTTGCATTGAGCGGAAAAGGTCTGATGGAGCACAGTCAAGACTGTAGGCTGGATGTGGCAGAACCTCAACGCCGTCTAGCTCTTCAAACTTGTCTTTGGTCTTCCTGTCGATGTGTAGCTTGGCATTGTCCTGCTGCATCAAAGCGCGCTTTCGGTTGATCAGAGCCGGGTGCTTTTGCTTCAACTTTTCGTAGACCCACTCAAGTTGCTGACAGTAAAGTTCGGCACTGATGGCACGACTATTCGGAACCAACTCAAAATGCACGATTCCTTCAAAGTTCCACCAAACGCACAACATGACTTTCTTGCCGAATGAATCTTGTTTTGGAACCGACGGTGTCTCTTGCTCTTTCTGAATCCATCGCTTGTCTCGATTGTGCTGGACTAGATAGATCTATTTCGCAAAGTGTTTACGAACTTTTGGGACAACCTAATATTTAGGCCTTGTTTTACAACATCTGCTTGTCTGGGAGACATTGTCCTCCGGTTATATGTTGGTCGATATTTGTTTTGCCCTTGGGTGTCAATCTGAGGACAGTACAGAGAATTCGGAAAGAGTGGGATGATATATTCAGTGAACATCATATTATAAAACAGTCATGTAGTAAATCTATCAGATCTGCTATCTTCGCTTATGGTATAGAAAACCAAGCTGTGCTGCAGAGGAAAATATATTATAGATATTCTTTATTTATTTAAATTCTTTTTGTATAAAACGTAATATGACTTTGTATATTTATTATTTAAGCTTTCTGTTTAACATATAACTCCAACAGC
>JBBBDQ010000315.1:575000-815000 GCA_037127315.1 Ascarosepion bandense | reverse complement strand
TAATAATGTAAAGTCAAATAAGATCTTGTTAAATTAAAAACTGCTGGATCCGCCGCAAAAAATAGATCCAGAACATTTACTTTCGAACGATAGTTATCAGTAAGTAAAGTCAACTTTAAAGTACAGAGCAAGAGGCTCAGACAGAAAAAAAGTCTCAGAAGAAATCTGGTTTACTGATAAAAATTGTTTTGTTTTTTTCACTCGTGGCTAACGATTTGACCGAAAGAAAATTTTGAAGCCACAAGCGTTTGGTTAGGAGAAACTGCACTCAGTCAATGAACCTGGCGTCTCAGTTACATTGCAACACCCGTTCTCTCTTCTTTTCTTTGATTATAACTTTTTCATTTACCTACTTTCGCCATCCGTTTCCGTTTCCATGTCCCTCTATATTTCTTTTGCTCCCTTACCATCTCTCTCTCCATCTCTATCTCTCTCATGCTTCTTTTATATCGTCTTTCTTAAAGCTTCTCAACTTCACATATCTATCATTTTTCTCTTTCTTTCTTATTCACTTTCTATTTATCTATTGATATTATTCCATCTTCCCATCCTCTATCACTCCTGTCTTTTTCTTTCTTTAACATCCACACTTACACACATACACAACCTAGCCTAATCTATCTATCTATCTATCTATCTATCTATCTATCTATCTATCTATCTATCTATCTATCTATTCCTCGCCTTCACCCTGATCCTTTCTTTACATTCTAGATGATCACAGTATACCGGAAGCTACCATTTAGCATATCAAGCCTAAACGACGCCATATTGGCCACAACAGTGCTAAATCTACCACTCACCGAGTCTATCGCCCTTGCATTGTCGCCACGACCTATCCCCACAACTGTAATGCCCGTCTTTCCTGTGGCGTGGCCCGTGTCACATTTCACCTATTAACAGTAAACGGTTCTAGTGACAGTAAGTTTCCCTTGAGTCCGCTCGACTCTCCAGTGAAATAAAATCCATACAATCAGTGATATAAAGCCAGTTCTTGCTTATTTACTAGCCAAGAGAAAGGTACTGTCGGATATATATCGCTTTAATGGCAGTGATGTCGTTAAACTGTCAAGCAAGGTTTTCTTTGCATCAAAGATAAAATTTCAATTTATTATTTTTCTGTTATTTCACTGCTTGCAGATTTGTAAATCGAAATTTTAAATTCTACAACTGCTTTCTCATTTTTGGTTTACAATGAAAATGATGCAATATTTATTGAATATTTTTGTACAAAGCCCAAGAGCCACTCGAGTTAGAGGGTTACAGAGTAAGAAGAATAGTTTATGGGGATATGTGGGAAAGATAACAGGTGACCCTAGATTTTAAGTGTAGTGATGGGGGGATGTTTTCTCGTCCTAATGGAACTTGGTTCCACAGAGCAGTGGTAGATGAGAAGCTGCTGCTCAAGTGGAACTTATAACTCACGAATGGAACACGAAGGTTAAAACTGCTGGAACTATGGAACGGAGATCGTCTGTTCACTTTCCATGTCAATAGCGAAAGAGCACCGAGTGATTTAGATATTTCGTCTGAAGGAAACAGTTATAGGGTGAAAAATAATTCTTTTTTTTTAAATCATTTCACCTCAAGCAAGGCAGAACTGCCACTGGTGCGCAGAGGGTTACAAAATAGGTGAGTGATTAGAAAGAGGAACAAGTTACAGGGGAATCAGTGAATGACAAAAAAATGGATGCGAATACAGGTGTAAAGAGGGCTGCATGAGAGTGGAGTGGAGTGTAAAGAAGAAAATGATAAAAGGGTTGTCACGGAAAGGATGTGAGTCAAGAAGATAAGAGATGGCAATTGACTTTGCATTTAGATTCTTGGAGATTGTAGCCTTCAGGTAAGCAAGTATACGGAAGGGAATTCCACAGGCGGGAAGTGCATGCTAAAAAGCAGCTAAAGTCAAAGTTGCGGTTACATTTGACTAGTTTCACAGTAACTAAGTGGGACCTAGTTGCTAGTCTAGTAGCTCGAATAAATTCATGCAGAGGGGGCACTAGGGGGCACTAGGGGGCTAAGCTCGTCAGAGCAGAAGCAGTGAAAATATTTGTAAAATAGAAAGAGGGAAGCCACAGAAAAGTGAGAAAGTGACTGGACTTGAGCTACCAGGTCGGGATCAGTTATATTACAGATTCTTCGCTGGATTTTGTCAAGAAGCCCGAAATGAATAGCAGGTCACCCGACCAGATGTGACAGCAGTATTCATAGCACGGACGGATGGTAGAGTTATATATGTGTAAGATAGATTTAGACGAGAAAAACTTCCTGGACAGCTCTTCTCTATCTGTGTTAACTGTACTTCACTTTCGGTCTAATCTGGCTCTTATAAAGGTAGAGCATACCAAAGTCAATTAAATAATTGCAACGGTACAGCGAGACGACAATTTTTTCATTATCTTTAGCGTCTCATGTTATATCAGTCAGTTAAGTGCCACACTTGATACACGCTTGGGTGATCATGTCTCGAGAGAGACGTGATTGGGTAGAAGATTATCCCGCAGTAAGTTGCCATAAGTAGATCGGTTACCAACCAAAGCTATTGAACCTAAACTGTCCTGATATTTAACCCATAACTGGAGGGAAGCGACGGATTAATACCTTTCCCAATGATATTTACGCGTAAATGAATGCAAGGAATTCAATCCTGTACCACAACGCAACGAGTTCAAACTGCGCTTAACATCCAATAGGCAAGAAGACACGAAGCCTTCCTGAAAACACGCCCATTCATCTCGATAGGTAAAAATTCAGAGTTCGCTCAGTGATTGTGGAACGTCGCTAGGCATTGAAAGTAAATTACCATTTCCCCCACTGAAATGTTAAAGCTAGGTCAGATCAGCTGTCAGGCTCTTTTCAGCTACAATTTTAGAAGTGCTCCCATATACCATTGTATCATCAGTACAGATATTCCCTATTGATCGGCGTATACACTTCAGCAGATCATTTATGTACAAAGGGTTGAACTGAGAAACTAAATTTGGAGAACTCCTGCGTTGATCATTTATGTCTGTTTTTTTTTACTGCTTTATATCTTAAAAAAAAAAGAAAAAAAACATATTTCATCAGACTCTATAAACTAGAGCTACTAAGGAGTTTTACTAAATAACAAAAACCACATCACTTGAGCCTATACCCAATAATAACAATAACAAAAATGCGTAAAAAGCCTGTAGAAGCAAAAATAATGATAAACACAACATGTTGATTTTTTACACGACTAAAACACAAGGTTTAGAAGAAAATTACTGTCAGTAACAGAAAGAGCGGGAACACTTACTGGACTTGAAACGTCGAGTTTCCTGAAAAACGTTTTGAAGGAAAATCATTTATAAATTTCGCCCGACAGTAATGTTGCATACCAATATGAAAACGACAATAAAGATTAAATTTGCAACTGGGAAAAATTTGTCTTTATGAACGTAAATGTCCTGCTACACACTTATCTGGTACGCAATTGTCCAGTACGCATTTATCTGGTATGCAATTTCCGGTACGCAAATGTCTGGTACGCAACTATCTGTTCCACTTGAAGTATGGGAAATAACTATTGCTTGTAAGCTCACGTATGAGGAGAACAAAACGTATTGATATAAGTTTTACTTGTTGATAAAAAGAAAATCTTCATGGAGAGCTGCCTTTACCTGAGAAAAGAACCAAAACAGCGAAATTCGAACAATTCATAGAATAACAAAATATAAACATTGTGACAGAAGAAATTGTTGCTATAATGACTGTTGATAATTACACGCCAGGTGACGTCTTTGTCGTGCAAACATACCTGCTGGCAGCGAAGCAACAAAGGTAGAAAATAATCGATATCTACCTTTACTTATCAACGCAGACACGAGTAGACACACACATAGGCAAGAATGGATATATGTATTTATGTTGTTGAAATAACTCGATGTAATCGCAGTTTCCATTGTAAAAGTCACTTTTCACCCGTAGAACTCTTTACCGATTTATTGTTTTCTTGCCACCTACAATCTTCAAAAATTTAAATGCAGTGTCAATCGCCATTGTCTGTCTTTTTTTATCCTGTTCTTTTCTTGTCCTTTCTCATTACGACACTTCTCTTTTTCTCTTTCACACCCAATAACCTTTAGGATCATTATTGTTTAGGATGAAATGATTTTTTTAATAAAAATGTATGTATATATGTATCGCAGACGACTAGTTAGAACGCTTGACCATTAGACCCGGGTTCGAATCTCACGATAGTCGATTTATAAAGAAGGTTAACTTGATTTTGTTATTCTGAGTGGACAGGAGTGACCCCAGCGTGACTGAAAAACAATTCCACGGTTTGAGTAGACCGAACTGTACACCGATTGTTGTGCTAGCTGGAAGTCACGTGTCATCGTGACCGAGGGTTTGAGTGTACTGGTCTTGTTCAAATTGTTGATCACGCAGATGATGAGCCCTATCCCATAAACTCTGTCTACTCTCAACATAGTAGTCTTTGTGGGTGTTGAAAAAGCACATATATGCCTGAGAAAGCGTCTACAAGAGGGATTGGCTAACCACACCATCAGACGAGTACGATCGAAGGTGAGTGGCTAACTTTTATCTATTTTTATGGGGTATTTAGGCAGAATATATTCATCCAAATAAATTTTACTAAATTCTGTTTTATTTTTTTAAATTGTATTTTTCTCAGTCAGTAAAGTGCCATACGTGATACACGCTTGAGCGATCGTGCCTTGAGAGAGACAAGACTGACTGACCAGAAGATTACCACGCAATAGGTTGGCATTACATTCTGCGGTAGACTGGTTGCCAGCCAAGGCTATAGAACTCATTCTATCCTGTTATGTAACCCATAACTGGAGGAAAACGACGTATTAATACCTTTCCCCGGGGGGGATTTGCGAGTAAGTGAATGTAAGGAATTCAACTGGAATTCGAACTCGGCTTCCCGATTTCTCGTTTCGAGCCGAAATCCACTGCACGACAACATAAGATCTTGCATATTCGTATCGAAATACTGGGATAGTCTCGGTTATTATAAAGAACTATCTGGTTTCGATGTGGTAGACACGATAATCTTGGAAGCCAATCAATGTGACGATTAGGCGCAGCCTTTTGGACGCTAGACTTTTGGCACGGTCGTTTGAGCGCCAACAGATTTTCCTTGTTTTTGCTGAACCAACTCTCCTCTTTTATTTATTTCTTTCTTGCTTGCTTTCTTCCGTTTCATTTTTCCCTCTACCTCTTTTTCTCATGAACCTTTTAACTCCTTCTTCAATTCACTCTAGACCTGTCAGCCGTGCAGACAATACGCCAAATACTTCCTCCTGCAAAAAGGTAAAGCCCCCTCCAAAAGAAGCCACCTATCAAACAAATGCTTACTCACTGAAGTTGTCAAACTGAGGCATTCACTCGGACATACCATTATTAACCTATAGGCTTAAGTATAAAGAACCAATATTTATCTATATTCGCAATCATAAACGAACAATATTTAAATTTATAAACGAGCGCGCTAGTCTCAAGTATCAAGGTTCTATCCTAGGTCCCACGCTCTTTCTGATCTACATTAATGATCTCCCCGACACCATTAGATCTCAAGTTGGTATGTATGCCGACGACACAACAATCTACTCTCGCATCGATCAGAAACCAGGTCTGGACGACAAAGTGAACCTCGCTGCCGTACTTGAAAGGGACCTCCAATCCGTAGTGCCTGGGGTAGGAAATGGCTAGTAAATTTCAATGCCTCTAAAACAAAGCTGTTATCAACTAACCACCATAGACAATCGCATCTACCTCCCATTAGCATGGGACAGGCTAGCCTCCCAGAGAGTAAAATACTACGCCTCCTTGGCCTTACACTTTCAGCGGACCTCAAATGGAATGACTATATTGAATCCATTGCCAAGTCTGCTGCTATGAAGGTCGGCTCCCTGTGCAGGGCCCGGAAGTTTTTCCCACCTGAATCTATTCTGCACATATACAAATCTACTATCCGCCCGTGTATTGAATATTGCTGCCATATCTGGTCGGGTGCCCCTGCTGCTCTCCTTGGGCTTCTTGACAAAATACAAAGGAGGATCTGTAACGTGGTTGATACTGACTTGGCAGAGCGCCTGCAGCCACTCTCTCACTTGCGTGATGTGGCTTCCCTGTGCCTCTTCTACAAGTACTTTCATGGCTTCTGCTCCGATGAGCTTAGATCACTGGTGCCGGCTAAGCACGAATTTACACGAGATACTAGATTAGCAACTAGGTCCCACCCTTTTACAGTTAAACAAATAAGATGTAACCGTAAGTTCTACTCCAACAGCTTCTTTTCTCGCGCTTCGCGCCTGTGGAACTCCCTTCCACAACTCTGCTTTCCCGATAGTTACAATCTCCAGGTGTTTAAATGTAGGGTCAATAGACACCTCCTATCACACTAACTCCCAACTATTCTCAGAACACTCTCATCTACCCAACCCTCATTCTCGGTATCCTTACCCGCCTATCACCCACCCTCTGACATTTCCTATATTTAATCATCCTTTCTCCACTCTACGTAGCCCCCTGCGCAGTAGTGGCAGTGACATGCCTTGCTCGGGGTGAAACGCTTATAAAAATTAAAAAAAATTAGGGACAAAAACTGATTTCTTCGTTGATATCTTTTAACATTTACCATTTCTTTCAAGTAAAATTCTGCAGGTTTTGATACGAAGGTTTTAAATCTAGTTCTCACGCGGGAATACTTTCCCAATCAAAGTACTTTACAGGGATCGCTAATAGTAATAATCGGTTGGTACACGGTCAGCTGATTGAGTTAGAACTCTATAACGAGTTCTAAAATCATTTCCTCTGCTATTCTTGCTGTATGTGGCCTCACGCTGTCATGGGAAAAAAACACTTTTCCTATAACACACTAATGTATCTTATACTACTTTAAATTTATTTAGTGCCGTTTATGATTAATAGTTATTCTATATTCTATATTCATCATGTCTATTGGTTAGCAAACACAGAAATTACTCAATATTTTGCTTGCTTATCATTTATTTATTATATTTGAAAGAAGATAACTATAGTCCAAGGACACATTTGTTAGAACAGTGGTTGCCATTTGGTGTCAGTGGAAGAGGATAGCCGGTGAGGCGGAATGATTGAAAGACAATCAAACATTTAGAAACAGCTTCAAAAAATTAATTTGCCAAAAATAAATATGATTTCAAAATTTAAAATATTATTATGGATTACTTGTAATTGCATGCATGAGTCCCAGTATAGATTTGTATAAATAATTGTGATATTTTCGTATTATATATATATATATATATATATATATATATATATATATATATATATATATATATCAAGTATTAAGAATACATTAAGGTCTGCAAACTGGGAGTAGAAAGTTGTTAGTGATAATGTTTCGAGTTCGAATCAGCGATTAACTCCCATTAACCTTCTCTCTCTCTCTCTCTCTCTCTCTCTCTCTCTCTCTCTCTCTCTGTCTCTCTGTGTGTTTATTTACTTTTTAACAAATAAAATTTGTTGAGGGGTAATCAAATTTTCACTCCGAAAATGCAGCCCAGAGAAAAGAAGTTTGGAAACATATATTGTCACAACCAAATTTCCATAGATTTTGAGACCAGCATCCTAAGTAGAGAGCCTTGTCTGTCCTGTTATTAATCCCTAATTGGGAAGCGACGAATAAGGATTTTTATTTTTCCTAAGGTGGGAAAGAAAATGGAATTTGAACTCGACATGCCACCCCCACCCGCTATACCGATAATTGCTATGCAACGCTCACAGGCTATAAAACAATTGTTCCTATTTAATCCTGTCACAGCTTATATGAAACTAACTTTCCATGGATTTTGAGATCAGCATCCTAAGTACTCTACATGTATAAATGCATTTTTTTAAAGTTAGGCGTTTATAGCAACAACAACAAAAACGCACTATCAATGAAAGCATTGGTATTTTTTTATTTTTTTTATTTTTAGGGGTGGGTTTCGACTATCTAGCTTGGATGGCTACACATTTCGTTAGTATTTTGTTTGTTTGTTTGTTTTCGAGTTCAGACGATATAACTAATAAATACAAAATAAAATTAAATAGATAAAATAAAAAGCTTTCTGGTTACCGGAGTTCTGTCTCACAAGTCGAACACCCTCATCGAGTAAGATAAGGTAAAATAGCAGGTACACCTTGGTATTTGTTCCAGTTACGTCGGACCCAATTTATTGACTGTTCTACCATAAAGTGTGACAATGAGTCATGTGCTGTAGGGGTAGAATCTATCCCATCGGCTTACGGACATATCTCGTTCAGAAACCAATTCTTGTACGATCATGGTAGTTAAGCAACGTAAAGTCCGGTCAGTAAATCGGACAGTCGAGTTTCAATTCCAGTTGGGTTCGTTATATTCGTTTATGCACAAATGCCTATAGAAATGATACAAATTCACTTCTTTTCCACCGGGAACCAGTAAATCATTTTTCTCTCCTAAAAATTAAATATCTTCTTGCTTTAAATAACCTGCAAATGGTTGATAAGCCGTAAAAAAAAAAGTCAATCCTTTCCTATCCAAAATTTATATATATATATATATATATATATATATATATATATATATATATATATATATTGGAGTAGATAGACTAAACTATCGCCCGGTTCACACTCCACCCACGTCTATTGAACAGGTAAAGAGGCTCATCCCTTGTTCCCTGCTTAAGATGTGTTTTCCGGCTTTCTCTTCTCCATTCTTTTCACTCTTACGTAGCCCCCTGCGCTTCAGTGGCGTTACCGCCTTGCTCGGGGTGATATGATTAATATATATATATATATATATATATATATATATATATATATGCAATGGTCTTTATTATAATAGAAAGGATATGTATATTCTTCAAAACTCGACAACATAATTATTGCAAAATGATAAGGCCCTGTTAAAGAACGAATACACGGCAAGAACTTTCATAACTGTTAGTGAAAAGAATAAACTGAGCGGCCTCTACCTCAGTATTGTCTGTCTCTCCATGATTATGACAGAAAGGATATATATATATATATATATATATATATATATATATATATATATATATTGGAGTAGATAGACTAAACTATCGCCCGGTTCACACTCCACCCACGTCTATTGAACAGGTAAAGAGGCTCATCCCTTGTTCCCTGCTTAAGATGTGTTTTCCGGCTTTCTCTTCTCCATTCTTTTCACTCTTACGTAGCCCCCTGCGCTTCAGTGGCGTTACCGCCTTGCTCGGGGTGATATGATTAATATATATATATATATATATATATATATATATATATATATGCAATGGTCTTTATTATAATAGAAAGGATATGTATATTCTTCAAAACTCGACAACATAATTATTGCAAAATGATAAGGCCCTGTTAAAGAACGAATACACGGCAAGAACTTTCATAACTGTTAGTGAAAAGAATAAACTGAGCGGCCTCTACCTCAGTATTGTCTGTCTCTCCATGATTATGACAGAAAGGATATATATATATTCTCTGATGTCTAGCTCAGGGGTTTGATTATGATTTTTTTTATTAATGTAAGATACTCAATAGTAGGAACATCATTATATATGCAGACGTCATTTTAGACGACATATCGATATAAAAAATTTTTGCCATCATTTTTGTCGCTTCGGGTACACTCGTTTAGTATAAATACATAAGGAAATAACAATAATTGGAAAATAAAAACAAAAAAACAAAAATGATGTTTTCTGCTAATTCCCATTCAAAATGAAAGAATGTATTATTTGCAAAAATTCGCACCAAATTCTCCCAGATCGAGGCCCCCAAGGCGACCTCCCTAAATGTGGGTGATTCAGGCTCGCTGTTTCTAAGTCTACGTTTGCGCTCATCCCGGCAAGCAATCCAAAAGCAGATCCTTTTTTTTTTTTTTTTTTTTCAATTGCAAAAATATTCCTTGTAATATCAACCGCGTTTACGAAATATGAATAAGTCTTTGATTTCTCGTAATTTTTTATTCTAAATGTTGGAGTTGTTGCGAGGCAAGCTAAACAAATTTTGTATTTAAATTCATAATTTCAAAAGTGCCAAAAATTTAATAATAAAACAAGCTTTTATCTAATATTTATAATTTTGCTGTGTAAATTAATAGTTGCGATAAGTAACTTTACATGGTCCTTACGTATTATCGGGAGGACCTTTGATTTTTACTTTTTCTGGAAAAATCAGGCTTTCATCACCTCAACGTCAACCACAAGTACAACTTTGTGGATTCGAACACCGGGGCTCATACGCAGACAGTGGAACGCCTATGGGGATCGACAAAGTGGCGAAACAAGAAGCACTGTGGCACTGCACGTCACCATTTGGAGTCGTATTTGGCCGAATTCATGTGGCGGAAGCATGTTGCCTGTACTGATGTCTTTGAGTCACTTTTGGAAGCAATTGCGACGTTCTGGCCTCCGGAATTACAAATGTAATGTTATTTTATTGTTTTAACCGTTTCAATAAATAATTTACTTTAATTTTTGAGTCGTTTTTTTAAAGGTCCTCCCGATAATACGTAAGCACCCTTTTAAAGGTCCTCCCGATAATACGTAAGCACCCTTTACATTATTTAGGGTGAATTAACAGGAAAAATCCTAAACCTCACAAGCTCACATTTGAGAGTAATATCCCAGATGTTTCCTTAAAAATAATCAATGATTTTTGTCTGAATATGATATTTTCTGCTTAAAGGAAGCCAGACCGCCATAGTGTTTCAAACCAGACTGATTATAACAAAATAATGTTACACAAATAGTCCATTCTCCAAACAGCACGGCAATACGTCCCTATAAACACCAAGTGGTGATTTCCTAAGCGCACATTAGATGTGGGACAAATCCTAAAGTATGGGACACCCAGTGAGGATCGAACTCATTACTCAGTTGTAATGCTTCTAGTGAGTCAAGCTTGATAAATATTACATCACGTCAAGGTACCCCCATAAACGCCAAGTGAGTTGAAGTCAAAGAATACGCTTCGATATTCCCGACCGTAAAATTTATGCTCAATGTATTTTAATGTGTTTTTATTTATGTAAACTCTTTCGTGGAGTATCGAGTCTCAGCTTCACCATGGTGGAGGTTCTCGTTCCATAGCAAGTAGTTTTTTAATAACCCCATGTCTAGTGGTGTTTGAATTCAGTTCTCCCCCTCCTAGACTGATTGACAATTAAAAGTAGAGAGCCTGGTCTGTCCTGTTATTACTCCTAGTTGGGAAGCGACGAATGAGAAGGATTTTTATTTTTCCTAAGGGTATTGGTGGGAAAGAAAATGGAATTTAAACTCGACATGCCACCCCCACTCGCTATAACGATAACTGCTATGCAACGCTCACAGGCCACAAAATAATTATTCCCACTTAATCTTGTCACAGCTTGTATCAAACTAACTTTCCATGGATTTTGAGACCAGCATCCTAAGTACTCTACATGTATAAATGCATTTTTTAAAGTTAGGCGTATATAGCAACAACAAGAAAAACGCACTATCAATGAAAACATTGGTATTTTGTCTTGTTTTTTTCAGGGATGGGGTTCGATTATCTAGCTTGGATGGCTACATATTTCGTTAGTATTTTGTTTGTTTGTTTGTTTTCGAATTTAGACGATATAACTAAAAATTAAATACCAAATAAAAATTAAATAGATAAAATAAAAAGATTTCTGGTGACCGGAGATCTGTCTCACAAGTCGAACATCCCCGTTGAGTAAGATGAGGTAACATGGCAGGTACACCTTGGTATTTTTTGAAGTTACGTCGGACCCAATTTATTGACTGCTCCACCATAAAGTGTGGCCTTGAGTCATGTGCTAGAGAGGTAGAATCTATCCCATCGGCTTACGGACATATCTCGTTCAGACACCAATTCTTGTACGATCATGAAGTTAAGCAACGTAAAGCCTGGTCAGTAAATCGGACAGTCGAGTTTCAATTCCAGTTGGGTTCGTTATATTCGTTTATGCGCAAATGCCTGTGGAAAAGATATAAATTCACTTTTTTCCCACCGGTAACCAGTAAATCAATTTTATCTCCCCAAAAATTAAATATCTTCTTGCTTAAAATAACCTGCAAATGTTTGATAAGCCGTAAAAAAAGTTAATCCTTTCCTATCCAAAATTTTTAAAAAATCACACTATGCATTACACTTCACCATTACTCTATCGTATGCTTAACAAATTCCCCTAGCTTGTGCGGTTCCTGTTGACGAGTGGCTGTGGTTTTAGACTACGTTCTAGTTTTCCTCTATCCTATAACCAATTCATCATTGGCTGTAATTCCCATTTATGAATGATTCAACAGTTACCGCGTGAGGTTTGCGAGCTGCGTTCAGTGCACTCGATTCACACCCCACATGATCGCCATTAAATTTAATAAGAACCACAAAACGTTTTCTACCCGCCATTGTCACGTGTCGACTTTCTGTCTGTAGTTATATGACGCGCTAGAGCGTTGGATAATGGCGTCTGAAAAAAGACGCCGTCGCACTAATGCGATCGGTATAAAACTGCCCTGAATAGAAAAGAAAAAGAAGTGAACATTAAAATATAGATAGATGAGAAAGAAAGAAAGATCTGATAAGTACTGGTTTTTACAAAATTCGAAAGAGGTGGGAACGGGGGAAAGAAGTGCGGGAATATGTAGCAATGGCGGATTGCTGTTATGTAAAGAATAAGCTGAGAGGAAAAAAAACAAAAAAAAACGGCAGAAATTTTGCGGGTTGGTTGGATGTGTCAGGGAGACTGAACCGAAAGTGAAGTTCACGGATGTTGTCATAGACACGTGTCCTAGAGCTAGTGATGGGAGAGGATGAATAATTCGAGAGAAAGCGACTAATAAAAATAGTTAACTGTGAAAAGAGTATTATATAGTCAGAGGCTCTTGAGGATTCTTGAGGATTTTTATATAGTCAGAGGCTCTTGAGGATTCTTGAGGATTTTTATATAGTCAGAGGCTCTTGAGGATTCTTGAGGATTTTTATATAGTCAGAGGCTCTTGAGGATTCTTGAGGATTTTTATATAGTCAGAGGCTCTTGAGGATTCTTGAGGATTTTTATATAGTCAGAGGCTCTTGAGGATTCTTGAGGATTTTTATATAGTCAGATGCTCTTGAGGATTCTTGTAAGACGAACAGATATTCATGAGCTAGTCTTTCGGATTTGACACCGGCCATGAGGTCAATTAAAAAAAAGTGTAAGAGAACACAAATTTAATATTTAGTTTGAACGGATTATGGCCATATCACGTTGGAACACCAGTTCCTGTTCGATCAACAAAGTTAAGCAATGTCGATCCTGGTTAGTATCTTGATGAGTGACCACTTGGGAATACTTAGTGATGTACGCTTTACGGTGAATGAAAGCTTGGATTTTGAAATCGGAGAGCCGAGTTCTAAATAGGGTTCATTATATTCCTTTACACGCAAATACACCTAAGAAAGGTATGAATCTCCTCTTTTCACTCCCCACCTGTGAGTTAATTAGAAGGACTTGTATCACTAAAATAATTATTGAGAAAAATTTCTTTAAATCTAAAAAAATTTTTGGCTTAAAAAAAACCTTCAAAAGATTGGTACGCGGTAAAAAGTAGATCACTGAAGCATTTATTTAGAGACTCGTTTAGATTAACCGTTAGTTTCCTAACAAAATTCAGTAAAAACTTTACCATTTCAAAATTTAATTTTACATATGTATAGATGAACAAAATAGCAATAAAGATAATCTTATATGTATGGTTCAAATAAAACAATTGAGACAAAAAATGAAATTTAGTTGGTTCAATTTAAGGGTGGCGAAAAAGAAAATTGGGAATGTTACTTTTGCTCCTTTTGCATTTTCCTCTCTCCAGACCATCTTTCCTCATCATGTATCCGAAAAATGTCTCTTCCTCATTCTAAGCAGTAGTGTCATTTTCTCTTATACTTCTTTGTGGGCTGTGTCCCTTCGGAATCTGGACATTCATGACTCTTCACAACTTTCTGTCACTTGTAGCACTAAGCAATGTTTATCAATTGACAAAATTTCATTAGATATGTTACACATTGATTCTATCAACTTCTTTGCTTTTACTTAGTCCTGTAAGTGTCAAATTCTCCAAGCGGACTTTCCTCATTATGTATTCTAAAGTTTCAACCGTTTCTTCCTGATCATAATCAGTAGTGCTATTTTCGTTCCCGTTTTCCTTAAAACTTCTTTGTAGCTCACATGTTCCGTCTATGGTATCTTTTTTTTTTTTTTGTGAAATTATGTTTCTCTTGCTTAAAACAAAATTTCTCTGTTTCTTAATTAATTGCTTAGTTTCTGGAAGGCAACTTCTGCTATTCCAATACGCCATCTGATTCACTAACAATTCATAACAGTTTATCATCAGTTGCTTAATATCATTTACTGTCAAATATTTAACTTATATAATAAAATCTAAGACAGATCTGTTCTACTGTTTTTCACACATTTGAGGATATCCTGCACATATATAAATCTACCATCTAACCGTGTATTGAATACTGCTGTCACATCTGGTCGGTTGCACTTGCTATTCATCTCGAGGTTTTGAAAAAATCCAACGGAGAATCTGTAATGTTATAGATTCTGACCTGGTAGCTCAGCTTCAATCACTTTCTCACCGACGTAATGTAGCTTCCCGCTGTCTCTTCTACAAATACTTTCACGGCTTCTGCTTTGGTGAGCTTAGCTCCTTGGTGCACTCTCTATATGAATTTACTCGAGCTACTAGACTAGCAACTAGCTCCTATCTTTTTACTTTGAAACCAATCAAATGTAACCGCAACTTCTACTCTAACAGCTTCTTCTCTCGCACTTACCTCCTGTGGATTTCCTTTCCGTGTACTTGCTTCCCTGACAGCTACAATCTCCAAGAATTTAAATGTGATATCAATTGCCATCTCTTATCACCTTGACTTGCATCCTTTCTCTGACAATCTTTCTGTCATGTTCTTTTCCCTGTCCACTCTACTCTCATGCAGCTCTCTTCAAAGCAGGGTTCTCATCTTTCTCTTACTCATTTTCTGACACCTCTTGTAACTTGTCCCTCTTTCCCAACACTATCCTCTTAACCCCCTGCGCACCAGTGGCAGTACTGCCTTGCTTGGGGTGAAATGATTATAAATTATGAAAAATAAAAATAAACTGCTCTCCAAGTTACGGGAAATTACAAATCTGGAAAATAATTTTATTCTCAAATTTTTAATTACCAAAAAACTGGTAAACCAGTTATTTGCTTTCAGTCAGTTAAAAGCCATACGTGATAAACGTTTGGGTGATCATGTCTCGAAAGAGACATGACTCACTGGGCAGAAGATTATCCCGGAATAGGTTGCCATACTTTCTGTAGTTGACTGGTTGCCAGCCAAGGCTATAGAACCCAATCTGTCCTGTTATGTAACCCATAACTGGAGGGAAGAGACGGATTAATACCTCTCTTAAGGGTATTTGCGCGTAAGTGAATGCAATGAATTCAACTGGAATTCGAACTCGGCTCTGAGCCGATATCTTCTGCACCACAGCGCAGTTGGGTAAAAAAAATGTGTTGATAAAAGCATAGGCTGAATGATCCAAAAATGACTTCACCTTAACAACAGCAGATAGAACAAAAACTTGGAGAATTGAATTATCAAGAGGAATAAATTGAAACCTAGATATCCAAGAGTATGTTACGTGGAATTAAAACAATCTACCCCACCACCGTTGACTAAAAAACGGTCGTTTCGAAATTCCAATTAATATCACCTGAAGAAGGCCGGAAAGTACAACGGCCGAAACGTCGTGAATATGGCAATAAAGATGAGGACAACAGAACGAACTACTTAAATACGGAAGAAAGTACGGAAGTATTAAAGCTACCTGGTACTTCTTACACGGGAACACAATCACAAAGACAAGACAGTACAACGAGGTACTCGGCAAACATTTTACTTTCCTGGAGAATTCGTGACTAAATCTTTTGCCAAGTGGAACAGCACCCGGATTCCAGCGCGAGAAAAACCAATTAGTGGCAGGTGTTCAATGGCATCGAAGTCCAAGACTGGCTTTATCACGGTTCATATTTAAACCTTATTAACTATGTGAGTCAATTATAAAACGGAAATTTGCCAAGCAACTCTACAGTAGCATCGAAATACTGAAGAACACTATGGTTAACATTCCTTCTCTACGCACCGTCTCCCGTCTATCCGCAACTTTCTGTCCTTTGTAGCTCTTAAAAAAATGTGTCTTTTCATTCTCTCTCTCTCCTAATCTATGTCCTGCTAGTCATGTTCGTTTGGTAGGTTATGCGCTACACTCATTGTTCCTGTTTCAAGCCGGAAACAGACTGTTGCTCCTCGGTACTAACATCAGTGACCACATTTATATTTACACACGCCCTATTTCTGATACTGAACACTATTATCCATAATATTGCATACCTTAAAACTAAATTTTTATCAGTTTACACACACACACACACACACACACACACACACACACACACACACACACACACACACACACACACACACATATATATATATATATATATATATATAGTTACGGAAAATCCCGAAGATTAACGAAATGGTTTTGACAACCGACATATTTAATTCATTTGTTTGAACATTATTTTTAATCGATACTCGTATTTGAGATTTGAGTAGATAGGGGTCGTAGGTTCGAATCCTGCCGAGTGACACACATTTTCGTAACAAAATTTGTCGTAAAATAATCAAGACGGTAGAAATAAATATATAAATATACTGTTTGATTCCAAACAAAATATCTACTCAAATACGAGTATCGATTCAAAATAATGTTCAAACAAATAAATTATATATATATATATAGCATCGTGATGATCCACGTATACTGTCTTAATATGTATAGGAAAGAATATTAAAACGTTTTGAGTTTTAAAATGTGTTTTTTGACAGTATTTGTTTATTTCTACTATTATATTTTATATTTCAGACCGCCCTCGGTCCTTCATCAGAAACAAATGATTTTAAAATTTGAATTAGTAACGTATTTCGCGAGATTTCGCGAGAGCGTCAGTGAAGAGTTTGTTTACATCACGTGACGCGTTTGCTTACATCACGTGACGTCTGTCGCTTTCAACGTCACTTGATCTAAAAACAAAAACTCTCTCCACAAACGCGTCACGTGATGTAAACAAACGCGTCACGTGATGTAAACAAACTCTTCACTGACGCTCTCGCGAAATACGTTACTAATTCAAATTTTAAAATCATTTGTTTCTGATGAAGGACCGAGGGCGGTCTGAAATATAAAATATAATAGTAGAAATAAACAAATACTGTCAAAAAAACACATTTTTAAACTCAAAACGTTTTAATATTCTTTCCTATATATATATATATATATCCACACTAATGAGCTGTGATACAGCGAAACAGGCTTATATATATATATATATATATATATATATATATATATATATTCCTAATACCTTCCCGGCAAGTAAACAGAGTGATTGCTGGAGCGTTTATCTACGAAAAGCTGAAGGTAACATCAATCACCCCCTCTCTCTTTATATATATATATATATATATATATATATATTGTATCGAGGCAGCCAATAATTTTCTGAAGATATATTGTAAATATAACAGACAATGCATGTCTATTATGTTTAATCATGAGCGGTTCTAAACATCGTATTTTGGTTTTAATTTCAGCTGAAAATAAAGACAAAAATTGTCCTGCGATACTTTTTAAAAACAGGAAAAAATATTCTCTTATTGTTTTTCTTTTAAATACTCTGTACCTTTAGAACATGGGCAATCATAGCTCTCCACAAGATCCTGTGCTTTGTAGCTCTCAGCAAATTTGGTACTTTCGCTATCTCTCCTAATCCAAGTTTTGCTATACATTTACCCAAGCTCATTAGGTAACTTAAGTTATGCGCTGCTTTGCTCTGTCCTTCTTGCCTTCAATAGGCCCTGTCAGTGTCACATTTTCTAAGCCCTCTTTCTTCGTTATGTACCCAAGAAATTTCAATTTCTTTTTCTGGTGTTAAGTATAAATGTACTTTTTGTTTACCTCCTTTGAAATTGTCCTTTCAAAAGAAATTTGTCTTTTTGTTAGTATCACTGGTAACTTTATTTCAACAAATGTGAACATGCCGAAAAAGGCAAAGAAAATTAAAGTTGGCTGGAGGTTTCAAAAGTATCTCCAGCTTAAATATCCATATCAGTTCAACACGCCAATTAATCTTGCAATCTAATGGTCATACTCGACAACAGTCCTCATTAGGACAGGTTAGTTTTTACTTATTTTAGAAAATCGACATTGAATGCGGTCTAATATCTCGGGTTTTATTTGATAAGTACTGAAACTAAAATTTACATTGATAGCTTTTACAAATTTTTGAGTATTTTATCGTAAAATCCTAAAAAAATGTACTGAAATACATAATTTCCGCTTACAAACTGACTTTAAAATTTTACAATTTGAAGAATAAATTCCATTAAAGTTGCATTGAATGGAAAATACTTAATCTTTCAATAATATCTTTTGATGATCATAGAAGACATTGGAGTGGCACCCATAATACTATTAAAGGTATGTACATGTATGTCATTTCTCAATTTAAACATTATCTTCAGACGATTTTAGCAAATAAAATACAGATTGTAAAAATTGACTACTTATAATGCATAGCAAAACCAAAAAAAACACAGCGGAGAATACTTCTATATTTTCGAACAATGTAAACTTAATTAGACAAGGCTGAAATATTGCAGGAAAAGTTACTGAGGAAGAATTATATTACCAGATATTAATAGAAATCGTGATAAAATCCGTAAATGCAATAAATGCACACCGCACAGATATACCAAATTTTAATATTATTTACAAAAAGACAACATAAGTTAATTATGAGGATACCAACAATGTTTTAAAATGTCTATTACAACAAGGTTTTCAAATATCTAACTAGTATTTTTTTTAATTATTTGGAAAATTACATTCCTCTCCCTCCATTATAATAAAGATCATTATATATATATATATATATATATATATATATATATATATATATATATCCCACATGTCACGCTCAGGGAGAGAGAGACAACAGCGAGGCAACGTCGAATCAGTTCATTCTCTTTACTACCAGTTATTAAACTTTACTACCAGTTATGAGGGTATTTGAGCGTATGCGAAAGCAACGAATTCGAATTTGAGTTGAATTCGTTGCATTTATTTAAGCGCGTCAGTTCCCTTTCCAGCTATGGGTTAAAAAAGCAGGACAGATTGGATTCTATAACCTTCGTTTGAAATCAGTCTGCCGTAGAAACTTAGGCAACTTACTGTAGGGAAATATACTGCCCAGTCAATCATGTCTTTTTCGAGACATGATCGCTCAAGAGTGTATCATGTATGTCACTTAACGGACTGACCAGTTATGAAAGCTCTTCCTCTTGCTGCGTGTTAGCTCTTTAACAATGGCTTATTATATTTTTATGTCACGGTGTAGCGAAGAATATATATATATATATATATATATATATATATATATATATATGTATTTTAATCATTTCACCCCGAGCAAGGCGGAAACGCCACTGATGTGCAGGGGGTTGCATAAATGTAAAAAGATTCATTAGAAAAGAGTGAGGAATACAAGCTAGTTAGAAAGGAACAATAGAAAGCTGAGAAAGCAGGTGCGTACAGATACATAGGTGGAGAGAAAGGGAAGGTTATAGAGGGGAGGGGAGAGAGCTAGAGGCCAGTGGTTAGTAGATGAGTATTAACTTTGCATTTAAATTTCTGGAGGTTGTAGCCGTCAGGAAAGCAAGAATACAGGAGCGATATATATATATATATATATATATATATATATATATATATATATATATATATATATATAGTAGTAGTAGTAGTAAAAACTACTAGCAGTCCACTGTTTGTCGTTTGTCCTGATTTACTTTAAGAGTGCTCGATACTAGGTAGAGTATATGGTAATATTTTTATTATAAGTTTATAATAAAAACGTGGTTTACTGTGTCAAAAGCCGTTGTGTTTTGATACTATCTTATTAGCATCTCGTCAGGCTACTTGATAAAGTGCTAATAAGATAGAATGCCAACAAAGATGGGGAAAATAGCCCGAATAATGTAAATAGGGTAAATATTCCCTCATCTCAGAAATATAGACAGCAGTCTTAGCACTAAGCATTATCATAACTCAACACTATCTATCTATCTATCTATCTATCTATCTATCTATCGATAGATAGATAGATAGATAGATAGATAGATAGATATTTGAGCAGCAACCGTTCTTTTAAACATCTTTCGTTTAATATGGTAATGTGGAAATCTGTATTACTATTTTATTCAATTAGTTTTTCCGTTCTTCGTTTTTTTTTCCGTTTGGGAAGGTCCGATAGAGGTATGGGCAGTTTTATTTTTTATTTTTTATTTTTGTTTTTGTTTTTTTTTTTACTCCTTCACATCCACCAAACGAGAAAAAAAAAACAAAAAAAACGCAAGAACGCTGGGAAAGCTAAATAAAGAAAAAGGGGAAAAAAACTGAGACGCTTGAGATGAGACCTGGGAAATCGTTGCAGCGAATGGAACTTCTGGGCGTAGGTATATCCGACATGGCTATCCGACAGCGATACTTTCGAGTCCAACCGTCAGCATAAAGAGGATCTGCGATGTGCTGCCAGGAAAACCCGACTCGCTCAGCCAGCCGCGTTCACTATCCACACTCTTCTGTCACTTCTGTTCACAACACTTCAGGATTAGGTTGGGTCTTCACACCCATCTCTGTCACCGCCACCAGAGAGGAGAATAGAAATAAGGAGACAGGATGACGATCCCAATGCACTGACTTGATATATATATATATATATATATATATATATATATATATATAAGAAAAATTAAGGCAGACACGTTATTTCATGGTAAATCGGAAGTCTAGGCCTATTTCAGGCGAACCATCATCAGCTTCCGTCTTTATTGTACAAAAGATTTTACACTATATTCGTGTAACATCTTTTGCGGTTATTTTTTGTTGCCACAACTCTCAAACCTGAAGCTGATCTCGGAAGGAGATTGAAGGTACTTGGGAACATCGAGCAATAAATAATAAAATCATCTGTCAACGTTACAGCTCATTTCTTACATCTTTCAATTATAATACGCGAAAGACCATCCGTGAGTATGAACGATATTTATTAAGAGTAAGCAGACACAATGTTTGCAATTTATATTTAATCTGACATATATATATATATATATATATATATATATATATATATATATATTTAATCATGAGCCGTTCTAAACGTCGTATTTTTGCTTTAATTTCAGTTGAAAATAAAGACAAAAATTCTCCAACATTTGGATAATTATTTATTGGTTTTCTTCTAAGCTTTCGGCTCACATGAGCCATCTTCAGAGAGGTAGTTTAAACTGAAATATTATAAAATCCACCATCACCGACGATTTTATTTTGTGTTGACATAAAACTCCGCTTGGCAACGGCAATAGTTACCAAAAATAATAAACGCAGTTCTTAAGTTTGCGATGCGGTTTTATGACGTCACACCGCGGGATAGCGCGAAATGACAACAAAACCATCTAGTCAAATGCAATGTAATATGTTATTTCCTGTTTGCATTTGACAAGATGGTTTTGTTGTCATTTCGCGCTATCCCGCGGTGTGACGTCATAAAACCGCATCGCAAACTTAAGAACTGCGTTTATTATTTTTGGTAACTATTGCCGTTGCCAAGCGGAGTTTTATGTCAACACAAAATAAAATCGTCGGTGATGGTGGATTTTATAATATTTCAGTTTAAACTACCTCTCTGAAGATGGCTCATGTGAGCCGAAAGCTTAGAAGAAAACCAATAAATAATTATCCAAATGTTGGAGAATTTTTGTCTTTATTTTCAACTGAAATTAAAGCAAAAATACGACGTTTAGAACGGCTCATGATTAAACATAATAGACATTCATTGTCTCTTATATTTAATAGCATATATATATATATATATATATATATATATATATATATATATCCAACTTCGCTAAAAAGTTTTATTTCTCTGCTGCCCCGATCACATGAATATAAGTGCACTATTGTTGGTTAATATCACTCTTTTACTGTTGTAATATTTAAATGTAACTGCTACTTCTACTCCACGAGTTTCTTTTCTCACATTTCCCTCCTTTAGAACTGTTTCGTTAACTTGCTTCTCTGATAGCTACAATCTTCAACAATTTAAATGCAACGTCATTTGCCAACTTCTACCCTCTTGAATCTAGTTCATCTTTTTTCGTCTCCTCAATTCTTTTTTCACACTGCAACACCTGCGCACTAGTAGCCTGGGGTGAAATGATTAATATATATATATATTGGAGTAGATAGACTAAACTATCGCCCGGTTCACACTCCACCCACATCTATTGAACAGGTGAAGAGGCTCATCCCTTGTTTCCTGTTTAGGATGTGGTTTCCGGCTTTCTCTTTTCCATTCTTTTTACCCTTACGTAGCCCCCTGCGCATCAGTGGCGTTACCGCCTTGCTCGGGGTGATATGATTAAAAAAAAAAAAAAAATATATATATATAGGTATGAATGTAAATAAGTCTTCATATGTGTATACACGCACGTACACACCGATATATAAATATTTATCTGGTATTAATAGAACAGTGCTCACTGTAATACAGTAGAGCTATTAAGTATATATTGAGCATTGTTCTAGTAATACCATATGTGTGTGTGTGTGTGTGTGTGTGTGTGTGTGTGTGTGTGTGTGTGTGTGTGTGCATATCCAAATGAATAAGGAACGAAGAGAATATTTGGCACGTTCAAAACATCAATTTACAACAGTGCTCGAGATAAAAATAGAGAAATGAATACCATCATTATTAACTTTCTGATGAGACATTGTTCTTTCAATCAATGTCGAAACAAAATGTGCACTTTTGTAGTAGATTGTAGTTTATACATGCTCTACAGTATATATATATATATATATATATATATATATATATATATATATATATATATATATATATAGACCTTGAATAAGTTCTCGCTGACTTTTCATGATAAGTAATGTTTTATTTACTATAATTATTAAGAAACATGTCACTGAAATTATTGTCCATCGCTAGCGACTACGTTTTCTAATCTTTCTTGCAGTATTTGAATTCCATGTCGGACAAACGACAAGTCTTTTGAGGTTAACCTCGAGTCGACTCATTTTTTGGCATCTTCATAAGAATGAAAGTGTTGCTCAGCCAGACTATGTGCCATCAATCGTAACAAGTGGTAATCAGACGGTGCAATATCTGGTGAATCCGGCGGGTGTAGTAGGACTTCTCATTTAAGCGTTTCCAAGCAGGTTTTCACCCGTTTCGCAAGATGTGGCCTAGCGTTGTTATGTTGCAAAATCACTTTGTCGTGTCTCTGCTCAAACGTGTATCACATATGGAACTTAACTGACTGAATACTTTGCTTGGATTTGGTAAGTCATCTTTTGCTATCCCAGTGCGCCCTAGGATTTCAGTGTTGCATTTCTGTTCTTTATTAAAACACTTCGTAGATATTTAAATTTTTGCATTTGCTTCATTTGGCATCTTCAATTTTTTATTCGCGTTTTGGGCTGATCTGAGAACCATAAATTGTCTCATTACAACTGAGGTTTAGTACCTTCTTCTTGTTTTACTCTGAAGGAGTTATGACATTAAACAAACTTTTTTCTTTTAAATCTGGCAGCCTCTATCCTGCACCGAATTAAAAGAATAACTTACAGCAATGGCTACACTACTGAATCCTGAATAATTTTTGGTGAATTTACAATGTAAGTTATTTTATTTTTAGTTTAATAAATATTCAATAATTTTTAATAAATATTCAAATTCAGCGTTTCTGTAATCATTTTTACATATTTTACAGACATGTTTCCTCTTAGGCGACCACTGTAATTTTACGATATTCGAAAAAAACAATTGCCGCCATGGAAACACGAGCAAACGTCTGTAGCTCTTTGTTAATTTTTTTAATTAAATAAACTAGTTTTACTTGCATTGTGTTTGTAATTTACCAAATAGTGGATTTAGGAAACTTTAGCAAACAATATATATAGGTCAACTTTTTGTGAGTTCTAATTTGGTTTGGCCTTGTTAAGTTTATAAGAGATGTGTGAAAATATGAACAATCACAATGGTGTATAAAAATAACCATTTATATAAACATTAAATGATTCTGTATTATACAAAAATACAAAATGATAGTTATGTTTAATGTCTGATACAAGTTTGGTTAGAAGAGTTTAAAAGAGAAAAGCAAGTTGAATGTATGAAAGCAGTAATGATGATAAGGGGTATAGTTAGAGTCGCGATGTCTTTGATGTGACCGCTCAGTTAAGTGTTCGTTTCATTGCTTCTTCTTTGTATTTGTCTTTAAGAAATGTTCTTTGAAGAAGAATTACGCAACCAGCACGAGAGAGAGAGAGAGAGAGAGAGAGAGAGCGAGAGAGAGAGAGAGAGAGAGAGAGAGAGGGGTAACAAATGCAAGTCGCCTGGACTTGGATTCAGAGTAATGGCTAAGAGGCCCTCTGAAGATAAGAAATAAAATTATGCGTACTTATATACTTTTGGAAGGCAAAAGTGGATCACTTTCAAATATATTTTTCTGTTCTCTGATTGGTTAAGATATGTATATTTCTTTAGAATTTTTTTTTTTTTTTAGCCAGAAGATATGCGCGGATCCACATGTGCATATACTCAAACAAGTCACAAGTCAGATTGTTCATATATATATATATATATATATATATATATATATATTGTTCATATATATATATATATATATATATATATATATATATATATTACGACTGAGTAGCGAGTTCAATCCTCACTTCGTGCCTTACTCTTTCGGTCTACGCATAGAAAATCACCATAACTCTTTCAAAAAATCTCTTGCCCTAAAGCAATAACTAAGAAGCTAATGTTGCAGGCAATCGCCTGACAGTGTGATCATCATTGGATAATTCATTATTGTGTTAAACTTGGTTTATCTTCGACTATGCAGACATACCTAGCTAAGGAACCAACTCCTTTCTGTGTACTTTCGTAGGATTTTACACGACGAATTACAATCTTTTGACAGTTGATTATTTTATTTTTAATTTTGACTACACCATTTACCATTCAATTTAAAAACTAAGACATTCAAATTAAATATTACTGCATTCAAATTAAATTATAAATTCAATTCAAAATACCGCATTATTCTTGTTATCGATTTAAAATAGTATCAAATTCATCGTGTAAAAAAAAGAGACGTTCAGATGAACACCTTGGTGAGTTAAACATGTACTAGCAAACTATGTGGTACTAATGTAATAATTACATAATCAAATTACAATTAGTGGACTGTAAAATCATTCTTTAAATTTAAATTTAAATTCTTTAAATTTAAATTCTTTAAATTTAAATTTAAATTTAAATTCTTTAAAAATTTAAATTTAAATTTAAATTTACATTTAAATTCTTTAAATTTAAAATTTGTTTTTTTTTTACTTGAATGCACTATTATTTAATTTGAACTCAGTAATATTTAATTTGAATGCCTTAGTTTATAAATTGAATGGCAAATGATGTAGTATTTGCTTTTATTTTAATATTTCTATTCCTTTTTATCGCCATTTTGACCGAGCTATCGATCTTCCAGTGATTTAAGATCTTCTACATATCAGTCTGCATTACAGGTGGTAAAATAACAAATACTTAATGAAAATGCAGTATTGTCTTTTGCATAGCTTTTCTTTAAGTTTTTATATTTCATTGATTAGTTCGCAAAATTAGACGAAGCGAAAAGCTTGTAAATCTCTACAAAAATGTTAGCAATAACTTCAACTATAGTAAATACTGTGAGTATTTTAACACGCATCAGCGCATTGCAAAAAAATCTCGCCTAAAAATACTAAAGACATTACTATTTTGACTTCTATCATTGTCTGTAAACAGTTTGTTTATCATTCAGAAATTCAATAAATAAATTGTGGCCACGGGATCGGATAATTTTCCAGAAGATGAAATCTTTATGAGATTCTAAGGTTTAATAGATATACGTCTGGATTTTTTTCTTGCACATATAGATCATTTTCTTTTAGGTAGATCACATATTTTAGAAGAATCGTGTACGTTTATCACATACTTAAGCAGCACCAATATTTCTTTATGTGTTACAGATTTAACGTTTACTGCTAGATTTTAAAAAAAAATTTTTTTTTTTTCAGAAAAAAAAATTAATACTCACCTCATCACTTATCGAATCCTGTAGAATTATAAATAACCACTTTCCGATTATGTATTTTTCAGTTGAAACGACCCCGGAAGCGAAAATGAAACGAATAGAATTAACGTCTTACCTGAAAAAAAAAAGAAAAGAAATGTAATTTTCTATTTAATTCTTATGTATATAAACGACAAATGTATATGACTAGCAAAGTTAGAGATATATTATTTAATTTGTTCTTGCGCATATGTGTTGGGTACGAAATAAAAATAATTCTATTTTCTTCACTGTTTGAAAATTCGCAAGCCATGTGAAAATTTACTTTTTGACCAATAAGAAAAAAGATTCCTTCCATGCTGAGAAAAAGACTGAGGCAAATTTTGCGAGCCAGTGTAAAAATATTAATTGAACAATGAAAGGAAGGCGATTAAAAGAAACAACAAATTGAAATTTCAGAAACTTGTATCATATTTCTTCCTGCCCAAAAATGAGTTTGCGTTCGGAGCCGACTACGTGACTGAATTGGCTACATCAGTTAAGTGCCATACGTGATACACGATTTGGGTGATCATGTCTCGAAAGAGACATGACTGACTGGGCAGAAGATTATCCCGCAGTAGATTGCCATTGCTTTCTACGGTAGATTGGTTGGCAGCCAAGGCTATAGAAACCAATCTCTTCTATTATTTCACCCATAACTGGAGAAAAGGGACGGATTAATACCTTTCCCAAGGGTATTTGTGCGTAAGTAAATGCTAGGAATTCAACTGGAATTCTAAATCGGCACCCCGATTTGTCATTCCGAGTCGATATCCACTGCACCAAAACGCACATCCAGAATCGGCTACTTATTTGACGTTTTCGGTTACTCAGTCAGAGAGAGAGAGAGAGAGAGAGAGAAAGAAAGAGAGACACTGAAGTAGGCAGAGCACAGTCAACCCAACACAGTCATATACTCTGTGTGTGGGGGGAGAGTGCATAAAAATATGACTACAAAAGTAATTCAAAAGAAGTCTCGGAATACATGTCAGTCAGTCAGTTAAGTGCCATACGTGATACACGCTTGGGCGATCATGTCTCGAAAGAGACATGACTGACTGGGCAGAAGATTATCCCGCAGTAGGTTGCCATTACTTTCTGCGGTAGACTGGCTGCCATCCAAGGCTATAGAACCCAGTCTGTCCTGCTATTTAACCCATAACTGGAAGGAATAGACGGATTAATACCTTTCCCAAAGGTATTTGCGCGTAAGTGAATACAATGGATTCAACTGGAATTCGAACTCGGCTACATAGTCATAAATACACAGAAGCAACTACAACTAAATGTGTGTATAAAGCATTTTGAGACACACAAACAGCTAGATATGAATAGACTCGGATAGATAGATAGATAGATAGATAGATAGATAGATAGATAGATAGATAGATAGATAGATAGATAGATATTGTCTAAAATGTGACAAGAACTATTTTATCTTTTATGAAGCAACAAAATAAAGTTTAAAATCACCCCTGTCCTAAAACTTTTGTACACTACCAGTAGTGTGCAAAAGTATTAGGACAGAGGTGATTTTCCTGAAAACCTCACTGAAATTCAAATACAGGGTGAAAAGCCAAGTAAATTGCTAATAAATATTGATTATTTAAAACTAGATGTAAAAGAAATGTATTAGAAAGAAGTTGTATCTAATTTTTCCTATTTTGTATAATACAAGATATTTTGAAACTACTCATTATTCTATCATCCTTGGATATGACTGACATTTTTCTTATTTCCTCCTCTCGAATTGATAAATCTAATGTTACTTCGCAAGACACACTTTGGGAACAAATACAAGCAGCCTGACAGGAGATAAGACACACTTTGGGAACAAATACAAGCAGCCTGACAGGAGATAAGACACACTTTGGGAACAAATACAAGCAGCCTGACAGGAGATAAGACACACTTTGGGAACAAATACAAGCAGCCTGGCAGGAGATAAGACACACTTTGGGAACAAATACAAGCAGCCTGACAGGAGATAAGACACACTTTGGGAACAAATACAAGCAGCCTGACAGGAGATAAGACACACTTTGGGAACAAATACAAGCAGCCTGGCAGGAGATAAGACACACTTTGGGAACAAATACAAGCAGCCTGACAGGAGATAAGACACACTTTGGGAACAAATACAAGCAGCCTGACAGGAGATAAGACACACTTTGGGAACAAATACAAGCAGCCTGGCAGGAGATAAGACACACTTTGGGAACAAATACAAGCAGCCTGGCAGGAGATACCATTAGATACACTGAAGAAGCATGTGATGTCAATGCCTGACAGAATGAAGGCTGTGATCTAAGAAAAAGCTATTATATTAAATATTAAATTTATTTTGTAACAAGTATTTTTCTTGTTAAAGTATTTGTTGAGTAAATCAAATAAAATTATTTTAATTAAATTGTTTATTTTCTGTCAATATGCCTCATAAAAGATAAAATAGTTCTTTCCCTAATACTTTTGCACAGTACTATATATATATATATATATATATTCTGAGTGTTTAAGCAGCAAATCTTCTGCTATTGAAAAGAGAAATTTTATGTCGATTAATTTTAATTATAGTTTTTTTCAATATTTCATTCGTTCAGGAGGCTTCGTAGTAACTTGGAAAAGACGCCCATTAAAATTAATTCATGTAAAACTTATCTGATTTTCTATACACATTTAAAGCCACGACTATACGTTATAATATCGAACATTACACAAACAATAATAGAAAAATGGTGTATACGAGCTTACAGAGAAAAAAACAACAAATTTACTTTGAGTTAATTGATTTAAAAAGTAACAAAATTCAACGCCTCTAATATATATATATATATATATATATATATATATACATATAAATTATCTCCCGGTTCACACTCCACCCACGTCTATTGAACAGGTGTAGAGGCTCATCCCTTGTTCCCTGTTTAGGATGTGGTTTCCGGCTTTCTCTTTTCCAATTTTTTCACTCTTACGTAGCCCCCTGCATATCAGTGGAGTTACCGCATTGCTCGGGGTGATATGATTAAAATATATATATATATATATATATATATATATATATATCCAAATGAATAAGGAACAAAGAAAATATTTGGAACGTTCAAAACATTAATTTAAAACAGCGTTCAACATAAAAAATAGAGCAATTAATATTTATTATAAATTATACTTTTGAAAATGTACAAACTACAATCTACTATAAAATAGTACATTTTATTTCGACATTGAAAGAACAATGTCTCATCAGGTAGTTAGTAATGATGGTCATAAATGTTACTTTTTAAAAGAAAATTTATGAAAATTTACTTCCTTTAATTTGCAAAATTTTTCGTACGAGATAAATATCGGCAAAATCGGCAAAAACATCCTCAAAAAAGCGTGAAAATACACGAACGATGCGCTCGGAATTAACCAGTGGCATAAAACAGCAGAAGCCATAGAATGGTTTACCAATATAAAAAGAAAGAATGAATGTACGTTTATCTAATTCGAGATTTGTGACATTATCTGTCCTTCATCGAGAATCTGCTAATGTCTACTATAAAAATAGCAAAAATTTACTGTCCTATTAGCGACTACGAAATCATAAATCATACACAAAAACAATAATGGTCATCTGAGAACTAAAAGAAATAACTCAGACATTAATATTGATATGGGAGCATATGACTGCGTGTGCATGTGATATCGTTGGAATCTTGTTATTGTGGCGACTAAGATTTATTTTCGACATCAAGAACATCGGACTATAATGACTTTAATCCGTAAAGTCCACGAAATATAGACCGATTGAGAAAGAATCTGATAAATTTTTCAAAGAGCTAAATATTACCACTACTACCAATGCTAAAGCGGTCGACTTTCTCGATTTGACCCTGGACTCAAATATTGGTCATTAAAAACCATACACCAAATATCTATATAACCATAGATTGGAGTAGATAGACTGAACTATCGCCCGGTTCACACTCCACCCACGTCTATTGAACAGGTGTAGAGGCTCATTCCCTGTTTAGGATGTGGTTTCCGGCTTTCTCTCTTCCAATCTATTCACTCTTACGTAGCCCCCTGCACACCAGTGGCCTTACCGCCTTGCTTGGGGTGATGTGATTAAAAAAAAATACGTCAGTAAAGTATCAAACCATACTTATATATTTCAATTGGAGTAGATAGATCTATCTATCGCCCGGTTCACACTCCACCCATGTCTATTGAACAGGTTAAGAGTCTCATCCCTTGTTCCCTGTTTAGGATGTGGTTTCCGGCTTTCTCTTTTCCAATCTTTTCACTATTACGTAGCCCCCTGCACATCAGTGGCGTTACCGCCTTGCATGGGGTGATACGATTAAAAAAAAAATTTCTAGATAATTCACATAAATTAGTCCAAGTTAGATTATCTACTAACTCTAGCAATAAGGAAATATTTGATAATAAACTGAAATATATCAAAGCTTTAGAACCAGGCAACCATAAAGTAAATTTAGAGTCTTTAGAGTAAAAACAAAGAAAGCAAAACTAAATAGATACACCGTAAGCGTAACCTTATATGGCTTAATTCACCTTTTAAACATAATGTTCGAACGAATATCGGAAGTTTCCTAAATTTAATTCATAAGCATTTATTCAACAACACACAAAAAAAAAAAAAAATTAATAAAATAATGCTAAGATCAGGTACAGGTGCGTTAATAACATCGTTAAATCTATATCCCAACATAATATATTAAATAAATATATTTCAAACAGACAACGCTATTTTTTTAAATAAATGCACCTATTATGAAAACTCGATGTCCCTTAAGCGTCTAATGCATGACTTGCAATATTGTATATCGAGCTAGCATACATTCAGGTATCGATGTCAAATTCTACTTTGTTTCCATTGAAAATCGGTCAAAATTTCTTTGGAACCATCATCAATTGACTTTAGGCAATATAAAATACAAAAGCATAAATGCTCATTCGAAATATTTCTGACAGTAAAAAAAATGGTGGCAATACACATTTTATCACATGGGATATTGTAACAAGAGCTAACTCTTTAAACGGAAAGGAAATAGATGTAATTTAAATTGAAACACTTAATAAATAAATAAACCTAACCTATTAAATAATAAAAATAGATTGATGGCATAAAAATAAATATCAATCCCGATTAATTTTTAACGTAAATTATGGTTTGTTTGTTTGTTTGTTTGTTTTTGAAAAAGAACAAGTGAGAAACGGGGGAGCCGAGTTCGAATTCCAGTTGAATCTATTGTATTCACTTATGCGCAAATACCCTTGGGAAAGGTATTAATCCGTCTCTTCCTTCCATTTATGGGTTAAATAGCAGGACAGATTGGGTTCTATAGCCTTGGTCGGCGACCAGTCTACCGCAGAAAGCAATGGCAACCTACTGCGGGATAATCTTCTGCCCAGTCAGCCATGTCTCTTTCGAGACATGATCGCCCAAGCGTGTATCACGTATGGCACTTGACTGAATCTACTTTTATGATTAGTATAAAAACATTCACAACTCTAAAATATTTTTACACATATCACGACAATTCTACTCCTGCAGCTTCCTCTCTCGCACTTTCCGCCTGTGGAACTCACTCCCGTATTCTTGCTTTCCTGACGGCTACGACCTCCAGAAATTTAAATGCAAAGTTAATACTCACCTACTAACCACTGGACTCTAGCTCTCTCCCCTCCCCTGTATAATCTTCACTTTCTCTCCGCCCATGTATCTGTCATTGCACCTGCTTTCTCAGCTTTCTATTGTTCCTTTCTAACTAGCTTGTACTCCTCACTCTTTTCTAATTAATCTTTCTACATTTATGGAACCCCCTGCACATCAGTGGCGTTTCTGCCTTGCTCGGGGTGAAATAATTAAAAAAAAAAAAATCTGTGCAAATCTTGTTAATCTTAACTTTAACTGTTAATAAATATTTTAAATTAAAAAATTAAATTAATAAACATTTTAAATTAAAAAATTAAATTAATAAACATTTTAAATTAAAAAATTAAATTAATAAACATTTTAAATTAAAAAAAGGTTATCCCAGTATAAAATATAACTGCGCCACCATTAGAAAAAAATACATATTTTAATCAAAATTTAAATTACGTAACGGTCAGTCAATATTCAATACCTGAAGATTGCGTAGCACATAAAACTCCTAGTCGTTTGGTGAAGAACAATATATATATATTTGTCAATATATACTTAAAAATAACTCTGTTGGTTTACATCAAGCACATTTTTATTAACATCAGCACAATATGTGCTGTTATATATGCGAAATTTCGCGCAGAAGTGTATTTACATTGAGCAGGTGTTAGTAAACAGCAAAATTACAAGCTGGCTAACAAAGGAAAATATGGTTTTGAAAAGTCAAAGAATGCTGACGCCTGGTGATGGGCAAAATTGTGTTGAGACAACCGTTTCCATGTCAGAAAATATGGAAAGAGAAATGTGTTAATAGTAAAATAAATATTATTGCACTGAAGGAATGTGATAAACAGCGTAAACAAGGTCAGAGAATATAAACCTCGAAATTGTTTATTATAAACAATATACGGACTGAAAGATGTGTTCAAACGAGATTAGGCCTAAATATATAAAAAAGAAAGACAGATCAAGAGATATCGGAAGAAAAACGGAGCGGTGAAGAGATGAAGACATTGGATTGAGGCAGAAGACAACCCAGCCGATTAACTACCACGCATGCGTGTATGCTATCCCTCTGACCACTCCTCTACATGCAACGGTCACCGAAGAGAATAAAGATAGAAAATACTTTTATACAAGGTAACCAAAAAGTTCTGTCAGTTTTTAAAGGAAAAAAAGAAAACGCTTCAGAGTATGTGTAACTTATATTTAGTCTTCGAAGTAATTGCCATCGGCACCCGGAACCTTCTGCCAACGCGTCTCCAGCTGTTCAATGCCCTTGCGGTATAACTCGGGGGGTCTTACGCAAAGAAGTCCGTGAGGACTTTGCGCAAGTCTGCTTCGTTGGTGAAGGATTTCCCACGAAGATGATTATCCAGCGAGTGGAAGAGGTGGTAATCGGATGGCGAAAGGTCAGGTGAATAAGGTGGGTGGCACAAAGTCTCCCAACCAAGTTGATGTATGGTATCCCTGACCATTCGCGCGACATGCGGCCTGGCGTTGTCATGGAGGAAAAGCACACCTTTGTGATCCATCAGTGCTGGCTCCTTCTGGCTCAATGCCTGTTGCACATGTTTCAATTGCTGCGAGTACAGGTCTCCAGTGACCGTTTGGCCCGTTGTTAGCAGTTCATAATGAACTACTCGACGACCTGTCCACCAGACATAATCTTGCGTATATGCATAGGTGATCTTTCAGTGTAAAAGACAGCATCCTGAGGAGACAACCAATGTCTGGAACGCTTGGGAGTTTCGTACAGAACCCACTTTTCATCACTGGTAAGCACTCGATTGAATAAGGATGCGGTACTGTGGCGAGAAAGCAGCGATACGCAGTCTGCCACTCGTTGACCTTTGTGGACCTCCAACAGCGTTTTTTGCAAAACCCACTTGCTCAGATTGTACGTCTTACCTAGGCGGTGCAGGTGAAGTCTAACTGTTTCATGGGAAACGTCGAACTGTCTTGCAAGTTCACCACACGTTAGACTACTGTCATCTTCAATGGTTGCCTTCAGGACTCCGTTATTCAAGACCTGTGGTCGTCCACTGCGAGGCTCATCCTGAGGAAACTAATCTCCCGACTGGGATTTTCGAAACCAACGCCTTGCAGTATGTTCATCCACAGCACTATCCCCAAACGCTTGACATATGTGGCGACTTGATGCAGCTGCTGATAAGCCCACTTGGAAGTCGTAAAGCAAACAGCCCCGAACGAGATCTCTAGACACTTCTATCCTTCTCACAGCTGTCCGGCTTATAACTGATGGCCGGAAATGGTGAGCGTGTTTTTCATAACGTCTGATGTTCCTACTTCCGGTTTTCCGAATTTGAAAACAAATACTTCACGTATTTCGTATATATTTCAACTTCATTCAATGACTAATCAAAAAACAGACAGAACTTTTTTGGTTACCTTGTATATAAGTGTTGGTTATTATCACTTATCGGTCAAGGGGTTTGTTGTTCCAGCAGCAACAGCAGCAGTATATACCAAACACAACAGTGATATATAACAGTGCAATATATATATATATGGTTTAATTGTGATAGTGTTTAGTGCTAAGATTGTTATTTTTCAGTGGTTATTACTAATAAAAATAATTCCTTGATGTATTCATTGATTCTAGCACACATAAATTTACTATTTCTCTATATAAGAAACCAACTAGCATAAATTCGTGTCTTCTTAATTATAATAGTGAATGCCCCCATAAATAAGTAAATAAAAATAATACTGTCCTAAAGTGCTCGATATTGATACAGCGTTGATAAGTTCAAACTTCGAAGTCGGCATGAATCTGCTTTATTGAAAAGCTAAACACTTTATATATATATATATATATATATATATATATATATATATACAGATTCTCCATTCCGTAAAACCTAAGAATCAAATAATTGCATCTTTGGATGTCCAAAACTTATTCACAAATGTTCCCGTCCAGGAAACAATTGACATCATTAACCGTGATGTATACAACCATGCTACTCTCCCATCAATCAATATTAAACCCACTATATTAAAAAAAAACTATTATTAGCATGCACCACAGAAGTACCCTTTCACGATCCCTTAGGCAATATTTATACACAAATAGATGGTATTGCGATGGGATCTCCTTTAGGTCCCCTCTTTTCTAATTATTATATGGCAAATCTAGAAAATAAAATAATTAATGACAACAATAAACCCTCTATATATGTAAGATACATAGATGACATCTTTGTTTTAGCTAAGAATATTGATCAAATTAAATATCTTAAAAACAAATTTGAAAGTCACTCCGTCCTCAAATTTACATTAGAACTTAATATTAATAACAAACTCCCATTCCTTGATGTATTCATTGATTCTAGCACACATAAATTTACTATTTCTCTATATAAGAAACCAACTAGCATAAATTCGTGTCTTCTTAATTATAATAGTGAATGCCCCCAACGATATAAGTTAGCTGTGATAAAAAAACTTACTTCAACGCACACACATGATATCTTCTTCCAAATCTATATTTTATAAAGAATTACACAACATTAAGCAAACACTAGTCAATAATGGATTTCCTAACTCCGTTATTTATCAACAAATTAAAATGTATCTCAACAAAATTAACAATAGCTCTAACAATAATGATAATATTAATAATAATGGTTTACATCAAAATAAACATAACACTATTAACTTATACTATTGCAACCAAATACATAATAATTATAAACAAGATGAAAAAACTCTCAAAAACATAATACGTAGAAATGTTAAACCAGTCGAAAGTAATAATCAAATTAAACTCATTATATATTATCAAAAGTTTAAAACAATTGACCTCATAGTCTATAATAACCCAACAAGCACTAAACTAAATTCTTTACAAAAAACCAATGTAGTGTACCAATTTACATGCCCATTCAGAGATTGCATCTCTGATACTAATCAAAAACCTAGTACATATATTGGTTTTACTACAACCACGCTCCCGTAGACTTACATGTCATCTTTCTGATCAGAGTACTATTAAACAACATTTCTCTGAAAAATATAAACATGTAGGTAATATCAGACAGATTTTGGTCAACAATACGGTGATCCTTACTCATACACACAGTAAGAGGAACCTGCAGATATTGGAGGCCATGTACATCAAATCAAAACAACCAACTCTCAATAAAATCAACTTTAAAACAGGAAATAACATATTACATTGCATTTGACTACATGGTTTTGTTGTCATTTCGTGCTATCCCGCGATGTGACGACATAAAACCGCATCGCAAACTTAAGAACTGCGTTTATTATCTTTGGTAACTATTGCCGTTGCCAAGCGGAGTTTTATGTCAACACAAAATAAAATCGTCGGTGATGGTGGATTTTATAATATTTCAGTTTAAACAACCTCTCTGAAGATGGTTCATGTGAGCCGAAAGCTTAGAAGAAAACCAATAAATAATTATCTAAATGTTGGAAAATTTTTGTCTTTATTTTCAACTGAAATTAAAGCAAAAATATGACGTTTAGAACGGCTCATGATTAAATATAATAGACATTCATTGTCTCTTATATTTAATAGCATATGTTTAGAATATATATATAATATCTTTGAAATAATTTCTTTTAAATAAACTGGGGTTGTCTAATAATTATGGCCGGTAGTATATATATATATATATATATATGTGTGTGTGTGTGTGTGTGTGTGTGTGTGTGTGTGTGTGTAAAGTTTAACTTATTGACTTCTTAGACATAACATTAGATTTAGTTTCTAAGACTTTTCAACCTTAATAATAATGCTAACCCCATCTATATAAACCCTAACTCTAAACACCCACCATGTGGGTTTGGCTCTAAGTAGGTATAATTGTAGTTCTTAGTCTCAGCCATAATACCATTTACTCAGAGGACTTATTTAGCCTTCAAAATTCAGTTTGCGAAGGAAAACCTTTTTGACCTCGATACCGGAAATCAAAATTCGACTTACATCCATTCATTTTTCTTTCAATCTACAGTTTCGCTTTGATTGGAAACAACTATTGCATTTTTTAGTCTTTCGTGCCAAAGTCCAAAGAGTCTGAGCTTCAGGACCATGGATTAGTTTTAAAGCTTTCATTACACCCGAGCAACGCAGGCTATACTGCTAGTTATAATATATTCGTCTGTTGTTAAGAAAGACAAATTTTCATATTTTTTTATATGTTTCTTAAAGTGCAGAAGTAAATTGGTCGGTGATGAGTGTACGACTCGATTTAGTAAGTTTTGGATAACTCAATACTGCAAATAATGCAGCTGAATAATTCGCCAAACTAATTATATTAATAACTTACGGCCAATTGTTTAGAGAAAACTAGCGACCATGATTATGACAGTTTGCGAAATGTTCGCCCATGCAGTTCTTAAATTGCTCCATATTTGGCTATTAAAACCAACCAGAATATCATTTAAACCAGAGAATCTGACACATTTCTCTTCTCTTCATATCTATTACTGTTATCAGGCTGTATCAAAAGTACTTTCGTTTTTTTTATTACAGACCTTATTTCATTTTATCCAGTTAAGTGTCATACGAGATACACGAGATACACGTTTGGGCGATCATGTCTCGAAAGAGACATGAGTGACTGGGCAGAACATTTTCCTGCAGTAGGTTGCCATTTCTTTCTGTGGTAAACTGGTTGTCAACCAAGGTTATAGAACTCAATGTGTCTTAATATTTAATCCATAACTGGAGGGAGAAGAGATGGATTAATACTTTTCCAAAATGTATTTGAGTGAAGTGAATACAACGAATTCAAACGGAATTCGAACTTGGCTCTCCTATTTCTCATTCAGATCCAATATCCATTGCACCACAACGAGCATAAATTATCTGATTGATTGATTGTTTGATTGATTGATTGATTGATTGATTGATTGATTTTTAACGGCATATCAGCTTCTTTGGTCATTCAATGCCGAAAATATTGTTTTTGAGTGGTTGGTGTAGATGGTTGTATTTTAGGGGGCTTTCATCTCTTTGGGACCTGTATAAGTGAGTTAATTGGTAGAAGGTATTGTCTCTTGAGTTTATATGAAACGGATATTCTATTTTTAGATTTTCCAGTATATACCAATTGTTTTCAGAAAACTTCGTATGTCTTCTGTTTAGACAGTGTTAAAAAGGTTTTCTAAATTGTTCACTTGATAGTTCTGGGATCTGGTAAATTACCTGTGACTTCACTATTATTATTATTATTATTATTATTATTATTATTATACAAGGTGTATCAAAATTACTTTTACAAACTTTGGAGGCGGGTTTCTCACACCAAAACGAGGACAAAACATATGTCCGCAAATCCTTCGGTTTAGAGTTTTTAAATTTAAAGAAATAGATATGTGCGTTGTGGTGCAGTGGATATCGACTCAGAACGAGGAATCGGGGAGCCGAGGTCGAATTCCAACTGAATTCCTTGCATTCACTTATGCGCAAATACCCTTGGGAAAGGTATTAATCCGTATCTTCCCTCTAGTTATGGCTTAAACAACAGGACAGATTGTGTTCTATAGCAATGGCAACCTACTGCGGGATAATCTTCTGCCCAGTCAGTCATGTCTCTTTCGAGACATAATCGCCCAAGGGTGTATCCCGTATGGCACTTAAGTGAGTAACCGTAGATATCGCTGTGTTTCCATAGAGGTTAATTTGCATTTTTCATCCATGTATATTTGCGATTTGTCTATCTTCAACGTTTAACGTGTGTAACAGTGAGTTAACTGAGAAGTGTTCCTTTTAATAATGGCAAGATATTCATATCGGGAGCAAGCAGGTGTGATCTTTATTTACGGTCGCGAATGGTAAAAAAAACGCATGGCTTTTTTTAAACAATAACTCTTGCATTCATTTTGTGCTTTTAAATATTCCCTGCTTTAACACACAAAGCAGAATCCAGTTTAGCCAATGTGATATTCGTTATAGATAGTTCTTCTCGTTATAATCATTATTATTCTAGTGTTTCACGTTGTCGTAGTCAGTGGAAATTCTATTCTTGATGCATGATGTCATCAAAACTCCTCATAACTTAAGAAATTTCAGAGACTCCCCGCAGCATAAACATTGGTGGTTCTACGAGAAGCCAGAAGACCCCCACCGCCAGAATTTTAGCTGGCCCCTTGGTTGCCCCCACACTTTTGCATGCATCAAAGATTTATGAAACAAATCAGTTTCTGATTTTTATACGATTTGATCTTCAGCACTTTTCCCTCTGCGTTTTATTTTTTATTTAGCTTTTTAAGGACACATACAGAGTTTTGTAGAGGAAAAAAAATCAGAGTAGACAAAGGCATTTTATTGTAGGGCTGGCATCGGGAATGTTGTTTTGACGTTTTTGTAGTTCGACCGTGTACACCATCCCCACGTTCGCACCAGATCTTGGCTAATCTGTCTGTTTCCTGATTCCAAACCTTAAAAGGAGTTTGAAAAGTAGATCGTTTCATGATTGGGAGGTGATAGCAGTTACAGAAAAGTATTTCAGTGGCCAAACATCAGAATTATTTTTGGAAGGATTAAAGAAACTTGACAAACGATGTTCCAAGTGTTTAGAACAGCGGCTTTATTATGAAGAATCGCGTTTACATTTCATGCGTGTACATTTCATCCAACTTAAATATAGTTTGGAATAATTATCTTTTTTTTCTTTTCTGAAAAGTAGATAGATAGATAGATAGATAGATAGATAGATAGATAGATAGATAGATCTATCAATATACCGCTGTTCCTTTTTATCTGTCTAAAAATTAGCAGTATAGCCCGGCGTTGCTCGGGTGTAATGAAAGCTTTAAAACTAATCCATGGTTCTGGAGCTCAGACTCAGCCTAAAGAATATTTGTGAGAAGTTTGGTGAGAATCGGATAAAAATTGTGGATTTGTATAAAAAAAAACATACAGACAGATAAACAGACACACACACACACAAACATCTTGCCTTTGATATATATATATATATATATATATATATATATATATATTATCGATTTTCTGCACTATTGTAACAACTGCAACCTTGAAACTACTTAATATCGTTTCTTATGTCTTTGTCTATGAGTGCATCAAATTTGATTAAAATCAGACCACTCCTTCTATAAGTGCATATACACACACACGCACATGCATATATATATATATATATATATATATATATATATATATATATATATATGTAATGAAAGCTGTAAAACTAATCCATGGTCCTGGAGATCAGACTCTTTGGACGTTGGCACCAAAGATTATAAAGCAATAGTTGCCTCCAGTTAAAGCGAAACCGTAGACGGAAAGAAAAATGAATGGATGTAAGTCAAATTTTGATTTCCTGGTATTGATATGAGTTTTTTTTTTTTTTTTTTTCGTAAACTGAATTTTCTAGGCTAAATAAGTTTTCTGGGTAAATGCTATCATGGCTGAGACTAAACCCGAAGCAAAAACTAGAATAAAAAGCTGAAAAAATACAGACATACAGACAGATAAACAGACACACACGCAAACATCTTGCCTTTTAAATATTATCGATTTTCTGCACTATTGTAAGAACTGCAACCTTGAAATTTCTGAATATCGTTTCTTATGTCTTTGTCTATGAGTGTATTAAATTTGATGAAAATCGGACCACTCCTTCTATAACCCGATTTTTCGATTATCGATTTTCGATATTTATCGGGGATATCTCGACACAAAACCTAGCTAAGAACACTCGCAAACGCTTATAGTACAACTGTGTAAATTTTCAAGAAAATCGGTTCAGCCGTTTCGGAGTCTATAGGTGACGGACACACACAGACAGACAGACAGACAGACAGACAGACAGACAGACAGACACACACACACACACACACACACACACACACACACACACACACACACACACAGTTCCATTTATAAAGAAGTTTAGATTAGATATATACTATATAATCTATATTACGTGTTAATATCCGTTGATCTTTTTATCTCTATTCATATCTATCTATCTATCTATCTATCTATCTATCTATCTATCTATCTATCATATATATATAAAGTGCGTCTAGAGATTAAATACTATTTTCGCATTTATTGTATTGAATAATGTGAATATAACATCTAATTATGTAATAGCTATGCTATTCAGTATGCATGTTTTTGTAAGTGTAAAAAATCAACCTCTTCATATTTCATTTCAGACTGTATTTTGATGAACTTTTGTAAATATTGCCATTACCAGTGTCTACAGATTGTTTGCAAGTCCTAAATTTTGACTAAATGGCTTGCAAAAAAAAACAAAAAAACTAACAAGTGATGAAAAGAACCACATAATAAAGGAAATAAGGAAAGGAAATAAACTGAAAAATTACTGTGATTTCCTAGAACAAAATTTCTTTGAATGGCTGGATGATCAACTTTAGCCAAACGCAAATCGTTTACAAGACAAAGTATCCAGTCACGTTTCAAAGTTCACCAAGACGTAGCTAAAAGGAAAGGGTTTTTTGTGGGAATTCATAGACGGACTGGCTACCCTTATTTAAATCCGATTGGGAACCTGTGGGGTCTCCTTAAGAGAGATATTTACTTGAACGGGATGCAGTTTAACAGCAAACATCACCTCTGGGAAGCAATAAAAGCTGCTACAAGGAACATATCAGTTTCTACAATTGGAAATATCAGATGTCAATAAGAGACTCCTAAAAGTTACTAAAAAGAAAGAATCCTCAGTGCTGTAAATTACCTAGGATTCTTTTGTAATTGTGTTAATAGTTATTTTATTTATCTGAAGTTTGTCAATATAACTTCAATAATATAGGCATAAAGATTAAATAGGCTTACTTCATCATACATTTCTCCTGCAAATAAGTAGCATTTTTCCTGCAAAAACTGTATTCGGAAATAAACTATTAACAGTGAAGTAAAATTAATTTACTTTTCCATTACATAGCATTATCCAAATTACAATTAAAGGGCTTCTCTTTCAATTTGCATGGAGGCTGAACAATGTATACAGAATACATGCAGTCAATTATTTAAAATATAAATGACGTTAACTTTAAGATATTTTAAATATTATGATTTGCATATAATCTCAAGACGCAGTTTATATATATATATATATATATATATATATATATATATAAATTATATTTTAGAACATGTACATAATTCTTTTCAATATATATCCACTACAAAAGTACATTTGTTTCGACATTGAAACTTCAATGTCTCATCAGGCGGTATGTATAATAATGGAAAGCCTCTTTTCTTATATTTGGTCAGTTGTGTTTTGTATGTATACAGAATATATGCAGTCAATTATTTAAAATATAAATGACGTTAACTTTAAGATATTTTAAATATTATGATTTGCATATAATCTCAAGTCGCACTTTATATATATATATATATATATATATATATATATATATATATATATAAATTATATTTTAGAACATGTATTGACCGTTGGAATTTTGAAGAAAGTAGTGTAGGTAGTTAAAATTGTTGATTAATGAGAGTCTTTGATTTCTACAGTAACAGTAGTTAGAATGTAAGTTTTTATTATCTTGTGACTAGACAATATCCTTTGGATTTCTTAGAAGAGCCGGTAAGGGGTGGGATGCTTATTTTGTACAGAATATTTTTGTGTTTATGCAGAGCCTATATAATTACTGTAAATTTGTATATTTAATCTTAATTTTGGATTTAGGAAATAGATTTTTCCTATTAATTTTTTTAATTTTTAATTAGATCACAGCTTGGAAACCGATTTTTTCAATTAAATTTTTAATGGTAAATTTCTTTTCTTATACTTGGTCAGTTTTGTATATGTTGTTGGCGGGGGGGGTTAGTGACAAGGGAACATATATATATATATATATATATATACATATATATTATGCTCTCATTACGATTGAGCTCTCTGGAGAGGAAAATTTTAAAAACAGTTACCACTTCTGCGATTTACACATTACTCTTTAGTAATGAATTGAGTTATTGAGTTCTTTCGGTGACTGGCGTGTGTATACACCACTTATATCTAACATACTAAAATTTCCCTTCTTTCAATCTATGTGCCTATGACTTAGGGAGCAGCGACTCCGACTAACATCATATCGGTTGAGTTTCGATCCTGGCCAGAAGCAAGTAGATGTCTAGCCACACTGAAGAGCTGTGATACAGAGAAACACGGTTGTATGTGGATGACAAGTATATATATATATATATATATATATATATATATATATTCCTGTGACACGGTTAAATTTTGATTTTTAATTCTTTAATATAGACGTAATCTAGAAGTCTTTTAATATCGAGTCATGAATCTGTGTCTCTGCCCCTTTTTTATGTCTAGACGACAAATTTTAAATAATTTTTCCTTCCTTAATCCCCTCCTTTTTTTTTAACTTGCTGTGTATGTATATATTAATGGTCTCGTAAGGGTATGTGAATTTTTCTACCATATTTGAATTAACAATTTTTGGGGTTTTATTGTTGCTGATGAAGCGAGCATTTTCTCGTTGAAATAGCTATTCAATGGAATGTAGATTTCGGAATTTATTGATATAATATATACATATATATATATATATATACATATATGGCTTTGTAAATAGATAATACTATTTATATTGAAACCTTCACCTGGATCATTTTCAACATTGATAAAATTAATATTAATAGGTTCTAGTTTTGTGGATTTTACCTATATACACTTCTTTTGGGGATTTAAAATACAGACATATATATATATATATATATATACACACACACACACGTTTATGTCTATCTTATTTTAATGTTGCAAATGTCACTAGGTGTTGCCACAGAAACCTTCCTACATGAGGTTTAAAATGAATTTTACAAAATGAAAACACTTTTTTGAAACTTATTTTACGTTTGATTTCGAGCTAATAGATTAAATTTAATATTTACAATATATACAATACCAATTTCTGTTTTTTTTTTTTAACTAATTTAAATTGACTGGAAGGTTTGTCTTTTTTAGTTTTTTTTTTTGTCTTTTTTTTTTGGCTATATATTAGCAAAAAAGTGCAAATTAGTGCAAATTTTTTTTGCTATATATTAGCAAAAAAGTGCAAATTAGTGCAATTTTTTTTGCTATATATTAGCAAAAAAGTGCAAATTAGTGCAATTTTTCTTTTGCTATATATTAGCAAAAAAGTGCAAATTAGTGCAATTTTTTTTTGCTATATATTAGCAAAAAAGTGCAAATTAGTGCAAACTTTTTTTTTGCTATATATTAGCAAAAAAGTGCAAATTAGTGCAATTTTTTTTTGCTATATATTAGCAAAAAAGTGCAAATTAGTGCAAACTTTTTTTTTGCTATATATTAGCAAAAAAGTGCAAATTAGTGCGATTTTTTTTGCTATATATTAGCAAAAAAGTGCAAATTAGTGCAAACTTTTTTTTGCTATATATTAGCAAAAAGTGCAAATTAGTGCAAATTTTGGTCGTCTTTCATCGCACTGTATTTATTTTTATTAAAAAGACTTCCAGAAATAAAATATAATTTCCTGAGTCTTTATTCGAGGAATATTAACTGATTTAAAGTATAATTAATCTGATTTGAAACAAATATTAAATAATAATACATTAAGTTTGAAATGTCACAGAAAAGCATTTTTAACACATCGATAGTTGTTTATTTAAGCTATGTTTGACATCTTCATCACAGATTGATTTATTTTTAATGTTGTTCTATGCCATAAAAAATAATAGCGCCTTTTCTATATCATTTTTAAATACGCTGTAATCTTTAAAATTTAAGAACATATTATCCGTAATCCAATATTCTATTGAATTTTAGAAACATTTTGACTTCCAAGTATATATAGTTATCGCTCATATTTTTTTATAATATCGTGTATGGGCATCCATATCTACAAAAATAGACAGAAAAATTTCAAAATTCTTTTTAAAATATTGGTGTTTAATGATTTGTACTAAGCTTTTCAATTTATGATTAGTGAATATAGTTTTTACTTAATATTATAAAAAGGGCAAAATTAGTACAGAATTTTAAAAGATTTCAAACATAAATTTTTCTCATTAAATTTTTAAAAAAGAAAATAACTATTGTAAAAATTCATTATTCATCGAAATGTTTTAGAACAATAATGTCCTTAATGCATCTTATTAAAAACAGCAATTAAAAGCATTTCTAATTAAACAATGTCATAGTTTTTTGTTTTTGTTTTGTTTTTGTTTTTTTTTGTTTTTTTTTTTGCATTTTTATTTTGCGATTCACAGAAGTTTTTCAGTAAATGTTGTTTTTGTTTGACAAAAACAAATGAATGTTTTAATTTTTTCAATGAGTCCTGCTTTTGAGTTACGAAAAGACAGGAAATTTGAATTTACTCAAAATTTTATAAACTTAAGTTCGGGTAACAGATATAAAACATATATATATTTACCTAGATTCTCTAAACAAAAAAAAAATTCTAAAATAATTTAATTTATTGTTAAATAATTCCTAAAAAATATTACTAAAATCTGATAATTATTTGATTTTTGTAAGAATTTCCAAAACAATGTGTTTTTACTGCAAAAAGACGCTAAAATTCCCCATACTAATCTATGGTCCCCTACTGACGCAAGATTGGAACCAAAATTTCGAACGTGTTAAAGAGTTAAAATTTTGATAAAATAATCAAAATCTAGTTTCGCCTTTCTTTTTAATAATAACACAAACATTTTGACGTGTTTAGGGCTTTTTTTAGCATGGTATGCTCTTTTTCAGCGAATTTTTGCAGGTACCTACTTTATAACTACAGGCTGACCAACCTCTGAAATTAAATTTTCTATCATTAACATGCCTTTAACATTCTTTTATGTCTATGGTGATATCAAAAATAAACGAACCGAACAGGAATTTAGGTAACAACCCATTAGCTATCGTACAGCCAGTAGTTGATTATGCGCGTATCTGAAACACACATTCTCAGCAATAATCATTTTCGCTGATTTCCTTAATAGATAGATAGATAGATAGATAGATAGATAGATAGATAGATAGATAGACAGATAGATAGATAGATAGATAGATAGATAGATAGATAGATAGATAGCTTCATTCAGTGTGTATAAAGAGGGTCCCTAAGGCATTTTGAGAAAACCGAAAAATGTTGGAGACGCTGTGATGTTTTCGATAACATTCTGCCTGGAAACATTGAATGTAATCTATTTTGTCTTAAATCATGCTGAGGCCTGACATCAACATCATTCAAGAACAGCTGTTCATCTTTATAGCAACTTTATTATAAAAAGTTAATAAAAATAATAACAGAAATGCGTGTATTAAACTGGCTAAACTACAAATGCTTAAGAAACCACGATAGGAAAGAATGGACTTTAAGCGAAACATGGACTACTAAAAAGTTGCTGCAAATAACCAGAAAGAAAGATGTTATTTGAGGAACTCGTAATGAGGAGAGAAGGCTTGGAGAAAGTATCACTCAGAAGTTATACAAAATCCAAAGTAATTTCTGTAATATAATCGGTCTTAATCTGGCATCTCAACTTCGGCCATATTCCCAACATGGCCTCTCTTTGTCTTTTTATATAAATTTTCAATGCAGTTGTTCTGGAGAGTTTTTTCCTTGGTGCCTCGACTGCATGAATTTAAGCGTGCTACTTTGTGCGTTGTGGTGCAGTGAATATTGACTCAGAACGACAAATCGAGGTACTGAGTTCGAATTCTAGTAGAATTCCTGGCATTCACTTACGCAAAAATACCCTTGGGAAAGGTATTAATCCATCTCTTCTCTTCAATTATGGGTTAAATAATAGGACAGATTGGGTTCTATAGCCTTGGCCGGCAACCAGTCTACTACAGTAAGCAATGGCAACTTATAATAATCTTCTGGCTAGTAAGCCATGTCTCTTTCAAGACATGATCGCGCAAAGCGTGTATCACGTATGGCACTTAACTGACTGACCTGATTGACAACTAAGTCTCGCCGTTTTACTGTTGAACTAACTAGATGCAACTGTATTCTAATAGTGCATTTTCTCACACTTCTCGCCTATCAAAACTCTCTTCCGGTTTCTTGCTTCCCTTCCAACTACAATCTTCAAAAATGTAAATCCAACGCCAGTCACCAAATTCAGTCTTCCTGAATCCTGCTCTTTTATTGTCCTTTTTCTTTACTAAAGTCTTCTCATTCTCTTTCACTCGCAGTAACGCCATGCACCCGAGTGGCTTTATCACATTGCTTGTTGTGAAATGATTATAAAACGATTAAAACCTATGTGCGTTGTGATGTAATGGATATCGACTCGAAATGAAAATTCAAAACCCTAGTTCGAATTCCAGTCGAATTCGTTTCATTCGCACAAATACTCTTGAAAAAGGTGCGAATCCATCTCTTCTCCCCCAGCTATGGGTTAAATAGCATATAAGATTTAGTTCTAGAGTCTCGGTTGACATCCAGCCTACTGCAGAAAGAAATGACAACCTACTGCAGTAAAATCATCTACCTAGTCAGATCGAGAAGAGACATGATCACCCTAGCGTCTATCACGTATGGCAATTAAGTGATTGACTTATACTTAGGTAAATGAAACAAGAGAAACTGGAGTTTGTGTAAATGAATGACGCAACAAGAGTCACAAAGCAATGAGGAGTAGTAAAGGTGCCAGATTTACTTAGAGCAAAAAAGCTAGGAAGCTTGTGGAGAGCCATGATCGTTCGTGATCTGAAAGTACAGAGAGAGAGAATGGTGTAGACAAATATCATCAAAAGCAGATTCGGTTTGATTAATCCGAAAAAATAATCTCGGAGGTCGAATTTTGCATGCAACAATATCAGTTCTTTTGTCTTTAATTTTTGTTTTCTGAACAGACAGTAATTTCCATTGCCCGTTTTTCTCCAGACACCGGAATGACAAGTAAAGCCGTTGTCTTGAGAACAAGAAGTTTTAGATGAACATTGGACGAACCTGAAAAGAAGCGCATATCAATTATAGACAATCGGTAGGCTGCGTGGGTGTATACTGCAATCTGTTTATGGTATTAAGGCAACGATGTACCATTTATTAGTATGCAAAAATATTTTAAGATACTTTACAAAGCATCGTCCGTCTTGGTTGATTCTTATTTAAGAACTAAACCGTTTTACTCTGTTTGTGCAATTCATGCGTACAGAGGAGGAACGTTCGTGAATACGTGTGGGCTGAGATCGAAGACAAAGGGAATCTATTTATAACGTTTATTTTGTCTGCGTTCCATGCTTGTTTATAAAACGCCATTGTTTCTAATATGTACTTCTCATTGTATTATATTTTTACCATTTGTCGATTCGCGCTAATAATGAAGATTAATACGTGAATTCAGTCAGTTAAGTGCCATACGTGATACAAGCTTGGGCGATCTGGTTTTCCCGCAGTAGGTTGCCATTACTTTCTGAGGTATCAACCAAGGCTATAGAACCCAATCAGTCCTGCTATTTAACCTATACCCGAAGAGAAGAGACGGATTAGTATTTTTCCAAAGGTTAATTGCGCGTAAGTGAATGCAACAAAATCAAATGGAATTCGAACTCGGCTCTCCGATTTCTCGTTCCGATTTTCGCTGCAACACAAAGCACATCCGTGAATACGAGAAATACTATTATTAATTTAAAAAATTATAATTCTGCTTGTTTCTCATCCTAGTTATTTAATTAATACAAAGCTACATTATGCCCTACATAAATAACTGCGGAACACATATTTTATGAGCAACGATGAGGTGTTGGAGAGGAAGCAAACGAGAACAACACATACTTAACATCAGGAAGAGACAGCTGAGGTTCCTGGGACACGTAATGAGGAAGGAGGGTTTGAAGAATCTGATACTCACAGGACGGATAGAGGGAAGGAGAAAGAGGGAAAAGCAGCGCAAGACATATTTGATGGTCCTGAACAAATGGATAGCGAAGCGGGGTTTGGGAGAGATAGCAAGAGGAAAAATAAGGGACAGGGGCAAGGGGAGGGTCATGATCGAGGGACACGGCATATGAAGAAAGAAAGATCTGATAACTGATTCTAAGTAATTTGACTGAACTGAATACGAATTTCAACACGGTGTGGCGCTGTCAAATCCTGATTCGTGTCAAAATCTTATGTGTCATTTTCCATGTTTTTCACATTAAGAATAAAAAAATTGTGTTATCTATCTATCTATCTATCTATCTATCTATCTATCTATCTATCTATCTATCTATCTATCTATCTATGCTTCTTCATTATCTATCTATCTATCTATCTATCTATGCTTCTTCATTATCATGAAATCTACAACAGTGGCGATATACCAGAAGACTTAACTAGATCTATTCTCATAGCACTGTCGAAGCAACCAGGTGCAAACGAACGTGAACTCCATCGGACAGTCAGAATGACGAGCCATATAACAAAATCATCATCCGAATTATGGTACACAGATAACGCAGCAGAATCACATAGAAGGTAAAACGTGTGGGTTAGGCAAAGATACTGGAACAAAAAATCCGAATTTTCTTCTCAGAATGTTATCATAAGAGCAATCAGAAAGATGTCTACCTATGTTTTACGCAAAGGCACCGTAAATAAGTACGCCACAAAGATTTCTTGCAACCTTTACATATTTGGGAAGGATATTAGAATAATCAAAAACCTGAACTGACAGCAAGCCTTTAGCATATGGATAGAAATCTATCTATCTATCTATCTATCTATCTATCTATCTATCTATCTATCTATCTATCTATCTGTGCTTCTTCATTATCTATCTATCTATCTATCTATCTATCTATCTATCTATCTATCTATCTATCTATCTTATTCTTATCTATCTATCTATCTATCTATCTATCTATCTATCTATCTATGCTTCTTCATTATCTCTCTGTCTATCTATCTATCTAGTAATTTTTTTCAAGTTTAATGCATGCAAGTAATTCGAACTACAGTAAAATTACATTAATACGAGAAAAGTCCCTTAAAATAAAAAGCTATGAAGTTCTCACTGCAGCAAAAACTTTCTTTTACACCACTTTCTAGCGTATTTGCTGGTCTCTTTTCAAGCATAAGCAATAATCTGCCATCATACAGGAACCCCAACGGCTTTGTTGCTCCATAATTTGGATGTGTTGGTGTAATCTCACACCTTGTTCGTCATTTACATCACTTAAATGACTTGGAAATTGGTCAAGATAGCTATTCAAAAATGCATTTTTACGCTCATATTGCAACCCAACTGTTTGTAGACAGTTACAAATTATTTTACGATGCTTTCGTAGTTACCTACTCTATAATTGCCTAAAAACTTTTCTATCAAGTTCATAAATGCAAACCAAGCATATTTTTCGCGTTCATTCATGGCATTAGGAAAATTGCTGTCTTGAATTAATGATTTTATTTGAGGACGATCGAAATTCCAGCCGTGATTTAAATAGGAACTTATTATTAAACAGGTATTTACAATCTACGAAATAAAACTACAAACACGGATGAGTAGGTGCAATATAAATTATGTCCAATCAAATCAACTATTCAATCACGATGATAAAATAAATCACTAAATCATATGCCAGTTCAAAATTTTGTTAATGCCTAAACTTAATTAACTAATTGAATTGGTTGATTAATCCCGGAAACGAATCGCTTATATATATTGTAGTTATCCCTCTAGAATATTCTACAAAAAAACAGCTTCTAGAATTCTATATTTTAGCTTAACCTGTAAATATTAAAATGGGTTAAAAATAACAAAATTAAAAATATTCTAGGATGTTACATATAAAATTTCTTTTTTTTTTTTAATCATATCACCCCGAGAAAGGCGGTAACGCCACTGATGTGCAGGGGGCTACACAAGATTGAAGAGATTGGAAAAGAGAAAACCGAAAACCGCATCCTAAACAGGAAACAAGGGATGAGCCTCTTCACCTGTTCAATAGATGTGGGTGGGGTGTGAACCGGGCGATAGTTTAGTCTATCTACTCCAATTGAAAAAAAAAGAAAAGAGTGAAAAGATTGGAAAAGAGAAAACCGGAAACCGCACCCTAAACAGGAAACAAAGGATGAGCCTCTTCACCTGTTCAATAGACGTGGGTGGAGTGTGAACCGGGCGATAGTTTAGTCTATCTACTCCAACTGAAAAAAAAAAAGAGTGAGAAGATTGGAAATGAGAAAACCGGAAACCAATACAACAATACTATAACAAGATGTACAAATATTTAAATAAAAACCTCGTTACATAATGGGTAACTGCAAAGGGACTTAGCGAGTATTGAGAAAAAAAGGTTTCATGAATATGACGAAAGAGGAAGGGTGTTGAACAAAATCAGGATCTGATGGAGCAAAACCGTGTAAACATTTGTGCTCAGCACACCTAAATTACACAGAACTATCAAATTGAATGGGCAGAAAATTGAAATTTGTTCCACAATGTAATGGCGTATCCTGTCTTGATCGCGTGAAGGAAAAAACCGTAAAGACATATCAGCGACGCTACTTAGTGAAAGATAGATAGACAGATAATGAAGAAGCACAGATAGATAGATAGATAGATAGATAGATAGATAGATAGATAGATAGATAGATAGATAGAAAGGAAAGGGAAAATGAGGAAATGAAAGAAAGAAAGGGACGATAATATTCTCATGTTTTTAACGCCTGTTTCAGTGAAATGGAAAAAGTTGTTAATTTAAAATATTTTTATTTGTACTACCTAACTTCAGGATGCATAAAATCCGAGTGACAAACAATCATATTAGGGAAAGAAAATATACTTCAGAGGTGTAATTAATTTATCGGAGAACTCTTCCCCGACGAAAGAGAACAACCGAATAATCGACGAACCGGAAATGTTAAAAACCGAAGTGTAAGCTGCACTGGCAGAATTGAACAGAAACAAAGAGGCAGGGATAGACTGAATTTTAATAGATATGCAGGCAGCATTAGACGATTTCGGCATAGGCAAGATTAAAGGAATAGTAAATGAAATCTACAACAGTGGCGATATACCAGAAGACTTAACTAGATCTATTCTCATAGCACTGTCGAAGCAACCAGGTGCAAACGAACGTGAACTCCATCGGACAGTCAGAATAACGAGCCATATAACAAAATCATCATCCGAATTATGGTACACAGAGAACGCAGCAGAATCACATAGAAGGTAAAACGTGTGGGTTAGACAAAGATACTGGAACAAAAAATCCGAATTTTCTTCTCAGAATGTTATCATAAGAGCAATCAGAAAGATGTCTACCTATGTTTTACGCAAAGGCACCGTAAATAAGTACGCCACAAAGATTTCTTGCAACCTTTACATATTTGGGAAGGATATTAGAATAATCAAAAACCTGAACTGACAGCAAGCCTTTAGCATATGGATAGAAATCTATCTATCTATCTATCTATCTTAGGATGTTCGTATCTGTTTATATATATATATATATATATATATAGAGAGAGAGAGAGAGAGAGAGAGAGAGAGAATCAATACAGGTCAAATAATTGTCAATTAGTTGATTGATGTTAAATTTATCATCCAGAATCCAGAGTTTCGTAAACGGTCCCTCTGTGAATCACACTGTCCACTCGTCAAGGAGAATCACCAATTGATTGTACGTCTCAATTTTTTTTTATTTGCACGTATCAGTCTACTCATATACAGCTTAGAATTGTTATACCTATCTCTATCTATCTATCTATCTATCTATCTATCTATCTATCTATCTATCTATCTATCTGTGCTTCTTCATTATCTATCTATCTATCTATCTATCTATCTATCTATATATCTATCTATCTATCTATCTATCTGTGCTTCTTCATTATCTATCTATCTATCTATCTATCTATCTATCTATAATCTATCTATCTATCTATCTATCTGTGCTTCTTCATTATCTATCTATCTATCTATCTATCTATCTATCTATCTATCTATCTATCTGTGCTTCTTCATTATCTATCTATCTATCTATCTATCTATCTATCTATCTGTGCTTCTTCATTATCTATCTATCTATCTATCTATCTATCTATTTTAATCTATCTATCTATCTATCTATCTATCTATCTATCTATCTATCTGTGCTTCTTCATTATCTATCTATCTATCTATTTTAATCTATCTATCTATCTATCTATCTATCTATCTATCTATCTATCTGTGCTTCTTCATTATCTATCTATCTATCTGTCTGTCTATCTATCTATCTATCTATCTATCTGTCTTGTTGCTTCTTCATTCTATCTATCTATCTATCTATCTATCTATCTATCTATCTATCTATCTATCTGTGCTTCTTCATTATCTATCTATCTATCTATCTATCTATCTATCTATCTGTGCTTCTTCATTCATCTATCTATCTATCTATCTATCTATCTGTGCTTCTTCATTATCTATCTATCTATCTATCTATCTGTGCTTCTTCATTATCTATCTATCTATCTATCTATCTATCTATCTATCTATCTATCTATCTATCTATCTGAATGTTCTGTTTATCTAAATGTTCCATCAACCTATCTACCTAAATCTTCTGTCTATCTAAATGTTTATGTACATATTTGTGCTAAGCGAGTATTGGCTTTTATCGCTAGTGATTGTTTGTTTTATTTGCATTGTGCTTGGTCTCATAGTCGAGGTGTATGTTGTATTATCCTGAGAGAGACTTGCACATCACCTTCATTCGTTCTCTACCCCTCTCCCGTGGGGATCATAACGTCATGCTGGCTACCTTCTCTCGATCAGGACTTTTAAGTTCGGCCAAATTCTAAGAAAACTAAACATACCTTTTCTCAACTTGCACCCTATTAGTAATATCGACTGCTTTCAATCCCTGTTGTAGTAGTCTCAAGTTTTCTCTAATTCCTTAACGCTTATTTGGTCAAAGATATAGAATACTGGTTATCCAAGTTAAACACAGACTTGCGTGAAATAATTCAACTGTCAGATCTCGGCTAGGGTTACACAATCTTTTTTTCCAATAATTAATACCTTTCTCAAGGGTATTTGTGCGTAAATGAATGCAAGGAATTCAACTGGAATTTGAACTCGGCTCCATTAATTTGTCGTTCTGAGTCGATATCCATTGTACCACAAACAGAGTGTAAAGCCCTTTACGTGGCTTTGTGGGCGATTAATTTTCAACGCTACAGCCCCTTTCCCATAGACAAAGCGTATCAAGCCGTTCACTACTCTGTCGTTATTTCTATGCCAAATGTTCAGACGAGCTACATTCTTTAATTCCATATTTCAGAACCTTAAATCTAATACCTGCCATACCACATACCCATGGTCTAATCATCCTCATTTCTTACGTATTCCACTGCTGAAAAGGAAGTTCAACTCTGGTAGTTTTTTTCCTCAAAGAACTAATACTTTGTTCAAGTCTAGGGTTAATTGTTATCTATCCGACATATCCTTGTAATCTGCACATACGTTCTTACAACAACGCCTCCTTCTTTCTTGAATGGTTCTTGTGTCTTTTATTGGGTGAATATTTTTAGGGTAGAAAAAATATTAGGAAACATAAACTCACAAAGCTATCGTGCTTTCTACCTTTTTCTGTGGAGCGAAAACTTGAGTCATATATCAGCACCATCTATGCCTACACAGACACTTCGATTTGTGTATTGTTATCAATGTGTTCAATAAGCAAAAAAGGTTATATCTGCACTGAACAGATCAAATAGCGAAGATGAAAAAGAATCTATTGTTCGGAAAAGCGGCCGGTTAAGCTAAACAGCTACAGGAATGACGTTTAAATGACCTCCCTCTCTTGAGGGATCGACGAACGCCAATAGTCAAAAGCGGAAGTTGATAAAGAAACATGGCGATACAATGTATTATAGACAACGTCATTATATGTAGTAAACTATTTATCTTAAATAGAAGAAAAGAAAAAATAGTAAATACTCCTAAATTTCCATTCACTACGTTATATCAATATATATATATCTTAGCAGTATAGCCCGGCGTTGCTCGGGTGTAATGAAAACTAATCCATGGTCCTTGAGCTCAAACTCAGCCTAAAGAATATTTTTGTGAAGTTTGGTGAGAATCGGATAAAAATTGTGGATTTGTATAAAGGACATACAGACAGATAAACAGACACACACACAAACATCTTGCCTTTAATGTATATATATATTGTCGATTTTCTGCACTATGGTAAGAACTGCAACCTTAAAACTTCTGAATATCGTTTCTTATGTCTTTGTCTATGAGCATACCACATGTCATTAAAATCGGACCACTCCTTCTATAACCCGATTTTTTCGATTATCGGTTTTTGATATTTATCAGGGGTACCTCGACACAAAACCTAGCTAAGAACACTCGCAGACGCTTATAGTACAACTGTGTAAATTTTAAAGAAAATCAGTTCAGCCGTTTCCGAGTCTATAGGTAACGGACACACACAGACAAAGTTCCATTTATAAATAAGTTTATATATATGTGTGTTTTTAGGGGTTGCTCCAACGAGAGAAATTGGTATGGAAGAGAAAGTGCGAGAAGCCGGGAATGTTTTGTTTAAAATGCAGATTTATTGTTGTTATTGTTATTAATATTACTTGCTTTTTCTGTAATATATTAAGTGTCCCTAATGGTATTGCTGTCTCGAAATGTGACGGAAGAGATTTAATGAGCAAGTGTGGAAAAAAAAACAACAAACATGCACGCATATGAAGTTTCTGACATGCTCACCACTTATTTATATATACGCAATATATTGGCCATCGGAAAAACAAACGGATCTCGATATGCCCGGTTCACACGCCACCCACGTCTATTGAACAGGTGAAGAGGCTCATCCCTTGTTTCCTGTTTAGGATGCGGTTTCCGGTTTTCTCTTTTCCAATCTTCTCACGTTTTTTTTCAATTGATGTAGATAGACTAAAGGATCACCCGGTTCACACTCCACCTATTTCTATTGAACAAGTGAAGAGGCTCTTCCCTTGTTCCCTGTTTAGGATGTGGTTTCCGGCTTTCTCTTTTCCAATTTTTTCACTCCTATATAGACCCCTGCACATCAGTGGCGTTACCGCCTTGCTCGGGGTGATATGATTAAAAAAAAATATGTAAAGTAACAAGTTTACCCACCTGAAGAGAGTCAATTTTAGACTCGAAACACGTGTAGCGACACAAATACCATTTATAGACACTTAATATATCATACAAAAAGTAAGTAATATTAATAATAATGAAAACAATAAATCTACACTTTAAACAAAATGTTTAAAATGTACCTTATCATATTCCATTTTAAAAGAGATGCAAAATTGACACGAATTAAGTAATTTTAAACTTTCTTTCTCAAGAGATGCATTTGAGTGTGCTCTAATCGGAAATACAGGCATGTGTGCGTTGTGGTGTAATGAATATCAGCTCGGAAAGGGAAATCGGGGAGCCGAGTTCGAATTCCATTTGAATTCATTGCATACACTTACGCACAAATACTCTTGGGAAAGGTATTAATCCGTCTCTTCCCGCCACTTATGGGCTAAATAACAGGACAGATTGGGTTCTATAGCCTTGGCTGGTAAGCAGTCTACTGCAGAAAGCAATGGCAACCTACTGCGGGTTAATCTTCTGCTTTGTTAGTCATGTCTATTTCGAGATACCTCGAAATTGAAATAGAAATATTTCTTGCTATCTCTTTTAATCCCTATTGTACCAACTATTCACAGAAGCTCGTTAGGTCGTTAAGTGCTGCTTTTCACACCCACTATTGTATTCAGGGCTGTGTATTGTGGTGCAGTGTATATCGACTCGGAACGACAAACTGGGGTGCAGAGTTCGAATTCAAGTTGAATTCCTTGCATTCACTTACGCACAAATAGCCTTGGGAAAGGTATTAATCTATCTCTTCCCTCCAATTATGGGTTAAATAATAGGACAGATTTGGTTCTATAGCCTTGGCTGGCATCCAGTCTACCGCAGAAAGCAATTACTGCGGGATAATCTTCTGCCTAAAGCGTGTATCACGTATGACTAACTGATTGTCTTCAATGTGCCATGTGAGTTTCAAATTCTTCCAGGTCTCAAGAAATTTCAATTCTTTTTTCTTATTCTAAATATAAATATCTAATCTAATTTATCTTCTCTAAAACTGCCTCCTTATTCGTCTGTTCAGTCTATGGGATTCTCGGTGTTCTTCTGTTGAATCACATTTCTGTTCCTTCCTTGTTTTCTCTTCTGCGAGAAGATTGTCTAGCAATCATGACCATATTGAAGGAATTGTATTACATAATCATTCAGTAGTCTATCTTTGTTTGTAATGAAATTGTACTGTTCTAAATATTTTTGCTTAGCTTACGAAAGGAATCTTTGGCTATTCCAATTCGCCTTCGGATTTCGGTATCACATTTTCAGTCGGCTTCTAAAACACTTCCATCCAGCAGCAAGGCATCTGATTGGCAGGTTGTCAGGAGCATGGAACCCCCTCTTAACTGCTATTGATTCCAACTTCAATTGGAGTAGTTAGACTAAACACAATTGGAGTAGATAGACTAAACTATCGCCCGGTTCACACTCCACCCACGTCTATTGAACCTTGTTTAGGATGTGGTTTCCGGCTTCCTGTTTTCCAATCTTTTCACTCTTACGTAGCCCCCTGCACATCAGTGGCAATAACAGTGATATGATTAAAAAAAAAAAAGCTTCACTCTGAGCCGGAGTGGTAACACCTGTTATGGTCCCAGCTATGGGCAAATAGTTAACCCCCAGACTGGAATCAAAACACTATAAAAGCATAAAAATAGACTTTTATAGAAAAAATATGCATTTTTAAGGAAGAATATTACTAAGAATACATTTTTGAAGGAAAAAAAAGAATTATTACCATAACACATTTTGGAAGAAAAAAGTTGCCATAATACATTTTTGAAGGAAAAAAATTATTATCAGCAATACATTTTTAATACAAAACTAGAAGACATCTTCAGTTTTCTAAAATAAAAAAAAATAATTTTCATCAAAATCTGACTAAATCATCCTTCTCACTATAACCGAACATTAAAAAAATGCCTTACAAACCCACTTTTTTTGGTATTAAATAACCCACAGAGGTTGATATGCCGTTAAACAAAACTCAAACTCAAACTCAAACTCAAACTCAAACTCAAACTCAAACTCAAACTCAAACTCAAAACACTTCCAAGTTATTTCAATTTTTTATACTTGCTTGATTTTGGCGCATCCAATTCGTGGATTCCATTCATAAAACAGATTTTTATGTATTTCGATAATTGATTGCATTATTTGTACTATTTAAGTGAATTGAATTTTTCGCTGCATTTGTTTAAAAATCTGTGACAATGTGCAAATGCATTTGTACAGTAAATTTATTCTCAATACCTTTTATAGTAAAACATCTGCAATGTACTTTTGAAAAATCATTATTAATGCATTTTTATAATAAAAACAACTTCCAAGATACTTAAACTCATTTTCTATGCATTTTTATAATAAAGGATCTAAATGAATGCTTATTGCAGAGCCTTTTTCAATTTATATCATAGTAAAATTATTTGCAGGGCATTTTTATAGTAAAGCATCTGGGATGCATTTTTGTTGCAAAATTTTTTTCAATGCATTTTATAGCGAAATTATTTGCAAGGGTTTTATATAATAAAATTATTGAAAATGTATTTTAGAGTAAAATAATTTGTAATGCATTTTTATAATAATATCATTTTCAATAAATTTTTATAGTAAAATCATTTGCAATGCATTTTTATAATAAAATCATTTGCAATGCATTTTTATAATAAAATCATTTGCAATACATTTTTATAATAAAATCATTTGCAATACATTTTTATAATAAAATCATTTGCAATGCATTCCCTTGGTTTCGCAATTTCTTTATCAAAATATACATGTAACAAATAAAGTGAATGACAGTTTTGACATATTTGTTTTCTAGTCAATAAGCAAGTAAATATTCTACAGCTGTTCTAAGATGTTCGCTATTCATTTAGCTTGATTCTTGACTCAACGAGCTACATCCACCTATATTAGGTTTGTTAACGAAAGAGACACGAAATTAAGAAAGAACGATTGAGTCGACAGACACAAAGCAGACATTTCATATAAGAACGTCTTTGTGCCAGACAGCTGATGTCAGAGACAGAGAAAGAACAACCGATTAAATCGGTGATAAACGATTTCTTTTTCCTTTTTTTCGAATTTGAAGATTATTTTGAAGTAAATAGTTTTAAAAAAAGGAACCCCTCGGTGAGCAGAGCGTCTAAATATAAAACGGACCGAATCAAATATCTTCGTTTAAAAGCAGTAGAGACTGACGCTTATCTAGTTTTGACAAGAAAGACATCATTCTGGCGCTCCTCACGCTCACGTGTATTTTTTTTTTTAATCATTTCACCCCGAGTAAGGCGGAAATGCCACTGATGTGCAGGGGGCTACATAACTGTAAAAAGATTAATTAGAAAAGAGTGAGGAGTACAAACTAGTTAGAAAGGAGCAATAGAAAGCTGAGAAAGCAGGTGCGATGACAGATACATAGGTGCAGAGAAAGGAAAGGTTATACGGGGGTGGGGAGAGAGCTAGAGTCCAGTGGTTAGTAGATGAGTATTGACACTGCATTTACATTTCTGGAGGTTGTAGCCGTCAGGAAAGCAAGAATACGGGAGCGAGTTCCACAGGCGGGAAGTGCGAGAGAAGAAGCTGCAGGAGTAGAATTGTCGTCTGCATTTGGCTAACCTGACTGTGAATGAGTGGGACCCAGTTGCCAGTCTGGTTGCACGAGTAAACACCTGTTGAGGAGGCACCAGTGACTTAAGTTCGTCCGAGCAGAAGCCATGAAAGTATTTATAGAACAGACAAAGGGATTTACATATGATAATGATCTAAGAAACAGGACAATTTCGCTAGAAACTAGGAAGAGAATACTGGATTGCTACGTGCTGTTCGTCCTTCAATACGGCAATGACAATACCATCAAAGATGAAGGAAAAACTTGAAGCAGCTGAAATGTGGTTCTACAGAAGGATGCTGCGAATATCATGGGTCGAGCATGTGAGCAATGATGAGGTCTTGGAAATGATGGAAACAAAAAGGAAATTAAATACTGAGCATCAGGAAGAGACAGCTGAAGTTCCTGGGAGACGCAATGAGGAAGGAGAGCTTGGAGAATCTGATACTAACAGGCCAGATAGAGGGAAAAAGAGACAGGGGAAAGCAACGGATAACATATTTGAAGGACCTAATCAGGTGGATGACGGAACGAGGATTGCATGGTGTAACAGGAGAAGGCGTGCTTAGAGCCACCAGGGATAGGGAAAAGTGGAAGGCCATGATCGTCTACGTCATGAAGGGACAAGGCACATTGAAGAAGAAGAATGAGCTGTAAAAGACCCAGTTGCACATATGTGCACGCCAAACGACTAAAACACGAGAAAATTCATTTTTTAAACTAGAATTTTATGCGTATTTATGTTTTAATTATATCAACCAATTAAGTGACATACGTAATACAGGTTTGGGTATCATGTTCCAAAACAAATACGACTGACTAGCAGAAGATTTTTTGCAGTAAGTTGCTATTACTTTCTGTAGTAGGCTGGTTTCCAACCAAGGCTACAAAACCTAATCTGTCCTGTTATTGAACCCATATCCGGAGGTAGCAGAGATGGATTAATACCTTTCCGAAGGGTATTTGTGCGTAAGTGAATGAAACATCTATAACAGAACAAATGACAAACATATGATGTCTGACGTATTTACATCTTAATAGTTACCTTAATAGTTACCTTAATAGTTACTTTCTTTTCATTAATAGCCCGTAACCTATTATTCCTTGGATTTCTTAAATATTAAAATTCAGCAGAATTAATTTCCGACATACATGAAAATGGGAATTGTCGTGCATAAATACACGCTTCACTTTGAAACTGCGAGGCTGGGACTTGTACCATTTAAAGAAAGTCTTGTCCATGAAATCGTAATAGTTAGCAATTTTCGGTTTAGCTCCTTCATCGATATTGTAAAGTCCAATAATGGCTTAGTCGAAAATTCCGACCCATCTCGTTCATACTATCTCCTTGTTGGCTTCTTTTACCCACAGGAACATATCTATCGGATAAAATCCACCCTTTTGGTCCACCCATCATTCCTGAAAATGACTTTGAGAATCTCTTTTGGTATTTTCAGTGTGAACATTCCCTCACTCAATAATTTTATTTTCTGTTTTTATCATTTTTTATATTTTTTCTTAGAGGTCAATAAGAAGGACATGTGTAGTGAGGGTCGGTCGTCTTTCACAATACTTATCCCTGTTCAGTTTAAATCCGCCATTGACTTTGAAAGGTCCAAGAACGGTTTGGTCGACAATTCTAGCCTTATATGATGCACACTACCGCCGCCTCGTTGTCGTCTTTTAGCCACAGGCACATATGCATCAGAAAAAATCTACCCTTTGGTCCATCCATTTGGTCCATCGAGTATCACTTACTTTAGAAAAGTAAGTTTTCATGTATTTCTTGGACCAGTTTTGACGCTTTAAAATATTTGCTTTACTGAGAGGAATTTGCCAAGAATATTTTTGAGAGATCCCAATTGGCGATGCATCATGCCTCTTTTGTCCTTCTTGACTCCGTCAATTCCAGCCTGTTCAAAAGACTGAGTATTGGTCAAGATTGGTTATCTTATTGTAACTCTCTTTAGTTTATGTTCCTCTAAAGGCAACAAGTTCTCAAAACATTTTCCTTTGCTTCTAGTTACACCCACACACACACACACACACACACACACACACACACACACACACACACACACATATATATATATATATATATATATATTATAAATTATATTTTAGAACATGTACATAATTCTTTTATATAAAATATATATTTTTTGTATTAAAAAATTATAAAATATATTATTTTTGTATAAAAAAATTATAAAATATATATTTTTTGTATAAAAAAAATTATGTACATGTTCTAAAATATAATTTATAATAAATATTCACAGCTCTATATATTATATATCGAGCACTGTTTTAAATTAATGTTTTGTACGTTGTAAAAATTATTTCTTCGTTCTGTATTCACTCGGATATAATATATATATATATATATATATATATATATATATATATATATATAATTTAATTGTGATAAAAACAAACTAATTATATATATATATATATATATATATATATATATATATATAATTAGTTTGTTTTTATCACAATTAAATTAGACCAGTACACAGTTGTATTAAAAGTGTTCAATACATCTATATTCTATAACTTTTTAATATTTTTCATTTAGTTATTTCTGCAACCTAGGTTTCAACCTTTCAGTATCGTCAGGTGATTTATAAAAACTGATTTTTCCATTTTTAAACGTACGAACAAGATTTTTTTTTACGAACGCACGACTGGATGCTTTAAACAATCAAAAAATTTTAAAATTTGGGAATAGTTATTCAAGGATCTTATAACACTTTCTTCCATGTTTGTTTGATCCTAGTATATATTTATAGGTGTTATTACATCTAAACATTATTTTGTATCTTTCATTTAGTGATTTTTTGCTCTGGGAACAACATAAGGGCTAACTCTTCCTCTTGACACAATCTGTATACATTGCAACCATTTCATGGTTTGGCCATTTTTACTATACTTCAAGTTATATCAGGTTCTTTTTCATTTTTCAATTTTAATTTCCACACGTGGCTAACCAGTTTGGTACAATTTTTGAGGTTTTCTTGTTTAAATGTAGATTGTGATTATTTCTTCTGCTTTTAAAAATACTTCTAGTAAACCCATAAATATGTTTTTCTTTGTCCATCTGTGTCATGTGCTGCTTTACAAATAACCCCAATCTGTTTTACAAAATCCGTTAAGTGGGCATTTATTTTTGTCCCTACAGTTACATATCTTTGTCGTGATGTTGCTTTGTACATTGTTATTTAGGTTTCTGGCGTTTGTTTTTTTATGTAATTTTCTAAATTACGAGTGCAGCTATAACTTAATTTGATTAAATTCCTATAGAAAATTTTGTTTAATTCTGAGTTTTTTTTGTTAATTGATAATTGATTAATTTGTTAAATATTTGCTATATTTTGGATTTTACTTCTAAATTAAACGGTTGGTTGAACCAAATGTTTTTATTTAATCGTTTGTTTGCTTGGCTGGGGTTTCTATACTAAAATATTTCTATACTAAAATATTTCTATACTAAAATATTCATATGGCCAGATTACTTTATGGCAATTTTTATAGTTTTCTTTCTTTTGATCAAAGATTGGTTTGTTTGATGAATTTTTTTATGGCTTCTTTTCTATTCCTTTATGGATATGTTTGATTATACCTGGTTGGATGGTTAGATGTTGTGTTTAAGTACGCAAAATAAGCGTACCGAGTTCAATTCTCTGCTCGATTCGTATTGATTTACTGGGAAAAATATGAACCCATCATCCTCCAGCTACGGGTTAAACAGTAAATCAGATTAGGTTGTCTTGCCTTAAGGCGGCAAAAAGTCTTACAGAAGGAAAATTCTAAATTCAAAAGCAGAGTTGTGTTCTGTCAAGCTATCTTGCCTTAGACACAGAATGTAACCGAGTAGGGCGCTATAAAATTAATGTTTAATGACCAGTTTTTATCAGGTTTACATGGCCCAGTGGATATAGACGTTCGTTAGTTCCAGTTGTGAGTTCAATACTAGACTACATCAGGGGTGAACAAGTAACTTAGAGAGTCGAGTTAGAGGGAGATAAATCAGGACTACCAAAAGATGTTTCGCACCAGGGATGAAAATGATATACTCTAGTGACCGTAATAAAGAGTTCGGCTCGATATTCCTAGCACCTGAAGAAGGCCTGTGCATACAACAGGCGAAACGTCGTACAAATAGCAACCAAGATGAGGAAAATAGTTCTAATAATGTAAATACGGTAAATACTACCTCATCTCAGAAATGTAGACATGATCCATGATATTCACAGCATCCTTCTGTAGAACCACATTTCAGTTGCTTCAAGTTTTTCCTTCATCTTTGATGGTATGATTCCGTTTCTAATATTCAATTAATCTTGGTTGTTATTATGCTATTTCTATTATTCTATCATCTTGGTTATTATGATTCCGTTTCTATTATTTTATTAATCTTGGTTGTTATTATGCTGTTTCTATTATTCTATCATCTTGGTTATTATGATTCCGTTTCTATTATTCTATTAATCTTGGTTGTTATTATGCTATTTCTATTATTCTATCATCTTGGTTATTATGATTCCGTTTCTATTATTCTATTAATCTTGGTTGTTATTATGCTGTTTCTATTATTCTATCATCTTGGTTATTATGATTCCGTTTCTATTATTTTATTAATCTTGGTTGTTATTATGTTATTTCTATTATTCTATCATCTTGGTTATTATGATTCCGTTTCTATTATTCTATTAATCTTGGTTCTTATTATGCTATTTCTATTATTCTATCATATTGGTTATTATGATTCCGTTTCTATTATTCTATTAATCTTGGTTGTTATTATGCTATTTCTATTATTCTATCATATTGGTTATTATGATTCCGTTTCTATTATTCTATTAATCTTGGTTGTTATTATTCTGTTTCGATTATTCTTTCATCTTGGTTATTCTGATTCTGATTCTATTATTCTATTAACTATGGTTATTATTACACAGTTTCTATTATTCTATTAACCTTGGTTATTATTCTGATTTCCTAAACGTCGCTTCCATGTGGCACAACGCTGAATGTATAAGGCACCCAGTGAAGATCGAACTCACTGCTCAGTCGTAATTGTTTTAACATGGCAAGCTTGCCGATCATCACACCACGTCGAGGTACCTAAATCTTTGGATATTATTCCGTTTCTATTTTGAGATATTCACTGTAAAATCATTCTAGTCTTTTATTTTTGCTTATTAGTTGTTTGCCTTGTTTTATTTAGCGATATTCTCAACTTGTCTTGCAAATTCCCCGGAGAGTTTCTCTTATCTTTTCTTGTTGAATTCTTCATTGTTATGTATTTGATTGTATCTGTCTTAATTTACTTTCGTGTTACGAGCTGGTGTCACGATTCTTTCTCTGTTTGGCTGTGCATATTTTGCAAGTCTAATTACTAAATATATCAAATACGTCAGTGTATGGATCTTTTATAACAGATATAGAAGATAAGGGAAATGAACATAGAAAAGGCGGTGCTCAGGGCAGTTTTGTTCAACACCGCAAGATGTTACAAAACCAGAATATTAAGAACTCGAGTCTTTTTTCCCAAATAACCTCGTCAGAGTGAGGCTCTCAAATGGATACTTCGCGTTCAACTCGTTTTGAAGTGTCTCAAGTCTCAGTTACATCGTAATTTATGAAGTGAAGCTTAGATGTGGCACAAGGACAAAAGTATGGAGCACCCAGTCGTAAATTAACTAAGGAGATAAGCTTGCATTTATATCTAATAGTTTAGATATTTCTAAAATAAACCGTTTCTTTTTTTTTCAGATTGATAATTAAAAATGGCTTTAAGCGAATCCAACCTCAAGTTTGTTTGTTTTTTACACTTTTTCTTTGATTAGTTTGTTTTTTATGATTCAATAATCTTTTGCGGATTATTTAAAGCACCACTTTTAATCGTTTGTAAGATTTTTTTTTTTTTAGATAATAATTAAGAAAGGACTAGAAATAAACTGAACGAAAACCGAATGCATGGTCATCAGTAAAAAGGGCAGCCCAAAATGCCAAATACAGGTCAGGTATACCAGAATCAAGCAGGTACAAAAATTTAAATACCTGGGAAGCGTTATAACAGAGGACGAATTTGCATGGCAAAGGAAGCATTCCAGAAGTTGAATAAAGTATTAAGAAACAGGACAATTTCGCTAGAAACAAAGAAGAGAGTACTGGATTGCTACGTGCTGTCCGTCCTTCAATATGGCAGTGAATGCTGGACAATACCATCAAAGATGAAGGAAAAACTTGAAGCAACTGAAATGTGGTTCTACAGAAGGATGCTGTGAATATCATGGATCGAGCATGTGAGCAATGATAAGGTCTTGGAAATGATGGAAACAAAAAGGAAATTAATACTGAGCATCAGGAAGAGACAGCTGAAGTTCCTGAGACACGCAATGAGGAAGGAGAGCTTGGAGAATCTGATACTAACAGGCCAGATAGAGGGGAAAAAGAGACAGGGGAAAGCAACGGACAACACATTTAAAGGACCTAATCAGGTGGATGACGGAACGAGGATTGCATAGTGTAACAGGAGAAGGCGTGCCCAGAGCCACCAGAGATAGGGAAAAGTGGAAGGCCATGATCGACTACGTCCTGAAGGGACAAGGCATATAGAAGAAGAATTGAATTACTGATACAAGTCCTACTAATTGGTTAAGAGCTGGGGAAAGAAGAGGTATAAGTAAATATAACGAACCCAACTGGAATTAGAACTCAGTTTTTCGACTTCTAACAGTTATCCATTACACAACCACGATTACACCACCCGTACACTCAAGATTACAGCACATGATATTTCCAAAGCAGTGCGGTCACCTGTCTAGGTACTGACCAAGTTCGATTTTACTTAACTTTAGTGATCATACAGGAACCGATGTTCTAACGTGATATAGCGGTAAGCCCATTATACACCCGCACATCCTAGCTTACAGTTCATGCTATTCCCAAAGTGGTTACCCGTCTAGTTTCTGACCAGGTTCGACATTGCTTAACGTCGGTGATCGTACGGGATTCGGTGTTTAAACGTGATATGGCAATAAGACCATTATACAACCCGCACATCCTAGCTTACAGCACAAGGTATTTCCAAAGAGGTCACCCGTATAAATTCTGACCAAGTTCGATTTTACTTAACTTTAGTGATCATACAGGAACCGATGTTCTAACGTGATATAGCGGTAAGCCCATTATACACCCGCACATCCTAGCTTACAGTGCATGCTATTCCCAAAGTGGTTACCCGTCTAGATTCTGACCAGGTTCGACATTGCTTAACGTCGGTGATCGTACGGGATTCGGTGTTTAAACGTGATATGGCAGTAAACCCATCATACAACCCGCACATCATTTTCCTTTCCGTGTCTGCTATCAGCACTGTGTCATCAACGTATCTTATAGTGTTGAGATTGTGGCCGCCGATGACGAATCCTAGCAAGGACTTTATCACTCTCAGAATTGTTTCGCTGTACAGGTTGAATAGATCCAGGGAGAAACACAATTTCATAAATCACAAAAAGAGGTCACCCGGCTAGATTATGACCAGGTCCGACTTTGTTAACTTCGGTGGTTGTCTTGGAACCGCTGTTTCAACGTGTTATGGCTGTAATCCCCAGCACGTGTAACTCAAGATTAAATAATGATATAATTGTGAGGCTGGTTTAAATATCTTTTGTGTGACTTTTGCATGTTTCCTTCTAGATGAGTGAAAACAGTCCTCGGTTCTAATTCTTTCACTACCGCCCTGTCTACTTTTCTTTTTTGAGGGAAGAGGTGGAAAGTCTTGCATTTTTCAATATCTTGCCAATCACACATTCTCTTTTTTTCAGTCTTCTCTCTTATTTCATTCCTAATTAGTTATTTATGTGTAATATATGGAGAGTTGCCAATATGGCTGACAGAAGAAAATATGTATTCATTAAATTCATTGAAATAAAAAAAATCATAACTTTGCCTAAATTAAAAATTTGAAAAAATAATATAAAGGAGGCGTGCAGTATGTATTCCACGCCAGGAATTATCAGAGGTATGAATCCATTTTAGTGTTAAAGAATCTTTGTTCTAAGAAAACTTCTTCTGCGATGAATCCAATACGTACTGGACTTAAGTGATTCCAGGTATATTTAATCTCAACATGTTGTTCACATAGTCTGCATATTAACTCTTTGCCTTTATTTATTGTATTTGTCTAGCAATTCCAGGTGTGTAAGCTTTTATCCTGTGCAACCAGTATAAATTCCCTATTCTCTTCTTTTAGCTCTCCCCTCTTTTAATGGTCTTTGTGCTTATCTATCCGTTTGCACAATTTTTAGCTGTGGAAAAAATGATGGAAAGTGCGACACTGAGATCCGAAGACGCATTGACATGGCCAAGGACGCATTTCAAAAGCTAAGCAGAGTATTAAGAGACAGGAAAATCTCATTTGAAACAAAGAAAAGCGTGCTGAACTGCTATGTGATATTTGTCTTTCTGTACGGCAGTGAATGTTAGCCGATCTCTTCAAGGATGAGGGAAAGACTCGAGGCAGCCGAAATATGGATCGTACTTCGTAGCGTACTTTAATTTATTTTCTTCACATTGGGGCGTTTTTATTCTCTTTATAAATGCAGTTTCCTTTTCATTTCTGATGACTTAACTAGTTATAACATCAAGTGGGGTGTTGTCGCTAAATATATTTTCGACTAATTTTGGTTTCTTTGCCGGATTTCGTAAGATTTGATTGCACAGAAAATCCGAGCTATACTTTTTCATGAGCCAGTAAAAAAAAGTGCATAAATTTATTCATTCAATAATAGAAAAAGTTTTTCATAAAACAATTAGCTCACTGAATTTTGCGTTATGCAGACATCTTTGAAAACAAAATGCGGACATCTTTGAAAACAAAATAGATGTAAATTCCCATGGATTAACCAATCAGGAAAAAGGAAACAAGTTTTAAAAGTTTATCCAATTCTGTTTTCCATAAATGTATAAATACGCGTGATTTTGCCTTTTCTCTTTAGAAGGCCACGGGTCTTCCACGGACGTCAATCCAGACGACCTGTATTTTCTTACTCTCTCACCTTCTCTTTCGCGCTACATTCATTGATTCACCTTCTTTCTCTTGCATTATCAGAAACGAAAGAAAGAACATTACATAGTGCTACAAGTTGTCTAGCTAGACGTAAACAAAAAACAGACGAAATATATCTTACACTTTCACTTTCTATTTCACTTTTAATGGATCAATTCGTCCGCTTCCTAATCGCCGGCAACAAAAGAAAGAGAGGAACAAAGGACTTAATATTCAAACATTTACTACTATTGTGCACACATATAAAAAATATAAACTTTTTTTATTATTATTATTATTTTAATAAAACTGAACTTTAAACATACATTTTCGAAGAAACACTTTTGGACGAACATTTCATACTTTAACTTCTTCTTCATGTGCCGTGTCTCTTCAAGACGATGGCGATCATGAACGTTTTCTTCCCCCTGTCCCTTGTCGATCATAATATGTTTCCTTTTGTTATCTCTCCTAAACCCGCTCTGCCATTCATTAGCTCAAACCCATCAAATGTCTCGCGATACTTTCCCATGACTTCTTTCTTTATATCCACCCTGTGAATATTAGAATCTCTAAACCCTCCTTCCTGGTTACGTGTCCCAGGAATCTCAGCTATTTTTCCTGGTGTTAAGTATGTTTTCTTCTCGTTTGCATTATCTCCAACATCTCATTGCTGCTCGCGTGGTTGGTCCATGGCATCCTTAGTATCCTTCTGTAGATCCATATTTCGGCTGCCTAGAGTCTTTCCCTCATCCTTGAAGAGATCAGCTAACATTCACTGCCGTACAGAAGGACGAATATCACATAGCAGTTCAGCACGCTTTTCTTTGTTTCAAATGAGATTTTCCTGTCTCTTAATACTCTGCTTAGCTTTTGAAATGCGTCCTTGGCCATGTCAATGCGTCTTCGAATCTCAGTGTCGCAATTTCCATCCTCTGGCAGAACGCTTCCCAAGTATTTAATTTACTTGTTTTATTTTAGTTGGTATTTTTGGGTCTTCTTTTGCTGATGACCATACATTCAGTTTTGTTAAAGTTTATACTAAGTCATTTCTTCTCGGTTTCTCTTGCTATCTTCTGTAGGAGGTTTTGCATTTTCCTTTCCGTGTCTGCTATCAGCACTGTGTCATCAACGTATCTTATAGTGTTGAGATTGTGGCCGCCGATGACGAATCCTGGCAAGGACTTTATCACTCTCAGAATTGTTTCGCTGTACAGGTTGAATAGATCCGGGGAGAAATACAATTTCATAAATCACAAAAAGTTGATTTTATTTCTCCTTGAAATAAAATGGCGATTTTATAAGTCCCGCGATTATTATTATTATTCAAAATAAATCTTCTTATCATTTGATGCTTGTTCAACCTTCTGATCTTTTAAATGTGGGGTGTTTGGTTATACTTTAACAAGCGTGACTGATGCTCCCTACAACTTTGCGGGTTAATTCTAATTGGATTAATACTATGCCGCTGTTACTTCTAGTAGCATTGAATACTGTTGTCATATCTGGTCGGGCGCCCCTTTTATTCATCTCAGGATTCTCGACAAAGGAGAGTCTGTAACGTGATCGGTTACGACCTGGCAGCTCGACTTCAGACACTTTCTCACCGGCGGGATGTGTCTTCTCTATGTCTATTCTACAAATATTTTCATGGCTTCCAGGTCCAAAGATCGAACTCATAACCACTAGATGATACTAAAACATGTGTAACCAACTACTATATCCACTACGACGAACTAAAATCCAATAAAAAGCAACAATAATTTATTTCACAGGATATTTCGCAATAATCAATGAGATAATCCCCAGCGCAATCTATGGACACCTGATGATGATCAGATAGTACTTGGTCGAAACGTTGCATCTATTATAACACCTATATCAACCAAGATGAGAACAAAAGTTCGAAATAATTCCAAGATTATTGAAAATTACTCATCTACAAATTATGACAAGTGGCACGAACAGTTGTCAAAAATCCATTTTACACTGATTATAAAAGACTCCAAAAATACACCACTAAAATCCTTCGGTGGCGTAGTTGATATACTAGTTGGTTATACATGTGTTAGTATCATCTAGTGGCTATGAGTTCGACCCTTGGTCTTGGTAGTGACGAACCAAAATCCAACATGAAAGAAGAATAATTGATTTCAGAAGATATTACGCAATAATCAACGAGATAATCCACATCTATGGACACCTGATGATGACCAGAGGGTACTTGATTGAAACGTTGTATCTGTTAAAACACCAATATCAAAAGTTCGAATAATATTGCAAGATTATGGTTTTAGTGAGAGAAGGGAAGTTAAAAGCGTTTAACGTCTAATTTCAATAATATATAAAAAAAAAAAGGCAATTTCAAATCTTTTCATTTGTACCCACTTCTTAAAATAACGACTAGCACTCATAGACATGATTGTGAGTGTAATGTATTTTTATAATATGGTTTAGTTGTGAATGTGTATCAATATTTTTCACCACTCTTAGTACTTTTATTATTATTTGAGTAGAGGTTGCGTTTAAATGTGATATTCATGCAAATTCTATTTTCAGATCCCTATATTGTACATTATCATCAAATTCTTTAGCCCATATATTTTATATGATAATGTGCATTCTTCTTCTTCTTCTTCTTCTTCTTCTTCCTTCGTCCTCCTCCTTCTCCTTTTTCGTCTTCTCTTTCGTCTTCGCCTCCTCTTTCTTCTTCTACGTCTTCTTCTCCTCCTCTTTATAATTATAATAATATTTTATAAACCATATTAGTACAAATTAAATGTTATTTACTTTATCAACGTCTATTGAATTTTATTTGAAGCGGTGGTTAGTGAAAAAGGGAAATGCATGAGTTATAGCTCTTGGTAAAAGCGTGACGCACGTAGGTACTATGGTATTAATATATAGATTGTTAGAAATACGTATAGGTAAGCGCGCGTAAAGACATGTATTTTTGCCTGAGCATATTAGGGGTGAAATGTTTTTGCTCTTTAACTGTCATCTGCATAAATAACTACACTTTCAAGCAGACATTCCTATTTACAAGAGTAATTCCTTCAAAAGCCTGAAAGAAGCCTGCACTAAAACCATTTCCCTTGCCATATGCGATGCCACGAACCAATGAAAAGAAAGAAGATTATCATTGACAACGACAAATCATATAAAACCATATACGTAAAGGCAATCGAATTTTCGTCTAAAAGATTACGAAATATTTATGGTTAATATCAGCTAAAAACAATGGCATATCTTAATCTATTTCTCAATTCAAGACCAGTAAGTTCAATCTAAATAAGTAAAATGCACACATATATATATATATATGTGTGTGTGTGTGTGTGTGTGTGTGTGTATAAGCATACATACATACATGTATGGACGCACACTGCGGGTCTCACTCCGTCGTTTTGACGTATAAGGGTACACCGTCTTAGTTCATAGAATCGAACAGCCAGACGACTCACAGATATGATTTGATTATAGTGGTGAAGGCACGTACAAAACCAATCACATATTTTTAAATGGCATGGTAGAGAGAACTAGTACACATAGCGTACCACAAGGCCATCAAACAATCCTCCTCGGTTCTTTGAGCTCAAAGTTCTCATATATATATATATATATATATATATATTTTTATTTTTACTATATATATATAATTTTTACTATATATATATAATTTTTACACTTGTATCGAGCACTCTTTATACAAGTAAATGCATGAACAAAAAGGTAAATAAACCTACGAGTTCAACAACTTAGTTACAATATAATTTTTACTATATAAATATATATGATATTTACAAAGTATGGGTGGAATAATATTCCTTGTCCAAAGAAACACTATTTTTAACAAAGTGCTCAATACAAAGTAGAGCTAATAATATTTATTCAGAAATTATAACATAGATATGTTACATTATCACTACAAAAGTAGCTATTTTGTTTCGATACTTCTTATGTCTTGTCAAGTGATCACTTGACAAGACACAAGAAGTGTCGAAACAAAATAGCTACTTTTGTAGTGATAATGTAACATACTGTAACATATTGTAATGTATCCAAAATAGCTACTTTTTTAGTGATATTGCAACATATCCATGTTATAATTTCTGAATAAATAATTTTTACTATATATATATATAATTTGTTACTAAATGAAATGTCCGAAGTAATGTCCGGATGTAAACACTTCAGAAAATATATTTTAGTATCATACAAATCCGGATGAAAGCGTTTACAATTCTTGATCAGCTCCTTCAATATTTTAAACTTCTATTTATTTTAAACTTCCAGTTATGTGGTCTAAAAGTTTCTATTGTGCGTTTGAAAAGAACGTTGGAAAATTATTTAATATAAAACACCTGAAAATACTGTATGGTTGAAACCAAGTTTGCGTAACTGACTGACTTAAAATAGAAAATATATATATATATATATATATATATATATATATATATATATTATGTCAGATGGAGGAAATGTTGTAAAAGAGTCTGATGATATGAGCTAGTTAAGCTCATTGAAATGAACTATAGTTTATATATGACGTGTTGAGTTTTCCTTTTTTAACTTCATATCGCTCTAGTTAACACCCATCGAGCTCTCTATATGGATTTACCTATTAATAATTCATATTAAGGAAATCTTGTTGGATTATCCTCACCGTTTTACGGACTGACAACTATATATATATATATATATATATATATATATATATATGTGTGTGTGTGTGTGTGTGTGTGTGTGTGTTAAACTAATACATTTATGCCGACTTCGAAGTTTCATCGGAACTGATTTTTTTTTTTTGCTGTTGAGTCCCGATATTTGTTTGTTTGTTTGTTTTTTTTGGGGGGGTGCCTCATTTAATGTGAGCTTTTTGTGATTTGATTTGAATTGATCTTGTTTGTGACTATTTGTTCTTATTTTTCTTTTTCTTTTTTTATTGTGCAGGTGTTTGATTTCGTTTTATTTCTTTTTAATGTACGCGTGAGTGGATGTCCGTTTAATTGTTTTACATTGAATAGGTGGCCGCGAAATAGTTTTTTGGGGTTTTTTGTTGGTTTTTTTTTTTTTTGTTATTGATTTGGCTTGACCTCTTTTTTGTATTGGCTTGATATTTTTGCAGTGTTTTTAGAACAATGTCTCACCAGGTAGTTAATAATTATCAACTACTTGATGAGACATTGTTATTTCAATGTCGAAACAAAATGTACAATTTTGTAGTATTTTGTAGTTTGTACATGTGCTAAAGTAATAATTAATATTATATATATATATATATATATATATATATATATATATATATATATATATATATATGGATTGGAGTATGATAGGGTAAGAAATAAATGGGAAACGTTTATAAATTTAACAAATGTTGATTTCATTACAGTTTCATTAGAAAATGAAATATGGGATCGGAAAGAAAATTAAGTTTTCTGTTTTTGTGTCGTTTGTTTTTAATTGCTTAAAGCAGATTTGTCCAGTATGCGGAATTCGGATAATAGGTATTCATATGCGTGTATTGGTCTCGAAGCCATTTTTTCGAACTGAGCCAAGACATCTGAATGAAATTTAACTGTCTTCAAGAAGGAGATCAAAATATATTTTGGTTACATTGACAGATAGCAACTGTACTTATATACAACGTGTCTCTTCTAATGTCTTCAACGTTTTTCTAAGTCAGTATTTTGGCTATTTCTGGTTTCTGTACGTATTTAGTACTTTTTGTTTTGTTTTTTTCCTTTTTTTTTTACCTTCCGTTTGTTTTTCCATTTTCGTTTAATGGCTGCTGGTTTCATAATAAATAATTTCAAATGATCGAATTGTTGGATAAATGAAGAATAGATTTTTGAGGATATCTTGTACAAATTTTGCTTTTGCACGCTCCTTTCGACTTGGTTCCAAGATTTATTTCTCGCGTGGGAGAGGGAGAGAGTGTCAAATTTAAGAGATTTGAAGTGTGGCTAAAGCTATAAATTTACAATGGGTTATTATCAATATTGTAGGAGAAAGAAAAAAAAATGAAAAAACAAAAACAGGGGAAAAAATTCCCGAACCGTACAAACAAAAATTACAGAGGAGTAGATGAGCAACAATGGCGGCAACGGAAACAAGAAACGGAAAAAGATGAAGAAAGGAAGAGAAGAAAAAGCTAAAAAAAAAAAAGAAATGAAAACGTAACAAATAAGAAATAAAAAAGTAACAAATAAGAAATAAAAAAGAAACAAATAAGAACTGAAAAAGAAACAAACAAGAAATGAAAAAGTAACAAACAAGAAATGAAAAGTAACAAACAAAAAATGAAAAAGTAACAAATAAGAAATGAAAAAGTAACAAATAAGAAATGAAAAAGTAACAAATAAGAAATGAAAAAGTAACAAATAAGAAATAAAAAAAGAAACAAATAAGAACTGAAAAAGAAACAAACAAGAAATGAAAAAATAACAAACAAGAAATGAAAAGTAACAAACAAGAAATGAAAAAGTAACAAATGAGAAATGAAAAAGTAACAAATAAGAAATGAAAAAAGAAACAAATAAGAAATGAAAAAGAAACAAACAAGAAATGAAAAAATAACAAACAAGAAATGAAAAGTAACAAACAAGAAATGAAAAAGTAACAAATAAGAAATGAAAAAGTAACAAATAAGAAATGAAAAAGTAACAAATAAGAAATGAAAAAAGAAACAAATAAGAACTGAAAAAGAAACAAACAAGAAATGAAAAAATAACAAACAAGAAATGAAAAGTAACAAACAAGAAATGAAAAAGTAACAAATAAGAAATGAAAAAGTAGCAAATAAAAAATGAAAAAGTAACAAATAAGAAATGAAAAAGTAACAAATAAGAAATGAAAAAGAAATAAATAAGAAACGAAAAAGTAAAAAAACGCAGAACAGGTAAAAAAAGGGGGGGAACATGATAGAATTTACGCTGGTTCAAATTTAGGCTGGCGCGTTCATTTTTCGAGTGGCCATTTAAAAATTAAAAACGTTTTTAAAGATATGAATTGTATGGCTTTCATCAGGCGAATATCTATTTTGATCATTTTATTTTTATCGATAACCACATGATCACCGATGTTAAGCTGTGACAGAGAGAGACCCCCCCCGCCTCGGTGGATCTGTTAATCCACAGTTTTAAAGGATCGAGATGATGGTACTAACTAGTTGGGTAGAAGGGATTCCGGAGTAATACCAGAAATAAGCTTTTTTTTTTTATCATTATTTCTTGGGTTGAGTTATTAGTTAATTAAGTATAATAATTCCAGAGTTATTAGCGGACAGATTTGTTCAGTAAAGTTTATGATAAATGGGGATTCAGTAAAAAGTATGATAAATGGCGAATCGGGTTTCTTGGGTGGTCTGAAAGACCAAATCCAGCCAAATCCACAGACGAGATAAGTGGTTTTGACAAGGCTCAAGTGGAAGATGTCTGTGGAAAAACCACCGGGAAATCTAAATTCATTTTTAGTACCACTTGAGAAATAGTCTCCCGCAGAGATTCGGAGATCGAGACGAGTCCGACGAGAGATCGGCGAAGATCGGCAAATATCGCGAGAGAACGAGCGATCACGGAAGATCGATGCAGAACGCGGCGAAAACGGTCGGGTGAATCGGCTGGTCTAGTCTGTTGGTTGTCATGCGTCAAGGAGTCCGATCGGAACTAAGAGACTGATAGAACCTGTACGAATCTAAATAACTCTGTCAACAAAGCCGAGAAAAGAAACTGCTATATTGTTGTATATAGACGAAGATCCACGAAATTACCTCCCTTGGATCAGTTGGATTCATATCAGACTGAGTGCGTCTTTCTCTCTCTGTTACTTTCCGACCCAAACGAGTGAATCTCGTTAATACATTTTGTATTCGCGGAATTTCTTTGGTAGTTTCATAAAAGCAATAGTCTTAAAAGACTCTTTGTACAGGAACTGGAAGTGTTGCGTATATTTCTTTTTCTTTATGTCCTTGCGGTCGCGACAAGAACATTCTGCACGAATAGTGATTTCTTTCAGCGTGGAACCCAGCCATCTCATCTTTTACTATCGGACCGTCCTGAGGAACCCGGAAACTGCTATTCGGATCAAAAGTTCACAACGTGGCGAATGGTGGTGGTTCTTTCAGCTCACCGGAGGTGGACCAAGTGGTTTTTAATTTTCATCGGCCAAAACCATCGGAGAGACCGGACATAGCTGCCGGCAGCAGGGCTTTTACGTTAGAAGGCAACATCGAGCCTGGTCAGTACCTTGATTGGGGATCGTTTGGGAATGCCAGATGCTGTAAGCTTGGTAGTGCAATGGATAATGGCACGAAAATGTTAATCAGAGAGCCGAGTTCCAATTCCCGTTAGGTCCGTTATATTCACTTATGCACAAATACCCTTGCGAAAGGTATGAATCCAATTCTTTTCTTCCTATTTATGGATTAATCAGTATGACTTGTATCACTAAATCATTATTATCTCAAAAATATTTTTACAATCTAAAGTTCCAATTCCAATTGGGTTCGTTATATTCACGTACGCGCAAATATCCTTGAGAAATATATGAATCCACTTCTTCTCTTCCTATCTATGGGTTAATCAGTATGACTTGTATCACTAAATCATTATTATCTAAAAAAAATATTCTTACAATCTAAAGTTCCAATTCTTGTTAAGTTCGTTGTATTCACTTACGCGCAAATACCGAAAGGTATGATTCCATCGCATTTCCTTACATCTATCCACTTAGGTGTCCTTGACAAAAAAATCTGTGATGTAATAGATCCTGCCTTGGCAGCTCAGATACAGTCACTTTCTCACCGGCGCAATGTGGCTTCCTTGTGTCTCTACTACAAATACTTTCACGGATTCTGCTCTGAGGAACTTAGATCACTGGTGCCTCCTATATATAAATTTACTTGCTCCACAAGATTAGCAACTAGGTCCCACCCTTTTTCTGTGAAACCAATAAATTGTAAACGCAAATTCTACTCCACCAGCTTCTTTTCTCGCACTTCCCGTCTGTGGAATTCCCTTCCATTTACTTGCTTTCCCGACAGCTACAATCTCCAAGAAGTTAAAGGTAAAGTCAATAGTCATCTCCTATCTCACTAACCTGCATCCTCTCTCTCAAGCTCCCTTCTCCGTCTACTCCACTCTCATCAGTATTCTCATCTTTCTCTTACCCACTTCCTGACACCCCCTATAACTTGTCACTCTTTCTCATAACTTTCCTCCTATGTAACCCCCTGCAAAACAGTGGCAGTAAAATGCCTTGCTTGGGGTGATATGATTAAAAAAAATCTATGGATTAATTAGTAAGACTTGTATTACTAAACAGTTATTATCTCAAAAAAAGTCATAAAATCTAAAAATATTTTCGGGCTTTAAATAACCTGCAATGCCGTAGAAAACGAATCAATCAATTTTATTGATGATACAGACGGAAAAGATTGAATATACGCTCACGTATCTTGTTAAAATGCAATTGACGATTTATCAATGAACGAGTGGGCCCGTGTCGTCAAATATGACGGCAAAATATTTATATCGATATGCCTTCTAAAATGACGGCAACGTATATATTGATGTACTTACTATTGAGTATCTTACATTAAGACATAACAAACAATAAATAATACAAATCCCTAAGCGTGACAGGAGTGAAATATTATATATATATATATATAGCGGCCATTATTATAATAGAGATGATATTATATATATTCTTCATTATTGACGACATGATTATTGCAAAAAAATAAAATAATAACTCACTGTCAAAGAGCAAACACGTGGCAAGAGCCTTCTTAACTGGTACTAAAGTTTAATAACTGGTTGTAAAAAGAATGAACTGAGCCGACGCTGCCTTACTATTTTCCCTCTTTTCATGAGCGTGACAGGAGGCATATATATATATATATATATATATATATATATATATATATATATATATATAAAGGTCTTTATTATAGTAGAGAAAATACTCGTTTATTTCTCTCTTTTAACCATATTTGAGAAGTAAATGTTAATGCTCTTGAAAAGGGTATTTTCTAGGCGTAGTTTAGATTTAGCACAAGACTGAAAATATAGAGCATTCAATGAGGATCGAACTCACTACTTATTCGTAAATACCCTTGCGAATGGTATAAATTTATCTCTTATCCTCCAGCTTCTTGTGGACTCTGTAATTTTGCTTGGCAGATAGTATATGAGAGTGACAGTTCAAAACCACAGTAAAATCAATGAGATTTTTCTTCTACCGTGTACCCTCAGGATTTAGGTGATCATGACTATCCACAATTACCTGTCTAAATGTTGTTTTTAGTTATTTCTCCCGAACCCTGCTTCGCTATACCGCGAGTAGGATTATCACCTCTCAGTTGTATCTCTGTCTTCAGACAGAATGTGACTCAGTTGTTGCCTTGTCTGCGAGCTGCATGCTGGGGAAAATAAAATACTGCGTTGTGCCCGGTTCCGAGGAACAGCTACCGAAGCTGCATTCCCATTGCACTGGGGAGAGAGGATCAGTAGTCATACCGATGTCAGCGCAGCCGACGGTTACGGGTGCTAGTTTTGTCCCTGGTCCGAGTGTACGTGACATGAAATCCAACCTTGTATCATATCCCGTCTCAGTGGGGAGACTTGTGTAAATACAATTCTGTTCCACCAGAAATTTAGTGAATCTCACTATGTTATGTGGTTCTTTCGGCTGCCCCTCTTGTCTTCAATCTGTCATGTGAATATTCAATTTTCCAAGCCCTTTTTCCTCGTTATGTGTCCTTTCAGCTATCTCTTCCTATAGTGTAAGTTTCCTTTTTGTTTCCATTGTCTCTAGAACTTCGTTGTTGCTCACATATTCGGTCCATGGTATCCTCAGTATCCTTCTGTATAACCACATTTCTAGTGTTTTCTTCTCTTTAAAGAGATTGTCCACTGCTGTACACGAGGAGAGATATCACATAACAGTTCAATACTCTTTTCTTTGTTTCTAACGAAGTTTTCGTGTTTTTAGTAATCTGTTTACTTTCCCACGTTATAATAAAAACGAAACCGTATCTGTAAAGGCACGTTGATCGCCACGGTTGGCAACCAGTATAGGAATGTGATAGTTCAAAATTGTAGAGAATTCAACTGGATAACAATTCATTAGCCACTTCACAATTATAAAGAAACAGTATCTGTGAAGGCACATTGATTGCCTCCGTTCCAAGGGGAACATGGCATTACAAGGATGCACGCGAATGGTAGCAGTTATCATCGTGTAAAGGTAAATCATCGAATCGGATTTAAATTCCGACCTTTTTTTCATTTGCGTTCACTTTCGCACATAGTAACTTGAGAAAAATACGGATCTATCTCTTTCCTACCCCACCAGCTATGAGTTAGTAAGGTGAACTGAGCTTTTTAGACTTCGATGGCTACTCTGAATTAGAAACTGGAGAGAAAGTTACGAAATAATACTCAACACTTTTTCACAAAAGGTCAAGCGATTTCGTAAATTATCAAGAAAATGAATTTATGGAGAAATACGATTGCTTAGGTCCTGAACAAACACTTGAAAACATATTTCGTTCGCTTTTCATTAGGTTCCAACAGTTTTATCGTTCTCCATTTTTTTTTTTTAATCATATCACCCCGAGCAAGGTGGTAATGCCACTGATGAGCAGGGGGCTACGTAAGAGCGAAAATATTGGAAAAGAGAAAGCCGGAAACCACATCCTAAACAAGAAACAAGGGATGAGCCTCTTCACCTGTTCAGTAGACATGGGTGGAGTGTAAACCGGGCGATAGTTTAGTCTATCTACTCCAATTGAGAAGAAGAAAAAAAGAAAAGAGGGAAAAGATTGGAAAAGAGAAAGCCGGAAACCACATCCTAAACAGGAAACAAGGGATGAGCCTCTTCACCTGTTCAGTAGACATGGGTGGAGTGTAAACCGGGTTTCTAATAATTCCGCCATTTCTTTCCAGGAATCTTTCTTTCTTTCTTTCTCTCTTTGCTCCTTTACTTCTTTTTTCTCCTTTCTTTCTTCATTTATTCTTTGTTTGTTTCCTTCTTTCTTTTTTCTGCCTTCTTTCTTTCATTCATTCATTCTATATTTCTTTCTTTTTGTTTTTCCTTTCTTTCTTTGTTTCTTTTTTCTTTCCTTCTGTTTCCATTCTTTCTTTCTTTGTTTTCTTCTTTCTTTTTTCTTTGTTTCCTTCCTTTTTTGCTTCCTTCCTTTTTTGTTTCTTCTTTTCTTCTTTCTTTCAATCTTTCAATCTTTGCTTCTTATTTCTTTCTTTCATTCTTTGTTTTTCTTCTTTATTCTTTCCTTCTGTCTTTATATATTTCTCCGCGCATTAAAAAAAAGTTTTCTATAAATTAATCTTTTAAAATTCTCTATTTACACTGTCAGTATCCAATATCCACACAGAAATACCAATGATTCGCAAATCTTCCCAATTTAATTCTATTTTTTTTTTTTTTTTTTTTTTTTTGCTAATTTACCTAATACAAGACTCAAAGGCCACTCAATCTAGGGGGTTGGATTGTTGTGAGAGAGGAGGAATGAGGAAGTAAGAGAGTAATATGAGGACGAATAGGATAGATATCCGTTGACCACAGATTTAATGAGAGTAAGATTAAAGTTCTCAAGGAAGCGTTATCTCAGGAGTTTATTCCTGTCATGTAAAATGTATAAACGCTGATGCGTGTGTTTGAACACTGATCGCCAGTGAAAGAATAATACAAGAAAAATGGATTATTCCATGGGGTAGTATGTAACCACTAAAATAACTATGTAAGCACCAGACAGAAATCTGGGGCGGTGATCGTTGAACGTTGAGCAAATAGCGAGTAATCGAAGTTCAGCGAAATAACGAATCTAACATGCAACCCAATTGTGAATCTACCGTGGATCAATCGTATTACGAGTAACTAACTGAATATACCAAGGCTAAGATGTACAACCGTGTGATACCAACGCTTCAGTAAGCTTGTAGGTCACAACACAACCACAACAATTACACAAAGTAACAGTTCTGGAAAATAAGCTGTCCTTTTATATATAGTTAAATTGAATAAATAAATGTTTATAATAAAATAAATGCCGGGGCACTCAAAATAGTAAAACCTTGAGTCCTCTTCACTTGGATTTATATATATATATATATATATATATATATATATATATATATATATATATATATATAAAGAATCACAAGATAGCCAAAACCTACCGCGGTTTCACACAACGGCTCGCCTGACGAGCCGTTGTGTGAAACCGCGGTAGGTTTTGGCTATCTTGTGATTCTTTATGTGTCTTTGCTCTACTTTTGCTTTTCATTTGTACTTTTGCATTTGTTTGTATTTGTATCGAGCACTTTTTCTTCTTTTTTTGTGGTTGGTTCCGTTTGGGTTTTTTTTCTTTACTGCGGAGTATTGTATGTCTTGTCTTTATTCTGCGGATTTCCTTTTTTTTCCCCCCTCTTATCCAACGCCTTAGTGCGACGGATGTTAACGGAATTAGATTCTGTCGGTTATTCGTTTTTCTTAAAGTTTACCTTTGTAGAATTTTAGGATTTAGATACTTACAGAGTCAGTTTAGGTATTATTTTGAATAGTATATATATATATATATATATATATATATATACCCAATGGTCTTTATTATAATAGAGATGATTATTATATTAAAATATCATTATATTAATATTATTATTGTGTGTGTGTGTGTCAGATTAAATAAATACTCTGTTAAATAGTTAAATTGATTAAATAAATAAATGTTTATAATAATAATAATAATAATAATAATAATAATAATAATAATCCTTATCGAAGAAACACAAAAGAAATGAGGATGGTTAACCACTGTGACCAGACATGATGGAACCTAGCAGTGAAGGTTCGAGTTTATCACTCATCCGTCATAGTAATAACGATAGAGCCACTTTCCATCTTTGGGATAAGGGCTCCTAATTGTTGCTGTTGGAGCGAGCGAGAATGGTGCGCGCCGATTGTACAAATACTAGAATACTGACGCAACATAATCTTTCTTATCATAACTCATCCCAATCATTAGCCTCAGGGATTTACTTCTCTAAGCTTGACAATAATCCAAACGAGGTGGAAGATCGAGACACAGGGCAAGATGGAAGACGAAAAGCTGACTTCGATGACGTTCCTCATCATTTCTTTATTTTTTTTCACTAATTCGTGATTGTTTATTATAAAATATAAGGGGTTAATTTATTCATTTGCAATAAATATCGTAAACACGGTTGTGTGTTGATACTGAATGATGCCTTCCAAAATCCAAGCCAAGTATTAAGAAAATATTCACATGTTCAATCCATGACATTCTCAGCATCCTTCTGAATAACCACATTTCTGTTGCTTCAAGCCCCTTCTTCATCTGTGAGTCGATTGTCCAGCGTTCACTGCCATATAGGAAGACCGATGTTCAATAATTTTTTTTTAGATTCTTACGAAAATTTTTTGTTGCTTAATACTTGGCTTAGATTTTGGAAGGTATTTCCATAATTTTTTCACTAATTCGTGAATGTTTTCTTATAAACAAAAGAGGTTAAGTAATTCATTTGCTATAAAGCCTAAAAACTGATAGATATTCGCAAACACAGTTGTGCGTTTATAGCGAAATATATCCCTTCGTTTGGGCTCAGGAGTTGGTTAATTTGTTTTTTTCTTACGTCTTAATGTAAGATACTCAATAGTAGGTACATCAATATATATGTTGTCGTCATTTTAGACGGCATATCGATATAAATAATTTGCCGTCATTTTGTACGGCACGTGCCCACTCGTAATAATAAATTATAGTACAATTTCTATTCCGAATGACATAATACCCATTATTCACAAAAAAAAAAAAAAAAAAGCACGTAGGTTACTCGCTGTTTCTTCTATGCTTCACTTGTCTTCAATTTTTTTTTTTGCGGGGGTGGGGGGGGGGGGGGTTCATGCACCATATCTTTTCAGAACGTTTGAGATCAAGGCTTTTCTCAAATTTCTATTTTTTGATACTTTAAGTAACTTTTGCGGAAGTGCATTGTGGTGCAGTGGATATCGACTCGGGACGACAAATCGGGGAGCTGAGTTCAAATTCCAGTTGAATTCATTGCATTCACTTACGCACAAATTCCCTTGGGAAAGGTATTAATCCGTCTCCTCCCTCCAGTTATACATCAAATAATAGGACAGATTGGGTTCTGTAGCCTAAGCTGGCAACCAGTCTACAACAGATAGCAATGGCAACCTACTGCGGAATAATCTTCTGCTCAGTCAGTCATGTCTCTTTCGAGACCTGATCGCCCAAAGCGTGTATCACGTATGGTACTTAACTGACTGACTGAAGTAACTTTTGACTTTCTTGATCCTTATTCTGCTATTCATTAAATGTTTTTATGTGCCATTTCTCTTCAGGATTTAAGCGATTATGGCTGCCCACAAATTCGTGTTCAGTTTGGTGATTCATTATCCAAAATGGTAACAACTTGAAATATATTTCTCAAACTAACACAGAATGTCTTAAGTGGAATAAAGCTTGGTTAATGGAATGACGTTCTGAACAGCCATTTTTAAATACAAACATTTGCGGCCTGAACTGTAAATTGCTGATGATATTTGGAAGTCAACGAAATGAAACGCTATGGATTAATTATGCAGAGTAAAGTGTCCGAAAAGAACAATGAAGTGAGAAAGAAGCTGTAACGAAGGTTCGAGTAAACTTCCATTAAAAGTGTCAAAGGAACATCAATGAAAGATCATTTGAGCGGATCGAATGTTAATGAAAGATCCATTAAAATAAAACACTGGAAGTTATGGGGATAATATAATAATAATAATAATAATATTATAATATTTTATATTAATATAATAACATTAATATAACATATAATAATATGATAATATTAATAATAACATTAATATAATGATATTTTAATATAATAATCATCTCTATTATAATAAAGACCATTGTATATATATATATATATATATATATATATATATATATAAATCCAAGTGAAGAGGACTCAAGGTTTTACTATTTTGAGTGCCCCGGCATTTATTTTATTATAAACATTTATTTATTTATTCAATTTAACTATTTAACAGAGTATTTATTTAATCTCTCTCTCTCTCACACACACACACACACACACACACACACACACACACACACACACACACACATTTAGTTGTCTATCTTTATAAAATATGAACTCCTATTCTTCCCCTTCCTAAATATACCATTTCAACACCCTGTAACCCCGCGACTACCAGCTCTGTCCTTTTCTACTTTGTGACTGTTGTTAACCAAAAACCCCTCCACACTCTAACTCAGGGCCTTCGCCATTTGGAAAAACAATGTCGCTGACGTGACGTAGAGTCTCTATTAGAGACCCTATGTCGAAATGTACATCCGACACCTTTGAATTTTGAAAATTTTCTCTAATTTATATTGGCTCTGTATTCTTAATACATTGAGCTCTCTGCTTGCATCACTTTTTAATATTAAAAATGTTTAATATTGATTAGGATCAGATTCTTGGAATTTACCTTCCTACTCTTCCACTTCGGTGTTCTCAAGTACTTTCAATCTCTTTCCGAGATCATCTTCAGGCGTGTAAGTTGTGCTAACAAAAAATAAGCGCAAAACTGTGTTGCTAAAAATTACTGTAAATTTTCTTCTGCTTCTAATATAACGTTAGACCAATTGCTTAGCGTTCATTAAAACATGAAAATTATCCAGAATGAATTTTTTATGTTGTAATGTCATGATCATGCACGTATTAAAACCAAAGAATAAAGACATTATAACGGTCCTTACAAAACTTTGAAGTGGGCATGAACCTGCTCAGTTGAAGTGACAAATCATTTGCACTAAAAAAAAAAAAATATATATATATATATATATAGAGAGAGAGAGAGAGAGAGAGTGTGTGTGTGTGTGTGTGTGTGTGTGTGTGTGTGTGTGTGTGTGTGTGTGAGAGAGAGAGAGAGAGAGAGAGAGGAACAATAAAAATATTGCAACATTTAATGTGGTTCTACAGAAGGATGCTGCGAGTATCATGGATCGAGCATGTGAGCAATGATGAGGTTTTAGAAAGGATGAAAACGAAAAGGAAAATTTTAATAATACTGAGCATCAGGAAGAGACCGCTAAAGTTCTTTGGACATGTAATAAGGAAAAGTGGCTCGGAGAATATGATATTCACAAGTAAGCTAGAGGGAAGTAGAGACAGGGGAAAACAGCGGATAACATATTTGATGGGCCTGAGCAGGTTGATGACAGAGCGGAGTTTTGAATGGGGTAACGAGAATAAGCGTGCTAAGAACAACCACGTCTAGGGAGACATGGAAAGCCATGATCGCCTACGTCCTGAAGGAATATGGCACATAGAAGAAGAAGAATGAATAACCACCCTTTTCCATAAAAACATTTATTTCATAACGTAAACTCTTTCACTGACAAGACACTGATCGAACATCATACAATTAATATTAGTTGTACCAGTCGAACATTATACAGTGACAATTGAACGAAAGTCAATGAAGAGAGGAAGAAGCTGTAACGAAGTTTCGAGTCAACCAAATATTACAATTCAACCAAATCTGAACATTTCTATTAATTCTTCGGACATTCACCTATATAGAGATAAAGTTAAACGCGCAAATAAACAAATACACACATACATACTCACACGCACATGCACACGCAAACACTCAGGTACTCACGCAAATACATATATATTATGGTATCAGTCAGTTAAGTGGAATACGTGATACACGCTTGGGCAATCATGTCTCGAAAGAGACATGACTGACTGGGTAGAAGATTATCCCGCAGTAGGTTGTCATTACTTTCTGCAGTAGATTGTTGGTAGACAAGGCTATAGAACCCAATCTGTAATGTTATTTAACCCATAACTGGAGGGAAGAGACACATTAATACCGCTCTCAAGGGTATTTGCACGTAAGTGAATGCAAGGAATTCGACTGGAATTCGAATTTGGATTTCTCCTTCCGAGCCGATATCCACTGTACCACAATTACAAATGTGTCTTTGTCTTACACGTGTAAAATTCACTGTTCAGTGAAACAAATATATACAGGTGTGCATACACATATAAACCCACATATATACAGCGACACACACATTTATATATGTATACATATAAGCATATAGATACAGACACACATATATATATCGAACTGATAGATACATATACATGGTACGATGGATGAATTTTTGCCTAAATTACGCAAAAATCAAAATTATGCTAACATCTCATTTTCGCAGATATATTTATCAAAATTACACAAAAATATTTTAACATTCTGAAGAGAAAATTTATTCAACAAAATCACCATTGGCTTCAATCACGGCGGCCTTCAGAAGAATTCGGAATCTCCTGCAACTCTTTTGGACGGTCGTTGGTTAATGCTGCAATAATCCTTGCCTTCAGTTCATCTTTGGTGATACAAAGAGTTTTGTTAGTCTCTCGCTCAACTGTGCCCCACACCCAATAATCAAGAGGTGCAGTCGGGTGGCCAGACGTAAGAGGTGATGTAGTTGCAGAAATTGTCTGATAGTCATAACTGTGTTCTGCTAAAAGTTTGGCATGGTGCAGAGTACTGTTACTAGACATAGGGTCTTCCAGCAGCCACCCTCTTGACCCTAAGCCGCACTACTTCTTCAAGTAACTTGATGTAAGCCTCCGTGTTAAATCTGAATCCGTCACCAACGAATTTGTGATTTCTTTTCTTATGAGAACGATCAGTTTTCCGAATTGCCCTACCTTTGTAATCACCATTAAACTCATTTAATTCTTCCCGAATTTCTGCGCTGTCCTCAGCACTCTGAAATCTTAATATTGGAGCTGCCGGCGCGGATGCCAATCAGTACAGCCTGTCGTTTCCAAATTTTTGGCAGAGTGAATTACGTCAAGCTGCTCTTTTTTCACAGACGATTCCCAACTGACCCTACAATACTGTGTAGTCAAAAAAATCAAAAACAAACAACGCGCATGCTAGAAATTAATAATATAAAATGGTGACAATTTAGCCATCGCACCTTGTATATGTGTGTGTGTGTGTATGTATGTGAATGTAAATATATATGAATATATGTGCATAGCCGTTAGATATATGTAAGACATGTTAAATGCCCTACTTGAATTGTAGCACTTACACGAAGAAAATTCAGAAAAATATATTTTCAGCTATACTTTTAATCCGATCAACATATTTGATTCTCTCTCTCTCTCTCTCTCTCTCTATATATATATATATATATATATATATATATATATATATATATATTTAGTATATCGAGGCAGCAAGTAATTTTCTAGACATATTCTATTAAATATAAGAGACAATGAATGTCTGTTATGTTTAATCATGAGCCGTTCTAAACGTCGTATTTTTGCTTTAATTTCAGTTGAAAATAAAGACAAAAATTCTCCAACATTTGGATAATTATTTATTGGTTTTCTTCTAAGCTTTCGGCTCACATGAGCCATCTTCAGAGAGGTAGTTTAAACTGAAATATTATAAAATCCACCATCACCGACGATTTTATTTTGTGTTGACATAAAACTCCGCTTGGCAACGGCAATAGTTACCAAAAATAATAAACGCAGTTCTTAAGTTTGCGATGCGGTTTTATGACATATATATATATATTATGATATATATATATATATATGCAAGTTTCCTTGAAGATGACATTCAAGGTGTAATGGTTAAGTTTTATATATCATTTTTCATTTCATGTGATCTTATAATTTTTTACTTTTCAGAACATAAATTATATAAAATTTGTCCGGAAGTAGATGATAATAATAATAATAATAAAAATAATGGCTGCATTATTATTAAAACCCAACACTTAACAGTATTAACTGCAAACATGGCCAGAATGTGCTCACCGTGTTTTGAATATAATAAAATTTTATTACTCTACATACATACGTAAAAAAAACATTCAGTTAAAAGTAAAATGAAATCCATCCCTGATAATGGCTAAAAGTATAGCCGAAAGCGTTTAGAGATATAAAACATTCAGGCATTTTTTTTTATAATTTATGTTCTGAAATAAAAAATTATAAGATCACATGAAAAAATATATAAAATAAACTTAGCCATAGCACTTTGTTGGTCATCTTTTATTAAATTTGCATAAAAGAGAGATTGCTTGGAAAATATATATATATATATATACATATATATATATATATATATATGAATCAGAAATAAGGTTCCTAATACTTACCAGACTCGTAAATTTTATTAATATTCAATATTTATTACTATCGACAATTGTCGACAAATTTATTGCCAGGCATTCTCTTCACCAAGTTAAATTATACAATTTTACGTATATCAATAGGTTTCATTATTTTATGTTATATTTCATTTTTATTACATATATATATATATATATATATATATATATATATATATATATATATATATACACACACATCTACACACAGACACATACATGCACACACATTTATATATGTATGTATGTATGTATTTATATATATGAGAGATTATATATAAATGTTTCATATATCAATAGTATGTAAAATAATGTCAAAGTGAGAAAATAAAATCCTAACGGACGGAAACGCGTCATACAATTTTTTTTACACTTTAACCGAGAAAAGAGTTAAGCATTGGCTAGGACGCTGGTAAATGCTCCGAAGAAGTCTAGAACTAAGTGAAAAACGCGTATTATCCTGTTGACAGAAAACGCGACATCGGCTGTTTATTGACCGCAATGGTCAGCCTGGAACAATCACCTCTAAGCGATAAATCAGGACAGGTAAGTTAAAAAGTCGACTTACCTTCTTACGAGTGTCCGCCTGTGTCGTGCGGCCATCAGTTGTACAGCTGTACCTGTAAGTGTGATTACCGACACAGCAACCAATATGCTTTTAGCTTTTTGTGGGGTTTTGTCGAGGGTGGGGCGCTTATAGGTAGGATGTGGAGAATGGAATGAGGTTGTTGCGTTGCTGAAGGCCGGCCGGCCGCCACAGTAAGACGCGTGGAATGAAATTGAAAGGCGACGAAGAAAAAAGAAGAGAATATGAATTTTTGAGTGAAAGATAACGATAAATAGGGAGAATAAGAGACAAGAACTAGTTAGTGAGAGAGTGTGATAGGTAATGGTGTCACTTCCGTCAAGAGAAAGACGGGGAGATTTTCGATAAAAGGAATCAAATTGTAGGTTGGAGAGAAGGCGGAATAATAAGGGGAAAATGGGTTGTGGAGTGGAGGAAATGAAAAGAAATAGTGAGGGAAGGAGTAGAAGAAAGAAAGGAGAGAGAGATAAAAGAATAGAATGGGGCAATTATTGAGAAAAAAAGATTCACGAAACTGTTTAGGGTAATGGAAAAATAAAGAAAGAAAATAAAGAGATATGATAGTTTAGGCAACCATAGAATAATTATACAGAAAGGTACTCTTTGCAAAATAAATGATGAAAAGAAGGAAGGCAAAGAAGAAGAAAGGAAACAAGATGTAGGAATGAAACGATAGGTTAGAAAGAGAAAAAGAGAAAAAGAGAAGGAGAATTAGAAAAAAGCAGGGTTAAGCAAAAATGAAAAAGTATTTTAAAATATTAAGAAAACCCGTTGGGGAGTATAAAAATAAAGAACGAAAATTAGGAAAGATGCGGTGATTTAAGAAAGAATGAAAGAATTAAGAAAGAATGAAAGAATTAAGAAAGAATGAAAGAATTAAGAAAGAATGAAAGAATTAAGAAAGAATGAAAGAATTAAGAAAAAGGAAAGAAAAGATTTTAAAAAATTGGCGGCAAAATAACGGAGAAAAAGGAGAAAATATAAGAAAAAAGAAAGAAATGGAACTCAACAAAAGAAACGGTAAAGTAAGTTGGAAACAGGAAAGAGGAAAGAGAATTTGGAAAAGCGAGATTAAGCAAGAATGAAAAACATGTAAATAAAAGGAGGAATCCAAGAATATACGGGGAAATTAATAAATGGTGAAAAACACATAAAAATGAATGAACAAAAAACAATTAAAAATGCATGTTAAGTAAAATGCTACCAAAGAGAAATTAAAAGATAAGGGATAGAGAAAAAACAATTTGGAAAGAAAGAAAAAAATCCCCTCGTGAAAAGAAAAGGTTTAAAAAATAACTATTGAGAAAAAAACAAGTTCTAACAGTTGACACTGAGTTTGATGTTAGAAGCGGTGATATTCCGTCGAGCGGTAAAAGTAACGACGAAGCCCAAAGCTGATCGAAAAAGTCCTACATCGATCGATTCTATCTCCTGCCTTCCTTTCCGTGCCTTCTAGTTAGATTCAGCTTTCATCGCTCTCTCTCTCTCTCTCTCTCTCTCTCTCTCGTCGTTCCTGTCGTCACTACACAGCCATTATATTTTTCTTCTGTTTTTAATATAAAAACGACAACAACAACAACAACCGTAAGATACACCGAGAGGCAGATTTGTGGCGAAAGAAGTAGTAGCAGCAGTGACAAGAACGCAGGGAAAAGATGCGCAAACAAGGAAGCTATGGCTTGCTTTCTAGAGAATGTGCGCATGCATTTCTGGGTGCTTTCTATGTGTGCGCGGCAAATATATACAGACTTATTAATACTCGTGCGCCTGCCAATACAGATGCGCCCGTGTCTCAGACTTGCAAGTCGGGCTGATGGAAAAGAACGGATGGGACAGCAATTCCGCACCTTGGTTAGGCCGGCAAAACTCATTTCCAACCGAGAAGAAAACACTGCATATTCACACTAAAAAACAGCGTCAATCTCATCCGTAAATGACCCAATTTTCCAACTACTTACTGTCAGTTTACCTTGAAAAGCGGCTTTCAATATTATTACAAAATAGGAATGACTAGACTGAGAAAGGAAGATATGCATACATGAATTCAAATGGACTGTGATAGATAGATAGATAGATAGATAGATAGATAGATAGATAGATAGATAGATATAAACATGTTGAAGTTGATTTGCCGAAAAATTACTTCCTTTTTCATTATTAATCGATTATATACTTTGCTTCATAGATGATAGTACTATCTATCTATCTATCTATCTATCTATCTATCTATCTATCTATCACCCTAGCTTTCTCTATCTCTATTTCTATCTATCTATCACCTCTCTCTCTCTCTCTCTCTCTCTCTCTCTCTCTCTCTCTCTCTCTATTGATTTCTTTCTATCTATCTATCTATCTATCTATCTATCTATCTATCTATCTATCGCTATTGCTCTTTCTCTCTATTTGTCTATTTATCGCTTGCCGGCTCTATCTAACGCTTTCTCTTTCTTTCTTATTCTTTTTCTCTTTCTCGCTCCTTCTATCGCTTTCTCTCTTTTTCTTTCTCTGTCATTATCTTTCTCTCTATCTATAGCTGTTTCTCTATTTACCACTTTCCCTATCTATCTATCTATCTATCTATCTATCTATCTATCTATCTATCTCTTTCTCTCTCCCCTTCTCTCACTCTTTCTGTAACTATCGCTTTCTCTTTCTCTCTCACTATCTATCTATCTAGCTAGATTTCTCTCTATCTATCGCTTTCTCTATATACTTCGCTCTATCTCTCTATTTACCGCTTTCCCTATCTATCTATCTATATACAGATAGATAGATTTTGGTAATACAAGCTGTATTAATTAATCCATAGCTAGGGGAGAAGGGGTGTATTCATACCTTTTCTAAGGGTATTTGCACGTAAGTGAATATAAGGAACACATCTGGAATTGGAACTCGGATCTCCAATTTCAAATTACGAGCTATCCATTACACCATCCAAGCTTACGGCACCATCTATTCCCAAGCGGACAGCCATCTAGGTACCATCCAGTTTCGACGTTCTTCTTCTTCTATGTGCCCTGTCCTTTCAGGACGTAGGCGGTCATGGTTCTCCACGTCTCCCTATCCCTTGTGGCTCCTAGTATGTTTGTTCCCGTTACCTCTGCCAACCTCCGTTCCGTCAACCACCTGATCAGGCCCTGCAAATATGTTATCCGCTGTCTTCCTCTGTCTCTCTTTCCTTCTATCTGGCCAGTCAGTATCAGGTTCTCCAGGCTCTCCTTCCTCATTGCGTGTCCCAGGAACTTCAGTTGTCTCTTCCTGGTGCTCAGTATCAATTTCCTCTTTGTTGCCATTCTTTCTAACACCTCATCGTTGCTTGCATGCTCAGTTCATATCCGCAGCATCCTTCTGTAAAACCACATTTCCGCTGCTTCCAGTTTTGTCCTCATTTTCGATGATATTGTCCAGCATTCGCTGCCGTATTGAAGAACTGACATCACGTAGCAGTCCAGCACTCTTTTCTTTGTTTCCAGTGAGATCTTCCTGTGTGTTAGTATTTTGCTCAGCTTCTAGAACGCGTCTTTTGCCATACCAATTCGCCTTCGGATCTCCGTGTCGCACTTTCCATCTTCAGTTAGGACACTTCTTAGGTATTTAAATTTTTGTACTTGCTTGATTCTGTTATCTCCCACATTTATTTGCCATTTTGGGTTGTACCTTTTGCTGATGACCATGCACTCAGTTTTCTTAAAGTTTATTTGTAGTCCTTTTTGGTCGCTCTCCACCGCTACCTTCTGTATGAGGTCTTGTAGTTTACTTTCCGTGTCCGCGATCATCACTGTATCGTCTGCGTACCTTATGTTGTTCAAGTTGTGTCCTCCAACAACAAATCCTGGTGTGTCATCTAGGGTCTTCAAGATATTCTCGCTGTACAGGTTGAATAAATCCGGTGAAAAGACACATCCTTGTCTTACACCTCTTTCTATCTTTGTAAATCTACTGAGATCGTTGCCTGTCCGTATGCAGGCCGTTTGCTGCCAGTAGAGATTCTTGATTACTCTTATGTCTTTGCCGAAAATGTCGAGGCTGCCGAGCATCTCCATCAGTTCTTTGTATCGTATCTTGTCGAATGCCTTCGCATAGTCAATGAAACATAGGTACAAATCTTTCTTAATTTCTATTGCCCTTTCGGAGAGCATCCTAATCATGAATATGGCGTTCCTTGTTCCAGTGTCTTTGACGAACCCGCACTGTTCCTGCCCTATCTCTGGCCTGATTTTGTTTCTCGCTCTATTCATCAGGATTCTGACCATCAGTTTGGTAATGTGGCTCATTAAACTGATAGTTCTGTGTAGCTCACATTCGTTTGCGCATGGCTTCTTCGGCAGTGCTATAAATATCGATTTCCATCGGTCGTCTGGTATTATTCCGCTGCTATAAATTTCGTTTATTATGTCGGTAATTTTTTCTATGCCATATTCTTCTAAGGCTGTCAGCAGCTCTATCACTATGCCGTCTGGACCAGCTGCTTTGTTTCTGTTCATTTTGGCCATTGTAGCTTCCACTTCGGATTTTAGTATTTCCGGTCCATCCATCTGCTTGTGTATTCTCGGTTGTTCTCGCTTGTCGCAAAAAAGATCCTTTATATATTCTTCCCATCGCTGGAGTATTTCCTCTTTCTCTAATATGATTGTTCCATCCTTAGATTTTATGCATCCTGTTGAGGAGCAAGTTTTTTGTCCTGTTAGTTCTCTTATCTCTTTATGCATCTCTGCTTTGTTGGTCCTGCTCAGTCTCTCTACTTAACTTTGTTGATCGTACGGGAATCTATGAGAATGTCTACTCTGAATACAAAACTGAAGAAAGCAACAGGAAAACAGTTTTCTTTTCTAATAATCCATGACATTTCTTCTTCTTCTATGTGCCGTCTCCCTTCAGGACGTAGGCGATCATGGTTCTCCACATATCCCCTATTACATGTTGCTCTTAATATCCCTTCTTTTGTTATTCCACACAAACCCCTCCTCATCAACCATCTGCTCAAGTCCATCAAGTATGTCATGCGCTGCTTTTTCCTTGTCCCTCTTCCCCTCTATCCGTCCCGTGAGCATCAGGTTTTCCGAGCCCGCCTCTCCCAAAATCTTCAGTTGCCTTTTACAGATATTAAATATACATTCTTCTGTAGAACCACATTTCGGCCGCTTCCAGTTTTGTCCTCATTTTCGATGATAAAGTAACTAAAATGCCTCGGTTTGGATGTGTTGCTTTAAGGATTTGAAGAAATTAATGAGTAAATGCGATACTAAAATTCGTAGGTGTATATATATATATATATATATATATATATATATATATATATATATATATATATATATATATAGTATGTTTTAGAACATATACATAATTTTTATGCGGATGTGCGTTGTGGTCCAGTGGATATCGGCTCGGAACGAGAAGCCGGGGAGCCGTGTTCGAATTCCAGTTGAATCCATTGTATTCACTTACGCGCAAATACCCTTGGGAAAGGTATTAATCCGTCTCTTCCTTCCAGTTATGGGTTAAATAGCAGGTCAGATTGGGTTCTATAGCCTTGATCGGCAACCAGTCTACCGCAGAAAGCAATGGCAACCTACTGCGGGATAATCTTCTGCCCAGTCAGTCATGTCTCTTTCGAGACATGATCACCCAATCGCGTATGGCACTTAACTGACTGACATAATTTTTTCTCTCTGTGTGTGTGTGTGTTGAGAGAGATAATAGGCCGATTCAGAAATAGGGGAGAAATAAAAAGCAACAAAATGAATAAAATTGATAAGTCTAATAACATTTTGTCCTGAAAGTTCTTGGCAATCTTTAGTCGTTCATGTTCTAACACGTCAAATTTATCGACAGATATAATGTGCTTACATTTCCAATTAGTGCACACTTCAAACTATCTCTTGAGAAAGAAAGTTTAAAATTACTTAATTATCGTCAATTTTGCTTGCCTATGAAAATGGAAGAGTATACGGTGCATTTTAAACACTTTATGTTTTTTATTACTGTAAAGGCAAAAATGCCTCTCAAGCAACAAAAAGATATGTGCTGTGTAAGGTGAAGATTTTTAGCTGACTGAACTGTGTGGTGCAGTGGATATCGGATCGGAACGAGAAATCGGGGAGCCGAGTTCGTATTCCAGTTGAATTCATTGCATTCACTTACGCGCAAATACCCTTGGGAAAGGTATTAATCCGTCTATTCCTTCCAGTTATGGGTTAAATAACAGGACATATTGGGTTCTATAGCCTTGGCTGGCAACAAGTCTACCGCAGAAAGCAATGGCAACCTACTGCGGGATAATCTTCTACCTAGTCAGTCATGTCTCTTTCAAGACATGATCGCCCAAGTGTGTTTCACGTATGGCACTTAACTGACTAACTGAACTGTATAGAAGTGGTTTACTAAGTTTAGAGTTGGTGACCATAGCCTTATGAGGAAGAAGGCTCAGGCAGACCCCAACAACAGATAACGACCAAATCAAGACATTGATTGAGAATAACACGAATAATACAGCACGCAAACCCCAAATTTGTCAAAAGCCACCGTCCATGAGTACTTAATGAAGCTTGGATACTCAAATTGCTACGATGATTGGCTATCATATGACCTGAGTGAAAAGAATGTTTTGGATCGCACTTCTATATTTGACTTTCAGTATGAACGCAATGAAAATGCAAACTTTTAACACAAACTGTGACGAGTAATGAGAAATGGGTCGTTTACAGCAATATTAAGCGAAAACGAACTTTTGACACCCCAAAAGCAGGTCTTCATTCTCAGAAAGTCATGATATGCATATGGTGGGATTGGAAAGAAATCTTGTACTACGAGCTTCTACCAAATAACCAGTCATTTTATTCTGAAAAGTACTACTTGCAACTAGACGAATTAAAGGCGGCAATTCAAGAAAAATGCCCAGAATTAGTGAATACTAAGCTCCTTTCAAAAATAATCTCAATAATAAAAATTTTAATTTTTTTGGAATGACGTAAAAAAAACTATTTTAATGAGTTCTTTATCGGGAAACAACCGAAATTCTGGAAAGATAGAAGAAAAAAGTTGAAGAAAAAATGAAGAAAAAAGTTGAAGAAAAAAATGAAGAAAAAAGTTGAAGAAAAAAATGAAGAAAAAAGTTGAAGAAAAAATGAAGAAAAAAGTTGAAGAAAAAAATGAAGAAAAAAGTTGAAGAAAAAATGAAGAAAAAAGTTGAAGAAAAAAATGAAGAAAAAAGTTGAAGAAAAAATGAAGAAAAAAGTTGAAGAAAAAAATGAAGAAAAAAGTTGAAGAAAAAATGAAGAAAAAAGTTGAAGAAAAAAATGAAGAAAAAAGTTGAAGAAAAAATGAAGAAAAAAGTTGAAGAAAAAATGAAGAAAAAAGTTGAAGAAAAAAATGAAGAAAAAAGTTGAAGAAAAAATGAAGAAAAAAGTTGAAGAAAAAAATGAAGAAAAAAGTTGAAGAAAAAAATGAAGAAAAAAGTTGAAGAAAAAAATGAAGAAAAAAGTTGAAGAAAAAATGAAGAAAAAATGAAGAAAAAATAAAGAAATGTTGTGCAATAAAATGGTTGATATTTAGTTGAATAAATATTTAATGGCATAATTTTGGTTTGTGTTTTAATTTCTCTTAAAATTCAGTATGAACTTTCCGGACAACCGAATATTTATTTTCTATTAGTAGGACTTTTCACCAAATGGAAGCATTATGAGAAATATGTTTAGAATCGCAATTTTCGGATACCCCTGTGTACTTTTTCAACGAGAAGAGAAATAAAGAAAAAAGGAAGTGGGGCTCTCTTTCCGGGAGAATTTGTTTTTGTTGTGGTTTTATTTCTTTATTCCAATGTGTTATATTTCCGTAAACGATATGATAGTTTTTGGCTATTTTTTAACATGATTTGAGTTGTAGAGTGTTTGTAGACGGCTTTCTGTGGAAACTGTACTCTCTAATGTTTTTATAGCTCGAATTTCTTTAACCGGACTCTTATATCAACATATTTTGAAAGGTATCCGTGAACTATCTTTCTTTACTACAAGAAATACGTTGTAACAAAGACGGAAATGATTCAACTACACCAAACTATGAAACAAATAAGTGACAATCAAAACAACCAACTGAGACAAAGGCTTAACTTATACAGCAACAGCAAGTACGAATATGTTAGAACGGTTAGTCTTATAGAAAATCTATCTAAACTTATTTATAAATGGAACTTTGTCTCTGTGTGTGTGTTTGTGTGTCCCTGTGTGTGTCCGTTACCTATAGACTCCAAAACGGCTGAACCGATTTTCTTCAAAATTTACACAGTTGTACTATAAGCGTCTGCGAGTGTTCTTAGCTAGGTTTTGTGTCAAGGTACCCCGATAAATATCGAAAATCAATAATCGAAAAAATCAGGTTATAGAAGGAGTGGTCCGATTTTAATCAAATTTGAAACATTCATAGACAAAGACATAAGAAACGATATTCAGAAGTTTCAATGTTGCAGTTCTTACAATAGTGCAGAAAATCGATATATATATATATATATATATATATATATATATATATATAAGGCAAAATATTTGTGCGTGTGTCTGTTTATCTGTCTGTATGTCCTTTATACAAATTCACAATTTTTATCCGATTCTCACCAAACTTCACACAAATATTCAAAACCATGAATTTGTTTTAAAGCTTTCATTACACCCGAGCAACGCCGGGCTATACTGCTAGTCGGATATAAAGCTTTCCAATACAGAACTTGAAGCCATCAACTTCGGTTTAAATTTTGCCACCAGAATCCGGAAAATAGACACAGTAAAAACTATCGTAAAAAATCATAAGCAAAACGACTCTAAATTCACCAAAAGTTTCATTCAAGGCATAATTACCGCTATTATAAAAACCAACAAATGCATTACCACTGAGACACATTAATGCACTACAGAACCTAGCGAGATATAAGTATATCCATATCACTTACTCTAACAATGAAGGGGGTACTGTGATCCTAGACTAGAATCAGTCAAGAGCCATACGTGAAATACGCTTAGGCGATCATGTCTCGAAAGAGACATGACTGACTGGGCAGAAGATTATCCCGCAGTAGGTTGCCATTGCTTTCTGCGGTAGACTGGTTGCCAGCCAAGGCTATAGAACCCAATCTATCCTGTTATTTGACCCATAACTGGAGGTAAGAGACGGATTAATATATTTCCCAAGGGAATTTGTGCATAAGTGAATGCAATGAATTCAACTGGAATTCGAACTCGACTCCCCGATTTATCGTTCCGAGCCGATATACACTGCACTACAATGCACATCCCTAGAATACATAAAAAAATAACTTACTACTCAACGATACCGACACATACGAAAAAATAACTATTGAAGCACAAAAATTTAATATAGTATAGAATCGCAGAATATGTGTCTCTTCTATAAATACTTTCACGGCTTCTGCTCCGATGAACTTAGATCACTGGTGCCCCCTAAATACGAATTTGCACGAGATACTAGATTAGCAACTAGATCCCACACTTTTACAGTGAAACCGATAAAATGCAGCCGTAACTTCTACTCCAACAGTTTCCTCGCACTTCCCGACTGTGGAATTCTCTTCCAAACGATTGCTTCCCCGACGGCTACAATCTCCAGGAGTTTAAATGTAAGGTCAATACACACCTCCTAACACACTAACCTGCTCCCATTCTATCAAGCACTCTTCCCATCTGCCCGACCCTCATCCTCGCTATCCTTACTCATCTGTCACCTTTCTCCTGACATTCCCTATGTCTATCCACTCCTTCTCTTTACCTTCCCCTATGTAGCCCCATGCGCAATAGTGGCAGTGGAATGCCTTGCTTGGGGTGAGATGATTAAAAAAATAAATAAATAAAATATCACCCTTTACGGTCTCCCTAAAACCCACAAAACTGGTATCCCAATAAGCCTCATTATCTCAGCGCCTCCATAAATTGATACAAACCATAGCAAAAATTCTAACTCCTCTTCTTGGAACATTCAGTCTATCTCATATAAAGAACTCAAGCAGCCTAGTTGATGAACGTGGCCGACAAACGCATGGCCAGTCTAAATATAAAATTCTTCTACATCAACTTCCCAGATGAAAAATGCCTAAATCTCTTTAAAAAGCATTTAACACGAAGCTTAAACTCTCTCTATCAACAGATAAAATAATTAAAAGCTAGCCTCTCCTCACCAATCAATTCTACTTCACATTTAGTTATGATTGTTAAAAGAAAAAATGTGGATTACTAATGGAATCGCCTCTCTGTATCTTTTTTAAAATTTCTCGAATGCAGTGGTTTCAAAAATATTTTACCCAAACAATCAACATTCTTCCGTTATATTAAAGATGCCCTATTTATATAGCCACGTGATACTGATTTACCTGACCTAGTAGAATAACTAAAGTCGAACACAATGGAATTTACATACAAAATGGAAGAACACAATTCCTTTGCCCTTCCTAGAAATCAAGCTACACTGCGTTAACAAAAAAACAAACGAAAACCCCCAAAAACAACCTAATAAATTTCTATTCTCATCATAATAACAAACGCCGGTATAACCATCAGATTCTACCTAAGAACACTAAGCATATGCAGCACGGATTGTTTACAAAAAGAGGAAAAATACATTGAAAATATATTAAAACTTCTCCAGTACCGTCATTATTTTATATTCAATGCGAAACGAAAGTGTGTCTTAGTGGCTTTACTGCCTTGCAATGGTGAACTTATTTTTAAAATGTGTATGTGTGAGTGTGTGAGTGAGTGAGTGAAAGAGAGAGAAAGAGAGAGAGACAAAAGAGAGAAAGAGAGAGAGAGAGGTTTCGAGTTTTAAAATTCTTTCAGATCTAAACTTATTTATAAATGGAACTTTCTGTGTGTGTGTGTGTGTGTGTGTGTGTGTGTGTGTGTGTGTGTGTGTGTGTGTGTGTCCGTTATCTATAGACTCCGAAACGGCTGAACCGATTTTCTTCAAAATTTACACAGTTGTACTATAAGCGTCTGCGAATGTTTTTAGCTAGGTTTTGTGTCGAGGTACCCCCGATAAATATCAAAAATCGATAATCGAAAAAATCGGGTTATCGAAGGAGAGGTCCGATTTTAATCAAATTTGATACACTCATAGACAAAGACATAAGAAATGATATTCTTCCAAAAGAAAAAAGCAAATGGATTAAAAAATATATTATCCTACCAATTGACTCTATCATATCTTCAACTGGAAAGAATCTATCTAAACTCAGCATGAAATTTGTTATTACTACATCCAAAACAATAGAAGATTTAGTCTACATAAAACAATAAGATAAAACCTGAAGGAGGTGTTTACTCCATTGCCTGTAATAATTATCACAAAAATACATAAGAGAAATTGATGTTTATATGAACACAAAAGGTACATTTTATAAAAGAAAAATATGTGTTGGTTGCCAACCGTAACGAGACTGACCACAATTTTGACATAAAACATGCTACTTTCAAAAAAGAAAATAATTCACTACGATGTAAACAAATAGAGAGTGCCTTAATTGCAATGTCAGACCTTTAATCTGACACCCTTGAAATCAGAACATTACTGGACTACAGAGGTTCCGGATGACAGAACTCCTCCCTAGCAAAAACTCTATGTTGCTGTCGACTGCAAAGAAAAGTTGAAAACAACTTGTGGCGCTGCCCTCATAGCCGCCCAACGAACTAATGATGGCTGATTAAAAAAAGATTCATGGGAGCTGCCAGACTACGGGTGCCGGATTAAAGAGATCGGATTGCATAAGGGAGGTATACATTATAGTTATGTGCCAAGTATAATCAATGCAGAAATATGGAAAGAAATAGACAAAGAAAAGAAAAGTTCGAGTATAAATCATTGATGTAGGTTGTCTATGCAGGCGTCTGTCACAGCGATTAATTAGCCACTCTAGCAGGCATATATACTTGGAACCAAGATACCAGCCATTGATGCATACATTTATACAGTCCTACTACTTTAATCTGGCAGCCTTTGGACAAGGTCACTGTCGGACCATAGAAAATGCCGGATGACAGTAATCATCCATGTCCTTAATATTAAGTAGAAGCGATCCCAGTGCGCACTTTTGGAAAGTGCCTGGAAACCATTCCACGGGTTGACCCGATCCTTGTGAGTGAAATTGGATAGACGGAAATATTTATGGAAGCCGTCGGTAGTTGATCTAGCATGAAGTCGCAAGCCATCATTGCCGAGGGTTTAGCATACTGGCCTTGTTCAGATTGTTGATCTGTTCCAGAAACTGTAACTAAGGTCCTCCCAACAAAGTTGTGGTATAAACTACAGGCGAGCTTTGTGAATGTTAAAGAAACACAAATGTGCCTGAGCAGACACACACACACACACACACACACACACACACACACACACACACACATATATATATATATATATATGAACAGGCACAGGTGTTTCCTACATTTATAAATGACCACCTATTGCTTTATTACACGTGACACGTATCTGAACAATTTTTCCTGCCTGTTGTTTACTTATTCTATAATAGTGTGTGTGTGTGTGTGTGTGTGTGTGTGTGTGTGTGTGTGTGTGTGTGTGTGTAAAAATCACTACTTCATGGTGACTGGCCTTTTCACGTATTAAGAGATCCTTAGACCATGTGTTACTACAAAATGTTGATTTCATCCTGTCAGTATCTATAAACGATATAACCACTATAATAAGAACTTATCAACAATCACATTTTAAACAGACCGAGTCACAGGGTGTAATCGATTTCTATTTTTTTTTTTTTCCTCAGATTAGGTTTTTTGTCGGGTTGTATGATGAAAATTGTTTGGCCTTGAAAAATATTGCGTCATCTATGATTGCATCAGATTTTATCACGCCCAGTTACTATTGTCTCAACTGTCGATTATTTCCCCTACGGTCATTATCTGCGATGGACGTTATTCCAAGTAAACGTACGAAAATTGTAACGCTGCACGAACACACTGGTAAGTTTTACAGAGAGATCGCGGATGTTGTTGGTGTCAGCCTTTCAACTGTCAGTCGTGTCATCAAGGCGAAGAAACAAACTGGATCTATCAGTCCAAAACGTAAAGAAAAATGCGGTCGGGAGAAAAGAACAACGCCAAGAGACGACGTATACGTGATCAGGGAAAGTGTGAAAGATCCTAGGAAGACAGTATTTGTTTTGTTTCAATTAATTTGCACAATTGAGTATGAGTATGTTCCTGTGTGTATGTGTATGTGTATGTGTATGCGCACATGCGTGTATACTTACTTTACATGATCGCCCCATGAGCAAATGAAGTAACATATGCCTACTTCCAGACGGTATCTCTTGCTTTTTGTCCAGAAATACAGTCTTGAAGGAAAGTAAGTTTTATACCAATCTTCTGGTCGTAGTTAAGCATAAAGACGGTATTATAAACAGAATATTTTGGCTTGGCGTGACCTTCAATAATACAAAGACAAAATATTTTTCCTTTATTTATTTATTTATCTATTTTTATGAATGGCATCGTTATCTCTCTTATAGTATTATATAATCTGAGAGAAAAAATAAATTATTAATATTTTTTAGTTATATATGCTATGTTAGAATAAGGGAAAGAGAGAGAGAGAGAGAGAGAGAGAGAGAGAGAAACGCCTTAAATTGATTAATCTTAGAGAAGAGTGTTAAAAATACCCTAACTTGATCAGATTCCATAACAAACACTTTAAGCGATAAATAAAATGTAAGAAGCAGACGATATTTTAAAATAAAAATCTACGGTAATTTAGAGAAATGTTATTAAGCAAAGTTGATATGTCTCATTAAATCTTTTTAAACAAATAACGTAAAAAAAGAAAAAAATGAATAAAAATCTTCCACGTTTTTTCCCAGATAGAAGTTTTACGGATTTGGTCAAATTTTAATTCACACCCACGCGTCATTTCAGATTAAAATTCTCCCTATGTTGCTTATGGGGCTACATATTTATTGATCCTACTTCATATAGGCAGACCCTATGATCATTTGAGAAAACAACTTTTATTCTTTGAAAATACTTTGTAACATTTTTTTTTTTTGTTTTTGTTTTTAATGTCAAAATCGGTTCCATTCTTATAAGCTTATAATCGAAAGCAGCATGTCTTTCATCATTGGTTCCTCACTGTTGGACAATGGCGCTAATGTTGCTAATGTGTAGGAAGCACGATCGTCACCTTGTTCTCGATACTGCTAGCTTTATGCTTAATATTTATTCTCGTTTATTTTCGTCGTTCGTTTTTAAGATTTTCGATATTCTCGTTTTACATGAAAATTTTCTACTCCTTGTTGGAATAAGGTCGTATCGATCAAAAGATACCTTTTTAACGTCATACCTTCGAGCTCCATTTGGACAGACCGATAACTAGCTAGAGGGGTTCATATTGCAGTCTTTATCAATACGTATTAGTTATTTGAAACATTGAATGATGTAAATCTGTCAAACGACGAAAGCTTGTTTGCTTTAAACATCGCTAAAAGAAATCTTGGGATTCAATCTTTAATTTTGAACTCCGATTACGAGAGGCGGAGGCAACGGCATTGCCGATTTATTCAACGAGGAAGATCTGAGAGAGATACGCCAACAAACTGAGATAGATTGACTGATAAATACATAGAAACCTGCATACGCCGAGTTTTGTCTTTCAAAAGAGCCCCACTATTCAAATCTCAGTTTTCAAGTTTTACCGTGTCAGCCATTATCACTTGAAACTCATGTTTATACAAGACTAACAGTATAGCCCGGCGTTGCCCGGATGTAATGAAAGTTTTAAAACTAATCCATGGTCCTGGAGCTCAGACTCAGCCTAAAGAATATTTGTGTGAAGTCTGGTGACAATTGGATAATAATTGTGGATTTGTATAAAGGACATACAGACAGATAAACAGACTCACACACAAACATCTTGCCTTTTATATATATATATATATATATATATATATATATATTATCGATTTTCTGCACTATTGTAAGAACTGCAACCTTGAAACTTCTGAATATTATTTCTTATGTCTTTGTCTATGAATGTATCAAATTTGATTAAAATCAGACCCCTCCTTCGATAACCCGATTTTTTCGATTATCGATTTTTGATATTTATCGGGGGTACCTCGACACAAAACCTAGCTAAGAACACTCACAGACGCTTATAGTACAACTGTGTAAATTTTGAAGAAAATCGGTTCAGCCGTTTCGGAGTCTATAGATAACGGATACACACACACATAGACAAAGTTCCATTTATAAATAAGTTTAGCTCTGAAAGAATTTTAAGACTCGAAACCTTTCTCTCTCTCTCTCTCTCTCTCTCTCTCTCTCTCTCTCTCTCTCTCTCTCTCTTTCTCTCTTTTGTCTCTCTCTCTCTCTTTCTCTCTCTTTCACTCACTCACTCACACACTCACACATACACATTTTAAAAATAAGTTCACCATTGCAAGGCAGTAAAGCCACTAAGACACAAGACGTTATTGAGTGTGAAAGAATGAGAAAAAATAAAATACTAAGCAGCGAGAACAATAAAAAAAGAGGAATCAAGAAGACTGGAGATAATGACTGACATTGCATTTAAACTTTTGAAATTTAAAGATGACTGGAAAGCATAGAGCCAGAAGAGAGTTCCACGAGAGAGCATTGCGAGGAAATAAACCGTTAGCATAGAACGTACTGTTACATCTAGCCAACTCAAATGTGAATTGACAAGACCTTGCCGCCAATCTAGTATTGGATTTAAATTCATCTATTCTAGATACGAAAGTGAAAAATTTATCCGAATAATTAGCATAAAAATATTTATAGAAAAACACTAATATGTGAGCAACAACAAAGTTTTACAGAAGATAGAAATAAAAAGGACACTTGTATTTATCATCATTGTTCTGGGCATGATAGTAAACTTCATCCGGCAGCAAGGCCTCTGATTGAAAGGTAGTGAGGAGCTTGGAACCACTTCTTAATTGTTGTTGTTCTCAGGTCCACCTAGACCCGGAGTGGTAGCACCTGTTAGGGTCCCAGCTATGGACAAATAGTTAACCACAAAACTGAGGTCAAAACACCATGAAAGTATAAAAATACACTTTTATAGAAATATATGCCTAAAAATAGACTTTTATAGAAAAATACACATTTTTTTTAAAGAAAAATATTACCAAAAATATATTTTTGAAGAAAAAATTATTACCATAACACATTTTTGAAGGAAAAAATATTCTTAGCAAAATAGTTGTTAATACAAAACTAGAAGATATTTTCAGTTTTCTGAATTAAAAAAGAAAAGCAATAAATAAAAATAAAAACCGTTTCATCAAAATCTGACTAAATCAACCTTCCCACTATAACCGAACATTAAAAAAATACCGAAAACCCCACCTTTTTTGCCTTAAATAACCCACAGAGGTTAATATGCCGTTAAACAAAACTTAAACTCAAACTCTACTTATAATCAGGAATAGACAGTTGAGCTTTACAGAGCACATAATAAGGAAAGAGGGCTTGGAAAATCTGATACTCACAATTAAAGTGTTCTTTTATAAATTACTAGCATTACACCCGGCGTTGCTCGGGTGTAATGAAAGCTTTAAAACTAATCCATGGTCCTGGACTCAGACTCTTTGGACGTTGGCACCAAAGACTAAAATGCAATAGTCGTTTCCAGTTAAAGCGAAACCGTAGACTGAAAGAAAAATGAATGGATGTAAGTCAAATCTTGATTTCCTGGTATCGATATCAAATAAGTTTTTTTTGTCGTAAACTAAATTTTGAAGGCTAAATAAGTCCTCTGAGTAAATGGTATCATGGCTGAGACTAAGAACTACAATTATACCTACTTAGAGCCAAACCCAAAGCAAAAACGAAAATAAAAGGGCTGAAAAAATACATACAGGCAGATAAACAGACACACACACAAACATCTTGCCTTATATATATATATATATATATATATATATATATATATATGTATGTATTATCGATTTTCTGCACTATTGTAAGAACTGCAAGCTTGAAAGTTCTGAATATCGTTTCTTATGTTTTTGTCTATGAATGTATCAAATTTGATTAAAATCGGACCACTCCTTCTATAACCCGATTTTTTCGATTATCGATTTTCGATATTTATCGGGGGTACCTCGACACAAAACCTAGCTAAGAATACTCGCATACGCTTATAGTACAACTGTGTAAATTTTGAAGAAAATCGGTTTAGCCGTTTCGGAGTCTATAGGTAACAGATACACACAGACACACACACACACACACACACACACACACACACACACACACACACAAAGTTCCATTTATAAATAAGTTTAGATTTTTATATATAATTTTGGCGTTTTGAAATGTATTCATGTATCTAAATTCTAGGAAATAAACTCAGCAAATTCACCAACGATCATATAATTTGGAATATTGGACTCACTTAAAATATCGTAATATTCAAAATTAAAGATTATTTATATTGTAATATCAAACCAACGTTTGATGCGGTATTTTTTGACAGTCGTCCACGGAAAATGTCACAGCAAGCAAGCGCTTCTATTTTTCTTTTTAAGAAAAGCACAATATTACAGTGAACACTTCGTATTCGAAATATGATGCGTCTACTATAGTAACCTTTGAAGTATTAAAAATGTTGGATTAAAAACAGTCCATTAATTTAAAAGAGACAAAAATAAGACACACAAGTTTGAACGAGAAGAAAAGACTAAACCTGAAATTGAAAGGTGACAGAAATCATGGTTGTCAGTAAAAGTTGATCCCAACATTCTAATTACAAATCAGAGATAACAACATAAAACAAGTATAACGATTTAAATAGCCGGAATCAGCTGCCAGTTTGAAACGCTCAGACTTCCTATGAAGACAAGAATAAATGCTTATGTCATCAACATAGAAAATGAGAACACATGCCATCAGGAAGGTCATTGATGAAAATTAGGAACAACGTAGATTCAAGGATATATCTTTGGAAGGCGCTTACCTTAAGGCAGAAAGATCCAGATGAGTGGCCGTTCAAAACAACTTTCATTTCGACAAACAATTCAAAATTTTGTTAAAAATAAAGAAAATAAACAACAAAGATGAGGACAATAGTCCGAATATTGTAAATGGTATAGTACAAAAAAAATTGTACTGAACTGTTGTGTTATTTTATGTTTTTTTATATCTTCTAAAATAAACTGGATGAGAACTCAAACTTGAAAAAGATTTCAAGCATCGACCAATTGTCCTGTCTGTGAATTGACCGTCGGTGAATTGTCCGCACACGCTTTACAATACATACAGACAATGTCAAAGCTAGTCGCTCAGACTTCGTGATCAAAGACCACAAAAACCAGAATGTGCTTTTTTATGGACACGGCCGCCCCTGCATATTGTAATATATCTTCGATGATTTTCATAAACACAAGGATTTTGAAATGAAAATCGCAAAAATTGGCGCCCGAGGACATCAATTATTTCACTTGCAATTGTTGTTGAAAGCCCTGTGATTGATTGGAAAAGTTTCCTGTAGACTCACTGAAGGAATCTCTGGTAGCCCATACGTTAAAGAATATTAAAAAAAACTGTACTCACAAATACAACTAACACCTTACGAAGACCTTTATCTGGGTAAAATGTGTGATGCGAGATTGCCTTCTTTTTTTCTTTTTTTTTTTTGTTATTTTTATTGTTTGTTTTTTTTGGGGGGGTGGGGTACAAAATTTATCAGTGGAAAATGTCATGATGCCTTTTCTGACCTTAGATCTCTTGTTGGAATCCGGAAGATTCATGAGCATACAGCATAAGACCAGTGGAACTCGGGCCAATGTTTAAAATTTACCCAGTCTCACGAGATCGTGAACAAAACTTGTCTTTTCTTTTGTCAGCCGAGTCTCTGTCCGTAGACGGACACCGATTGAGTCGAACTCTGCCCGAAGACAGTAAGCGTGTCTATTTTTCTTAGTCGAGTCTCAGTCCGAAGACCGAGCCCTGAATGAGCCGTTCCCTGTTCGAAAACAGAAACCTTGTCAGTTTCGAACCCGACAGCAGACTGCCTGACAGCAACGGACTTCATTTGACTCGTTTTGAGTTCTTTGTTTAATGTGTCTTGCCTAGATCATTTCATTTTGTGTTATAGGAGGTGTCTTATTTACTCCACAACAGTTTTTAATGAGCGAATTAATTCAGTTTTTGGTCATGTATGTCAATATCACAAAGTCCTCAAAAACGCACACACACACGCGCATGCGTGATTGGTACATGGACTCACAACAAAATTTCGTTGATGGTCTTCTTTTCCGTACTTTCAAGACGTAGACGATCATGGCTCTACAAAATGCCCGATCCTTTGTAGCTTTGGTCTTTTTTGCTATTTCTACTAAAACTTGCTACACTAAAGTTTGCCATGTAGATTATGCGTTGTTCCCTCTGCCCATCTTTCCTGTAGATATAAGATTTTCCAGTCTTTGTTTACCCATTACGTACCATTAAAATATCAACTGTCCCTACCTGATCTTAAGTATGAGTTTCCTTTTTGTTGACATTTTATCTAAAACCTTATTGTTGCTCACATGTTCGGTCTATATTATCCCCATCATCTTTCTGTATAAACCCATTTGTGCTGTTTCGGCTTTCGCGGAATCCGTTTGAAATTTTCCTGCATTCACTGCCTTAGTAGCAATTTGCAAAAAGCGAAAAGAAAGGCATACCAAAATGTGGTGCTGCATAATAATAATAATAATAATAATAATAATAAATGCTCGTAAACTACGCAAGTCACGCTTCTCATGGATACTGAATTTAAGTGACTGAAGATCTTAACATGTTCAATGTTTGTTTTGTTAAATTGAGATGGGCTACAGCATATATCTCGTTTAGTACCACATATTGTGCTTTGTGTGCTAAGCCACCTTTTGCTCAGATTTATGCTCAGTACCACATTTTGGTATGCTTTGTGTTCAATAGCACATTTTGGTATGCTTTGTGTTTAGTACCACATTTTGGTATGCTTTGTGTTTAGTACCACATTTTGGTAAGATTTGTGTTTAGTACTACATTTTGGTAAGATTTGTGTTTAGTACTACATTTTGGTAAGATTTGTGTTAGTACCACATTTTGGTATACTTTTTGTTCAGAACCACATTTTGGTAAGATTTGTGTTAGTACCACATTTTGGTATACTTTTTGTTCAGAACCACATTTTGGTAAGATTTGTGTTTAGTACCACATTTTGGTATGCTTTGTGTTTAGTACCACATTTTGGTAAGATTTGTGTTTAGTACTACATTTTGGTAAGATTTGTGTTAGTACCACATTTTGGTATACTTTTTGTTCAGAACCACATTTTGGTAAGATTTGTGTTAGTACCACATTTTGGTATACTTTTTGTTCAGAACCACATTTTGGTAAGATTTGTGTTTAGTACCACATTTTGGTATGCTTTGTGTTTAGTACCACATTTTGGTAAGATTTGTGTTTAGTACTACATTTTGGTAAGATTTGTGTTAGTACCACATTTTAGTATACTTTTTGTTCAGAACCACATTTTGGTAAGATTTGTGTTTAGTACCACATTTTGGTATGCTTTGTGTTTAGTACCACATTTTGGTAAGATTTGTGTTTAGTACCACATTTTGGTATGCTTTGTGTTTAGTACCACATTTTGGTAAGATTTGTGTTAGTACCACATTTTGGTAAGATTTGTGTTTAGTACCACATTTTGGTAAGATTTGTGTTTAGTACCACATTTTGGTAAGATTTGTGTTTAGTACCACATTTTGGTAAGATTTGTGTTAGTACCACATTTTGGTATACTTTTTGTTCAGAACCACATTTTGGTAAGATTTGTGTTTAGTACCACATTTTGGTATGCTTTGTGTTTAGTACCACATTTTGGTAAGATTTGTTTTTAGTACCACATTTTGGTAAGATTTGTTTTTAGTACCACATTTTGGTAAGATTTGTGTTTAGTACCACATTTTGGTATGCTTTGTGTTTAGTACCACATTTTGGTAAGATTTGTGTTAGTACCACATTTTGGTAAGATTTGTGTTAGTACCACATTTTGGTAAGATTTGTGTTTAGTACCACATTTTGGTAAGATTTGTGTTTAGTACCACATTTTGGTAAGATTTGTGTTAGTACCACATTTTGGTATACTTTTTGTTCAGAACCACATTTTGGTAAGATTTGTGTTTAGTACCATATTTTAGTAAGATTTGTGTTTAGTACCACATTTTGGTATACTTTTTGTTCAGTACCACATTGTGATAAGACTTGTGTTTAATACTACATCTTGGTATGCTTTTTAAGTCTATGATCAAAGCATTACTTTTTCAGAAGGAAGGAAAGTATGGCGAGTACTAAATTGGAAATTCTGAAACAGTTCTGTTCACTTTCGTATATATTATGTGTACCTACCATTAAATCCGTTTTAATTAGGAACAGGGCACATTTTTTATCAACTATCATGCCATGAAATAGAAGAAACTCTTTGTTCAAGACTATATTTGGAATCTTAAGACGTTTCTGTTCATTTTACTCTGTTTTGCGAGCTTCTGCTATCTATTGTAATTAGAGAAGAAAGTGCATTACTTTTTGACCGAACCTCGTATCAAAACAAGGTTAACTCATTATTTGATGTGAATAAAGATTTAAGATAAAAAAAGGAATAGTTGAAAGAAGTATAATGAGAAAGAATGAAAAAGAAGTTTGCTTTTTTAACATGTAAAAGAATTTTTTATGTTTCTTTCCCTCGTACAAGAAAAGATCTTTAATATCATTCTTATTGTATTTAGTCTTGCGTGCAGTCTTGTCATAGTTTTCGTGTTTTGTCCTGTTTTGCGCAGGGAGCTACCTTCCTCAGTTCTCTTTCATTTTTCTTTTCTTTTCTTTTTTGTTTTTGTTTTCTTTTGTTTTGTTTTTTTCTTTTTCGGTTTCAACGCTTCTTTTATGAAGCTACTTTGATCATATTTCTAATTCAACTTTGGTTTAGCAAAAAAAAAGCTTGTTCTCTGTGATTTGATGGCATTAGGAGCGCTTATTTTAAAATTCATTTTAAAAAATCACTTTCTTTTTTATCATAATGTGAAAAGTGTTATTACAGCGTGTATATATTTTTCTTTCTCTAAATTGGAATATTATGGGTTATTATTATTATTTTTTTTTTTCAATCATTTCATCCCAGGAAAAGCAGGAACGCTACGGGTGCGTAGAGGGTTTTTTTTATTATTTTTTTTAATCGTGTCATCCCAAGCAAGGCATTCCACTGCCACTATTGCGCAGGGGGTTACATAGAGCGATTGGGTATGGAAAATGTCAGAAGGAGGGTGGTAGACGACTTAGGATGTACATAGGGAGAGAGTTGGAGAGAGTGGGTGTGAGTTAGTGTGTTAGGAGGTGTCTATTGACCTTACATTTAAACTCCTGGAGGTTGTATCCGTCGGGGAAGCAAGCATACAGTGAGAGAAATAAAACAAGGTACAGGGACGTCTAAGAGAAGATAAGAGATGTATGGAAATAAAGCATATAGAAAATAGCAATTGACGTTGTATTTTAATTTTTGGAGATTGTAGCTGTCAAAAAAGCAAGCAAATGGGAGGGAGTTTCACAAACGGGAAGTGAAGAGGGAAAAACTGTTAGAGTAGAGGTAGGTTGCATTTAACTATTTCGACATTGAAATACTAATCTAGTAGCATGTGGTCTGAGAACCAGGGAAAAAAGCTTGTCAGAGCAGTTATCAGTAAAATATTTGTAGAAAAGACAGAGGGCAGCCACATCACGTCGGGGAGAAAGTGACTGAAGGCGAGCTGTTAAGTCAGGATCGATTAAGTTGCAGATCCTTTTGGGGGGATTTATTGAGTCTAAAATGTGACAGGGTAGAAAATAAAAAGCATTTTCAACATATTGGGGTAGGTTCTAATTTAAGAAGAGTAATTACAGGAATTCTTAGGAGACTGTAAGAAATGAAATCGAAAATAGAACTAAGCTTATATAAACCTCTGTTTCTTATTTAGTGCCAAAATCGAAATATTTTGCACGCAATTTTATGCCTTCAGCTAGATATATGTTCTACATAATTTTATACATGCTTTTAGATAAAATAATTTGTAGATAAAATTGCTGGTAATTACACTACAAAATTGTATATATATATATATATATATATATATATATATATATATATATATATGCTGGTTATTTTACTACGGAAATGTGCCATGCAATTTTGTTTATGGTAGGTTTATGATTAACGTTGGTTGGTTGTTTCTTGTGGAGTGACATATCAATCTCTAGGGGTTATTTAATGTCGAAATTTAAACATTTTCCCAATATTTCAGCCGTCAACTACTATTTTGTTCATAATGTTATACTTTCAGGATAAACGTGTTTTTCAGGTGAATAGTTTGTAGATAAAATTACTGGTAATTAGGCTACAAAAATTTATTTTTATACATTTAGTCTTGTAATGACTGCCTTTTTGCCATAAAAAATAAATTTCCGGTAATCCTCTCTACATAATGAAGACCGTTGTATATATATATATATATATATATATATATACAACGGTCTTCATTATACATATATATATATAAAAATAACGGTCTTCATTATATATATATAAAAAATTTATTTTATATATATATATAATCATATATATATATATATATATATATATATATATATATATATATATATATAAACTTATTTATAAATGGAACTTTGTCTGTCTGTGTGTGTGCATGTGTCTGCATGTGTAGGTGTGTCCGTTACATATAGACTCCTAAACGGCTGAACCGATTTTCTGGAAAATTTACACAGTTGTACGATAAGCGTCTGCGAGTGTTCTTGGCTAGGTTTTGCGTCGAGGTACCCCCGATAAATATCGAAAATCGATAATCGAAAGAATCGGGTTATAGAAGGAGTGGTCCGATTTTAATCAAATTTGATACACTTATAGACAAAGACATAAGAAACGATATTCAGAAGTTTCAAGGTTGCAGTTCTTACAATAGTGCAGAAAATCGATAATATATATATAAAAGGCAAGATGTTTGCCTGTTTGTCTGTTTATCTGCCTGTTTGTCATTTTTTTCAACCCTTTTAATTTAGTTTTTTCTTCGGGTTTGGTTCTAAGTAGGTATAATTGTAGTTCTTAGTCTCAGCCATGATACCATTTAGTCAGAGGACTTATTTATCCTTCAAAATTCAGTTTACGACGAAAAAAACTTATTTGATATCGATACCAGAAAAAGAAAATTTGACTTACATCCATTCATTTTTCTTTCAGTCTACGGTTTCGCTTTAACTGGAAACAACTATTGCTTTTTAGTCTTTGGTGCCAACGTCCAAAGAGTCAGAGCTCCAGGACCATGGATTAGTTTTAAAGCTTTCATTACGCCCGAGCAACGCGGGCTATACTGCTAGTATATTAATAAATATGCATATTATCCTCCGTCTATAGCACGATTCGGAGGAGTTCCAAGCGTTATGCAATCATCAGGTGCATATTTTAAATTGACAGTTTAGTAGATTTAAATTTAAGTTCACTCGATCAAGTTCTAATCAAGCCTTATGTAATATGTTACATAAAGCTGTATTAGAACTTTATATATATATATATATATATATATATATATATATATATATATATATATAAGGCTTGATTAGAACTTACTTAGACGGTGAAAGCATTCGTGGTCAAGCGGCCTAACACGCACCAGATCAATTGGGGACTTCTACTATGTTGATAGAGGACACAGGTTCCTACTAAATATTTTTGTAACCAAATTTATCGTAAATAATCTGGCCGGTAGAAATTAATATACTGTTTGATTGAAAACAGGGTATCTACTCAAATACGGGTACCGATTAAAAATAATGTTCAAACAATTAATTGTGTGTGTGTGTGTGTGTGTGTGTGTGTATATATATATATATATATATATATATATATATATATATATATATATATATATAGATATAGATATAGATATAATATATATATATATATATATATATATATATATATATATATATATATATATATATATATATATATATATATATATATAGATATAGATATAGATATAGATATATATTCACTCCTGTCACGCTTAGTGGGGATAAACTGTGAGGAAACAACTAATAATACTCTCAAATATTTGCCGTCAATTTCATATTAAAAAATGTACTGTTGGTTGCTTTTGTGTAGCGGAATATCAACATCTCTTTGGATTATTTAATGAAAAAATCTAAATATTTCAAACACAATTTCATGCCTTCAGTTACATATATTTTGTACATAATTTTATACTTTCAGGACAAACGTGTTTTTTTTTAGATATATAATTTTTAGATGATAAAACTATTCTTTATCATTTTTGTTTTAAGTATTGCTTGTAATTTTACTAAAAATTTGCATTTTTATAGTTTTTAGTCTTGTCATTTTGATATAAAATTGTCCTTTTATTATAACAATGTATTTCTTGTCGTTTTATTATAAAAATGTATTTGTACGTCTGTATTGTTGCATGAAATGTACTGTTGATATTTTAAGATAAAAATATATTAATGGCAATATTTTTGTATATAATAATCTATTGCTTGTAATTTCACTACAAAAATGTGTTGTTGCTCATTTTAAAAAAATTATTTCTGGTAATGTCAAAATAGAAAACGTTTTGAGGTGCTACCATTGCAGTTCAGAGTAGACCATAGAACGACAGAAATTGAGACATAATTCTATGCTCCTCAAAACCTCCAATCTCCCAATATGAAGCCTTGCCACCGGATGTAATTCATTGTCATAACCTGAAGTATATCCTGAAGACATATCAGTCAGTTAAATGCCATACGTGATACACGCTTGGGCGATAATGTCTCGAAAGAGACATGACTGACTGGGCAGAAGATTATCCCGCAGTAGGTTGCCATTGCTTTTTGCGGTAGACTGGTTGCCGACCAAAGCTATAGAACCCAATCTGTCCTGTTATTTAACCCATAACTGGAAGGAAGAGACAGATTAATACCTTTCGCAAGGGTATTTGTGCGTAAGTGAATACAATGAATTAAACGAACGTATTTTTACTCACTCCCGTTTTCTCTTTTGATAGTATGAACCCGTCATGCCAGGGTTCCTTAGACTCATCAGATTTGTAAAGGCACCTGTATTCATAGCATCTGTGGTGCGTGTCAGAAAAGGTAACATGTCTGAGTTCATCCATCTTCCGGCTAATTTTGAATTCGAAATTGTCCTTCGATTAGACTGGTTGCCAATTTATGGTAAAAGAGCATAATCCGCCTTGCTATTTAAACCATAACTGGGGAAGATAGAATTTTCCAAGCGTGAAGTGAATCGAGTGGGAATTGAACCCAGCTCGCCAAATTCACTTACAACATCGATAACAGTTACACTATTCATAGTATAAATAATAACAAAGAAAATCTTTTTCAGAACATAACTGATTAGATTTCCAAAATGCCAAATTATTGATTAAAAATATTTGAACCACGTGATCCCATGCCAGGGTTAATCACGCCAAGACTAGCATCTTTTTAAGATCATCGACCAAAATGATTCAATCGCATTACTGAGACTTTATAAAAATATAAGAGACTTGTAAAAAAATGTGTCAGAGGATTATTATCTCAAAATGATAGTAAAGATAATCTAACTTTTGTTAGGAATTTTTCTTCTTTTAGAGATGAAAAAATTTGGTCACTGGCAATGGGAATCGAACTTACACGTGACCGGAAGTTATTGTCCAGCTATCGTTTGTTATGAACGACTTCGGCCAAGATGAACAAAAGGGGAAAAAATCCTTCCGTAGACTGATTGGTTAGTAATTCGCCACACAAAAGAATTGTGTCCGTTATTGTCTGAATAAAATTATCCACCACATGAGGCAGACGACAAGTTTCTTCTCTCAAAGTATCCAGTTTTACTTTCAGCGAAAATATACTCAGAAGCATCACAAAAACTTCTGGTTTGGCCATATCACGTTGAAACATCGGTATGACCAACGATATTTAAGCAACGTCGAGTCTGGTTAATATCTTGATGGGTGACTGCTTGAAAATACTTGGTGTCGTAAGCTTGGATGTGCTGGTGATGTAATGGATAATGTCTCGAAATTGTTAATCGGAGAGTAGAGTTTTAATTCCAGTTGGGTTTATTATATTTAATTGCACGCAAATACCCCTTTAAAAGTTATGTCGCTATATTTTCTTCCACCAGTTATGCATTAATTATTAAGAACTGTACACTAAACAATTATTATCTCCAAAACAATTCTTACAATCTAAAATTACTTTCTGGGGTTCCAGTTCCCGTTAGATATTAATCCACCTCTTTTCCCTCAGCTATGGGTTAATTGGTAAAATCTATGACACTAAAACATTCAGTCAGTTAAGTGCCATACGTGATACACGCTTGGGTGATCATGTCTCTTTCCAGACATGACTGACTAGGCAAAATATTTTCGCGCAGAAAGTTGTCATTTCTTTCTGTGGTAGACTGGTTGCCAAACAAGGCTATAGAACTTCATCTGTCCGGCTATTTAATCCATAGCTAGAGGAGGAAGCGTTGAATTAATACCTTTCCTAAGGGTATTTGCGCGTAAATAAACGCAATGAATTCGACTTAAATCTGAACTCAGCTCTCCGATTTCTCGTTCCGAGCCGATATCCACTGCACCACAGTACATATCCTCTTAAAATGTAGGTATCTTATACTATATTTTACTTTTATTTATCGATATTTTAAGACTTAATAGTAATAGATCGTTTAAAATCTGGATTGGATGGTTATGTATAGTGGTTCGGAATGAGAGCTGAAAGGGAGTCCCACGGGCGAGTCTAGTCCTGCGCTTAAATTAATAAAGTCTAGGTACCATAGCATAGAGCTCATCCAACTGATTACCATGAAATTATTTATAGAAAAGACACAGAGAGGCAACCTTACGGCGGTGGAAAAGTGTCTGAAGCCGATCCACCAGATCAGGACCAACAATATTTGGATCTTATCAAGAATCTCAATATAAATAGCAGGGGTACCTGATTATAGGTGACAGCAATATTTTAAGTATGGATGAATCGTAGACTTATAGATATGTGATATAGATTCTGGAGAGAACATTTTCTCGCACTACACAGAGAACCGATTATCTTAGTTGAACTAACAATTGATTCTACATAGCTTTTTATCTTTTGATATTGTTTTCTTCCTCTTTTTAAAAATTTCATATGAAGAATTTTTCTTCTAAATTCTACTGCAACTTCAATGATCCTAACAGATTTTATTCGTTCAAATGGAAAGTTTTTTTTTCCATTTTCATATGCTTTAATAGAGTGTTCATGCTAGATTCAGCTGTTGTCTTTGTCATTCTCATTATCTTAACGCATTTCTAAAAAAAATGTTTCATTATAAATGAACTCTTTCTTTTGATCAAATTTTGAATATTTTTATATCAACACACACACACACACGCACACACACACACACACACACACACACATATATATATATATATATATATATATATTAATTTCTCAGAATTGACATATTTTTAGTTATTGGTTCTAAAATTTAAAAGAAAGAAAATAAAGGACATTTTCAAAATGTGATATTTCTTATTTTAAAAAGACGTAAATGGAAAATTAGTTTTATTTAAGGAAAATTAGATTTGTTTAAGGAAAGCCTTCCTCATTTATTGATAGCGTAGCCAGTGGCTTGAAATTTATAAAATCTTTCTGTCAAATCAATATATCAGAAAAATGGGGTTTCTCAAGTCCAGTAACTGCTATCACTCTTGTGAGTATTGATGAAGGGCTTACTTCATAAACTTTTGTTTAGTGTAGAAGGTTAACTGTTAATTATGTCATTATTTTCTCTTCCAGTTGCATGCAATATACATTTTATTATTGTTGCTGCTGTTGGAAGTCTGATGCCGTTATTTGGTAAAATTTCAATGGCGGCAGCTTCGAAGAAGAAATGTCCTCACTAACATTTCTATACTTCAGTCTCTCGAAGTCATTTTTAGCGAGTGATCTGAGAAAACAGTTTTATACAACTGACAGTTTCGATATTTCTGAATGAGTTTGGTGCCATACATGAGATCCATATGAAAGTTTTGGTAGCGGCAACCTTTGATGTTCGAAGAAGAATGGTCCTCGCTAACATCTATATGCTTCATTCGCTCGAAGTCATTTTCAACGACTGATCAGAAAAAAGTTATATGCAACTGACAGTTTAGATATTTCTGAGTGAGTTTGGCGCTATAGATGAGATTGGTATGAAAGGTTTGATCTATGAGTCTAATGAATCTATTTAGAACATTACTCGAGTTTTTTAGGTTCATGTTTTAATCTTGTAGCGATTTGCAGTGGTAGGCGAAACTACCTCCAGCGCAACTACTTTTATCTTCATTTTTTTCTCCTATATTAATTTTATTATAACCAATCCATTCGTCAGTCCATTACGAATTTCACATCTATAACTTTTTATGTTAGGCGTCATCACCACTATCATTCTGGTGGAGTAATGGATAGCGGATCTGATTGAAGAATCGGAGAACCGCGTTCCAATTCCAGTCGAATCTATTATTTTCACTTGGAAAAGGTATGAATGGGTAGATAGCAAGTCAGACTGGCTTACATAATCTTGCTTGGCAATCAGTCTACCGCTGTAAGAATTGGCTACCTACTGCGGGAAAAACTTCGGACCACTTGTTGAACCCAAAAGTCTCCCATGAACTTAGGACAATTTCTGGCCGAATTTCCTCTTTGTCTGAGAAAGAGAAAGATTATTCGTAATTTGAAAGGACCATCAGTAAAATTAATCAACACAAAATGTCTTTTTGCCTTTAATATATATATATATATATATATATATATATATATATATATATATATATATATTATCCTACATCTAAAGCACGACACTCAGTTTCATGCACTATGTAATCAGAAGGTGCACATTATGAACTGCATATTATGAAGCTGTTTCTCATATGCACCTGGTGATTGGATAATGCATGAAACTCCGAGTTGTGCTATAGACGTAGGATAATATGTATATTTGTTAATATATACTACATATATACACTGAGCACTGGTTTTTAACACCAGCAAAATATATATATGTGCGTGTACGTGTGTGTATACATATGCATGTATATTTATTCATATATATAAAATTGATGATGAAAAATGATAAGAAATGAGAAAAAATTACTTTTAAGTCGATTTTGAAATAAAATGCCACGTTTGCATTACTAATCAGTAACGCATAAACTAACATCTGAAAATTCATTATTCGTAACTTTGTTGATTCACTTCATTTTCGATGTAGAGACAAATCTAACAAGAATATTTTGAATATAGTCAACAACAGACTCATAAATATGCAAATCGTTCAAGAAGCAGCTCTCGGCAGAATCAGTTTAATGGAATCGATATTCCAATATACTCTAAATTACGAATTAACAACTTAGAATTCAAATAAATATCCGTACACACACACACACACACACACACACACATATATATATATATGTGTGTGTGTGTGTGTGTGTGTGTGTGTGTGTGTGTGTGTGTATGTATATGGGCAGTAATGTCTCTTTTATGCAGGTTTCATTAAAAATGACAGACAATGTTTATATAATTTATGTCCTCAAAAGAAAAAATCATAAGATCACATGAAAAATTAGATAACACAAACTTTGTAACACTGTAAGTGTTCCTTATGCGCACACGTTAAACCAAATATCGACGGACCCCGGATTCGAACGCCAGAATAGATATTTGAAGAATATCTCTGTGTGTATAATTTTAATTTTTTTATTTTTCTTAGGAAGAGCTGAGAGAGAGACAGAGAGATAGATAGATAGGGAGAGAGAAAGAAGAAGAAGAAGAAGAAGAAGAAGAAGAAGAAGAAGAAGAAGAAGAAGAAGAAATAGCGCTGGGGTTGGCGAAAGATAGGAGAAAGGCGAAACACACGGCATTTACGAGAAGACATCAACTGATATGATAACAATTTTACAAAGACCAGCTGGCCCTGGGAAGGGGGGGGATTATGTTACTTTCTTCCTTGCTGTCATTCGTTCTCTCTTTCTCTTACTCTCTCTTTCTCTTTCTCTTTTACTACAAAGAGATACAATATAATCATTAGTCTACATAGACTGACCTTTGCCACTGTCTTGTTAATTTTTTGCTCTTGTCTGTTTCCTTTATTTCTGCATTATTTCAGTTGTCGAGGAATGAAGCGCGAAGTCGACCGCCCTTTTATTTTTCTCAAGATCGTAACTTTTACTGAGATCAGAAATCACAACGTGGCAGAGGAAGTGAAAGATTTCGACTGATTATTTGACGTCTTTAATCACCTGGCGGCGGAACGGAAGCGAATAGCTTCAGACACAGATGCGACTAATTTACGCTCAGTTAACGCACGCAACATACAGCCTGAGACAGAGGGCGGATGGCGACATACTTAACCATTACATCTTGTCTGTCATTTTTTAATGAAACCTGAATGCATATATATATATATATTAGGTTGTCCCAAAAGTTCGTGAACACTTGCAAAATATTGAAATTTTACTCGCCAAGTAATCGAAGATTACCACAAAATACTTGCAAAAATTGAGATTTTACTCGCAAATACAACAAAAATTATTGCTCAAAATAAACACCATTTTCCAAGACTTGGCTTGGCATTGCCCTGCTGAATCAAAGCGTGCTTTCGGTTGCTCAGAGCCGGGTGCTTTTGCTTCAACTTTTCGTAGACCCGCTTAAGTTGCTGACAGTAAAGTTTGGCACTGATGGCACGACCATTCGGAAACAACTCAAAATGCACGATTCCTTCAAAGTTCCACCAAACGCACAACATGACTTTCTTGTCGAATGGATCTTGTTTTGAAACCGACAGTGTCTCTTGCCCTTTCTGAACCCATCTCTTGTCTCGATTGTGCTGGACCAGATAGACCCATTTCTCGTCGGATGTCACAATGCGCTTCCAAAAACGCTCGTCCAATGGATTGCTGATCAATTGACGGCAATTTTCAACTCGTCTGTTGGCTTGTGCTTCGGTGAGTTCGTGCGGATCTTGGCGCGGCTTTTTTTTAACAAAATCAAGTTGCTTCAAATGTCGGTGAATTGTCGATTTGCCAACTCCAAGCTCATCAGCCAATTCTCGAGTGCTCGATAAAAGCGCAATGCGTATATATATATATATATATATATATATATATATATATATATATATATTAGTCATCCACATACAAGCCTGTTTCGCTGTATCACAGCTCATCTGTGTGGCTAGACGCATTCACTCGCCTCTGGGATCGAAACTCGACCGATTTGGTGTCAGTCGGAATCGCTACCCCCTAAGCCATCGACGCATGGTATCAGAGAAGGGAAATTTTAACGTGTTGTATATCAGCAGTGTTTACACACGCCAGTCACCGAGAGAACTCAATTCATTACTGAAGAGTCACGCATATAGCTGAAGTGGAAACTATTTTTAAAATTTTCTTCTCCAGAGAGCTCAATCGTAATGAGAGCATAATATATTATATATGGGGGAAGCGCGTGTACGTGTATTTGGGAAGTATATCTTCATTCAAGCATGTTTCTTGGAATAAAATAGTCATATTTGTTTATTTCTTTTTATGCTAATTCTTTCCAATTGTCTATTCAGTCTTTAAGTGTTAAGACGAAATTCATCAAAGAAGGCACCGTTATTTTTTTTTCTAATAAAGTATTTCGACCTTTTCTAAGATTATTTCCAGAGGTAAATTCCAAAGACAAACTTATTGTAACTGCTATAATATCTGCATTCCGCTGTGATAATGATTAAAAACATGCGAATTGTTATGTCCATAACAATTTTAGGCGCAACTGTAATAATTTTGATATTGTTAAGATCAGATAAATTGTTCCGGATCGATGTTAAGGAATTAGAAGAGATTATATGCCTGCTTTTATCTAGTTTATTGTCATTGTCATTGTTGTTAACTTTATTACCATTTTTGTAGTGGCAGAGTTTGTATGTCTTTCCCTTGGTTCTGTCGATTTAACAGTAAGAATATTGAAGATTTTTAAAGGTCTTTTCAGTATGTATTTCTTCTTCGGGTAAATATTAGGGCAAAAGATTCTTAGTGTTCTTAAATAAACTACTATAATTATTCCAGATTTCATTCTGCTACAGTGGTAAGAATAACCGTTTATGAAGTCATTCTTCTTGATTGATTAATATATATATATATATATATATATATATATATATATATAGCATAGTGATGATCCACGTATACTGTCTTAATATGTATAGGAAAGAATATTAAAACGTTTTGAGTTTGAAAATGTGTTTTTTGACAGTATTTGTTTATTTCTACTATTATATTTTATATTTCAGACCGTCCTCGGTCCTTCATGAGAAATATTTTTTTTTCTTTCTGATGAAGGACCGAGGACGGTCTGAAATTTAAAATATAATAGTAGAAATAAACAAATACTGTAAAAAAAACACATTTTCAAACTCAAAACGTTTTAATATTCTTTTCGTATATATATATATATATATATATATATATATATATATTGTTGTGGGATCTCCCCCTTTTGTATATGACAATTGACTTGACTGAGTGTATATATAATCTTGTCATAGAGAGAACAGTGGAAGATCTGGAATCTCAGTTGTAGTTACAGTTTACAGTGGAGAGTAATTCGTAGAGATCCGTTACAGTTATCAAAGAGTTCCGACAGATACCGAAGTTACCCAGAGACCAGAGTAGCTCTGAGCTCCACTCAGCTAGAATAAGTTACCCGGACATACTATTTCACTTCAAGATTTAAGAATATAAAATGAATAAATAAATAAGTAAATATATATAAAAACAAATAAGCAAATAAAAATTCAGCTCCAGTAGTAATAACATTTACTCATTTTTGATAAGCATTAAATTACATCACTTAGCTTTTTCATATCTTATATTTTCTTTTACATTTAGCTTTAAAAATATTTTGAGCGCTCTTAAAATAGTGAAAATCTAACGACATTTTTCTTTTGTTTTTAAATACATATTTCAAAACAAAATCATTATATTTACCTTCATAAAGTCCATCAGAGGACGAAACGCGTTGGTAAAGTAGTTTTCTTTTTGTTTTTATTCATACTGTCTTTTTTACAGATATATATCTATTTAAATGGGATTTCTTTCATAGCTAGATATGTTTCTAAAAAATGCATGAAATAAATTGCTGGTTTGGCAAATGAAAACATAAAAATAACAAAGAACAAAATAAAACAAAATTTATCTCTGATGAAAATCTTAAAAATTAATGAATTGATAATGTCGATTGACCCATTTTTTCTTACAGATTTCTTTTTTATTCAGAATTAAAAAAAAAAGAAATATCCATTTTTTAAAAGACAATGAAAATCAAATGCATTCCCAACGCCATTTGCAAATCCGAACTATGTCTAATCGTCTTACCTTATATGTCAACTGTTCAATGAACGAGATGGAAACAACATTGTCGTCAGCAAACGCGTCTTTATTTAGACTTGCGCTGTTCGGGGTAAAATTCAATTACCAACTTTATTTATAAATTTTGGATTCTTTTTAATTTGCAGAATATTTTAAATTGTTATAAACACTGAAAGCTCAACAGAAAAATAAAATTTGTTGAAACCAGTTTCCGTTTCAAAAGCAAAGCAAAATAAAGCCAAACGTCTGACAAGGATGTTTCTTTATTTCAGTTTTAATACGTTTATTCAGTTCACCCTTTATACGTTTCTTTACTTCAGCCTTAATACAGTTCTTTGTTTCAGTCTAAATACATTTCTTCATTTCAGCCTTAATACTTTCTTCATTTCAGCCTTAATATGTTTCTTTATTTCAACCTTAATACGTTTCTTCAGTTCACCATTAATACGTTTCTTTACTTCGGCCTTAATACAGTTCTTTGTTTCAGTCTTAATAAATCTCTTCATTTCAGCCTTAATACTTTCTTTATTTAAGCCTTAATATGTTTCTTTATTTCAGCCTTCATACGTTTCTTTATTTCAGCCTTCATGCAATTCTTCATTTCAGCCTTAATACGTTTCTTCATTTCAGCCTTAATATGTTTCCACATGTCAACCATAATAAGTTTCTTTATTTCATACTTAATGCGTTTCTTCTTTTCATCCTATTACATTTGGTTTCATTCTTTTGTAAACGATGTCAATGTTTTTAATTTTAATTCAGATGTCCTGAGCACATTAAAGGCATATATCCCTTTCTGCACTTACGATTCTGGAGCATTTTTATAAGAATGCGTCAGATATACTTTTTTGTTTACACTATTTACATTGTTCAGGCTACTGTCCTCATCTTTATTGTCACATATCCAAAGTTTGCCCGTTGTACGCTCACTCCTTCTTCAGGTGTTTCATTGGTTTGAATTTCGAACCGAACCCAGAATCTGTATGTTGGCGTTTCTGAAGATAACATTCAGATTTACTCTTGTGCGTTCGTCTCAAAATTCGATCAAATATCACCTGAAGAAGACCGGTGCGTACAACAGCCAAAACCTTGTGAATATGACAATAAAGACAAGCACAGCAGTCCAAACAATGCAAATAGTGTCAATACTTACAATACCTAATCTCAGAAATATAAACATATATATTTTTGTTGTTGACGGATCTTTACACCAAACTTTATTTCAAGTAAACGTCGAACGGTTATGAAAAACTAAATTATTAAACTTGTGTTGTATATATTGGCTTATGTCTATATCACGTTAAAACTCCGGTTCTCAGACGATCAGTGAAGTAATCTCAAGCTTAGTCAGTATCTAAATCGGTGACCGCTTGGGAAAATCTGGTGCCCTTGGCATGAATGTGGTGGTGGTGTAGTGGATTAACGGAATTTGAGAGCCGAGTTCTGATTTCAGTCGGGTTCGTTATATTCACTTACAAGCAAATATTCTTTTGAAAAGTACGAATGCGCCTCTTTTCGCTATGAACTTATTAGTAGAACTTCTGTCGGTAAATCATTATTATCTCGTAAAAAGTATATATATAAATAAAATATTTTCTGGCTGTCAATAATTATTAAAAGGTTGATAAATCGTAAAAAATAAATCATTGCATATATCATATCATTATTAATGCTACCTTTTCGTAAGATTTCATTATAGCGGATATAAGTATTGAAATATTTTCCTCTCTGAATTTCTAGGATTAGGATTACATTTACATTATTTACAGTCGAACTAATGCCCTCTTCTTTGCTCTTAAAATCATAAGGGTCCGGCCGTTGTAATCTCCTGCCTCTTTCAGATGTCAGTCGGCTAACCTTCAGGGAATTTCAAACTGAATCTTTTCTTTAATCTACAGGGCACAATTGTACTCGTTCCACTATTCATGTCGAGGGATATCTCAGTTTCTTTTTTTTTTTTTTTTTTTTTTTTTTTGGTACTACTCAGTTATTGCTAGATTCACTGAGTCTGAAACTGAAATAAAAATGGACTCTTAAAAAAAACTATCGATATCTAAACTTATTTATAAATTAAACTCTGTGTGTGTGTGTGTGTGTGTGTGTGTGTGTGTGTGTGTGTGTGTGTGTGTGTGTATCCGTTATCTATAGACTCCGAAACGGCTGAACCGATTTTCTTTAAAATTTACATAGGTGCACTATAAGCGTCTGCGAGTGTTCTTAGCTAGGTTTTGTGTCGAGGTACCCCCGATAAATATCGAAAATCGATAATCGAAAAAATCGGGTTATAGAAGGAGTGGTCCGATTTTAATCAAATTTGATACACTCATAGACAACGACATAAGAAACGATATTCAGAAGTTTCAAGGTTGCAGTTCTTACAATAGAAAATCGATAATATATATAAAAGGCAAGATGTTTGTGTGTGTGTGTGTGTCTGTTTATCTGCCTGTATGTCCTTTATACAAATCAACAATTTTCATCCGATTCTCACCAAACTTCACACAAATATTCTTTAGGCAGAGTCTGAGCTCCAGGACCGTGGATTAGTTTTAAAGCTTTCATTACACCCGAGCAACGCCGGGCTATACTGCTAGTAATGCATGATATGAAAGTTAAGTCCAGAATTTCGAAATAATATCGATCATAATTCTACTGAAGTGTGGAGTTCAAAGTTGAAAGTTAAGCTCTCTCAAACAGCACTGTTCTCTTTAATTTCTTTCTGACGCTATAAAGTATTTAGTACTCTAAAGCATGGATCTGAAATCGTAACTGACCTAATGATTTGTTTGTTGTTTGTTTGTTTAGTGGCATATCAACTTCTTATGGGTCATTTAATACTGAAATTTAATTTATAATAGCATTAATAATTTTTTTAAATAAGTATTACTGGTAACTTTTTACTATGAAAATATATTGCTGGTATTTTTTACAATAAAAATGTATTTTTATACTTTTATAGCGTTTTTACCCCAGTTTGGCGGTTAAATATTTTACCCATAGCTGAGATCCTAGCAGGTGCTACCACTACGGACCAGAGTAGACCTGAGAACAACACCAATTAAGAGACCTCCCGATCAGTGGCCTTGCTGCTGGATAAAGTTTATCGTCAACCAGAAAATCCAGAAATAAAGATGAAGAGACACTGATGAATAAGTGAATGAAAAAAGGACAGGAATTGAAAATGAAATGAAGAAGATAACGAAGAACGAAGAGAGTTTGAGCGACAACGGAATCAAAGGCAAAATGATGATGATGATGATGATGATGATGAGGAGGAGGAGGAGGAGGAGGAGAATGATGATGAAAAAACAAATAAAAAGAAACTTAACGCGATGTTAAAATAAACTGCGAAATTTGCATTTCTCTGGACGACTCGGGGTGGTCGCTAAAGTTTGATTAATGGTATTTTAAAGGCCCAATCAAAACAAATTTGGTTGTTACTGCGATTTCATTGGCTCATTTCCCTCTTACCCTTAACCAACCAGGCAGGATCGTACTTCTTACATCATCAGAATATCCATTAAAGGCGAATGAGAAAATCCCAGACAAAAAAAGAATTTTTTGTTAAGCAATAAAAGCAAAACGAAAAAATAACTTCTGCGTTAAAAATACATGGCGTCATTCCAGTAGAATATTTGCAACTGATAAAATTATCGTATCGGTTCAAATAAACGTACAGCCAAAAAAAAAATTATGAGTATAATAAACGCGCCGGTTCGGATATTGTTCTTTGAAAAAATATGAAGCTTGCCGTACCAAATAAGCACCGAGCAGGGGCCAGATACTTGAAGAAAATAATTTAATAATCCCGACACTTGTTTTTAGTACCGAAGTCAGTCAGTTAAGTGCCATACGTGATACACGCTTGGGCGATCATGTCTCTAAAGAGACATGACTGACTGGGCAGAAGATTATCCCGCAGTAGGTTGCCATTGCTTTCTGCGGTAGACTGGTTGCCGACTATGCAATAGAACCCAATCTGTCCTGCTATTTAACCCATAACTGGAAGGAAGAGACGGATTAATACCTTTCCCAGGGGTATTTGCGCGTAAGTGAATGCAATGAATTCAGCTGGAATTCGAAATCGGCTCCCCGATTTCTCGTTCCGAGCCGATATCCAATAACTAGTTTATAAAGTGGAACTGAATAACAGTACTGCAGGGAGAATCATTTAAAAAATGTTGAGTTTACCGTACCAAATAATCAAAGGAAATCTTGACATTCTTGACTCTTTTGTTTTCCAGATATAATTTCAATATATTGTTACATAACTTAATGAAAATGATTACAATGCAAAAATGTCAAGTAATCTTACTGCATGAGTACAAACTGGGAAAAATAACCATTTTTGCACCAAATTACATGTGATGAGCAATTGGTATTCTTTGACAACAGTAAAAGAGTAGGCTAACAGTTAGATGCAAATGAATTTCGGAAATAATACCCAAAATCCTCCATTGCATCCTAAAAGTTAGTGGTTGCTATATGATGGTCTTTCAAATGGGCTATTCATTATTCCTTCTTGCCTCAAGGGAAAACAATAACAGCAACCTGGTATTGTAGAGAAATTGAGTGCATGCATGAAAAATTGAAAAGAAGTTTGAGGAGTTTGAATTTTGTTTAGCGGCATATTAACTTCTGTGGGTTGTTGAATGCCAAAAAGATAATGTTTTAAGGTATTTTTTAATGGTCAGTTATAGAGAGAAGGTTGATTTAGTCAGATTTTGATGAAATATTTTGTATTTTTTTAAAACTAAATGTGTCTTCCAGTTTTGTATTCAAAAATGTATTGCTGGTAATAATTTTTTTTCAAAACTGTATTCTTGGTAATACTGTGCCTTTAAAATTGTATATTTTTATACTGTGCCTTTAAAATCGTATATTTTTCATTAAAAGTCTATTTTTCTACTTTCATAGTGTTTTGACCCCAGTCTGGGGGTTAACTACTTACCCTAACAGGTGCTACCACACTGGGTCAGTGTGTACCTGGGAACAACAGCAATTAAAATGTGGTTCCATACTCTTCACAACCTCCCAATCAGAGGTCTTGCTGCCGGATGCAGTTTACTGTCATACCCAGGACCAAAATTGAAAAACAAAAACATCCTAGACTTGTGAATAGGAACGGGCCAATTTTTCTGCACGGCAACGCACGGCTGCATGCTTCTTAATCAATTGTTCAAAAGCTGCATAGCCTGAATTATAAAAGTTTGCCTCATCTTCCATATTCACCTTATATCTTCCCTACTGATTATCACTTATATAAACATTTTGAGCTTTGCATACGCAATAAAATATTCCCCAATAAGGAAGAGGTAATTGAAGCATTTAAACTGTTTATCACGTCAAAGAATGAGAATTTTTTTAAAGGAGGATTAAGATTTGAGAAGTACGTTGAAAAACAATCATTCATCAACATGGTGCTTATTTAACTAAATAAATTAGTATTAACATTTTAGAAGCGTTTCCTTTTATTAGTGCCTGATTTCACGTGTGACTACATAATACATTAATTATTATAAATTAATACTAATTTATTAAAGATATTTATTAATACACTGGAACTACCCCCTGCACGCACGCACGCGCGTGTGGTTGTGCGTATATGCGTGGGTGTGATCATTAACAAACATGAATACGTTCAATGTAGGCCGGATAAAAAGCGTGAAGAATTTTAATGCTAACACCGTCAAGAACTTCCGAGTAATTGTTCAGTCTGCTGGAATAGTGTTTTTGTGAATTGTAAGCAACCATGGCGATGGAATTTGGTCAGAATCCAAGCACAAGAGAAAGCGAATGTAAAGCCGATGTTTTGCTGCTACGTTAGACAACTGAGCCGGTATATTTCGAAATCATAAACGCTAAGAAGAAAAGACCAAAAAAAAAATCGAAAGAATTTATAAGAATTTTTCCAGTCAGGTTTTCTCGTTCTCACAAGCGAATAATGAAGAAGCGTCTTCTGCAAGGATTCTTTTCATTCTTCTAATGTCTTCCATTTCAATGCGCACTATCAAATTTATCAACGTCATACAGGCACGAAATAGTGAGTTCTCCATCGACGCCTACAAGATAAAAGGAGATTCTATAAGCTGTTAAATTAGTACCTAATCAAAGTTTCTTTCATACCATACCCATTCAATTCGTAAACGATCATGACTCTCCACAGATTCCTTTTTTAATCGTTTTTTAATCATTTCTATTATCATGCGTTCTTGGAAAATATCATGGATCGGTTTCCTGTTGCTATCTCTACGGTTTGAAAAGCAGAGTTTTCACGATGAATTGTAATTTCGTGCTAGCACAGCCATCGACCCTTTCCGAACAGTTTCTGTCTATAACATGGTTTGCAAACACTTCCCAACACTCCCGCAAGTTGAGGATTCTCTCCCTAAGCCGACAGAAGTCATTTCTTTACCAAACCACCAATGAGCGATTCGAAATTTGGTTTCATGGTCAGAATATTGACCGTCTAGCCACTCAGACACGAGTTTATCTCGTATAAGATCTTAACAAAATTGACAGCGTCTTATACAAGATGAGCACACCATTTTTTACTACTATTCAACTGATACAAAACCCAAGAGGCACTCAAGGTAGAGGTTAAGTAAATGAGGTTGTTGTAAGTGCATACTATAAAGATTTGTAGAATAGATAACGGTTGACCCTAGACTTGAAGAAGTTGAAACTGTGGTGATTGGGGAAGCATCTTTTCAGGAGTCCGTTCCACAATGCAACAGTTCTAAATAAGAAAATGTCTGAATGGAACTTTCCCCTAACCAATGAAATATGAAGAGAATGAAAATGAGACGATCCTGTGTATGTGACATGGCGTGTCCTAGCTGTGGATGTCTGAACTGGTAAAACTAAGTGTTATGGTGCCCTATCTACATTGGAATGAACTCTTCCTCCTTCATAAATACTAATCTGCGAGACTTCCTGGGGAGGCAGTCGAGACGCAGTGTAACTTGACAGTTCGAAAGGACATTTCTATCTACTCACTAATAACACTTATTTTGTATATATGTTCTGTTATTCCAATACAATGGTTCAACCTACCTTCTTTTCGTGTCTTTCTTCCTGGCCCTAACAGGCCACGACACTAAGGTAGGTAAATGAACACCTCGCATGAAAATAGCAATAGCCTAGCAACTTTTCGTCTATAGAAACGGGAGCCGTAGGAAAAAAAACAATTCATCATTCACAAGGCCACGTATACGCGTTATGTTTGGAAAGTAAAAATTGATTAATTTCAGCCTAAATTTGGTAGGAATACACTATTTTTTGTTTGATCAGGATCTTATAAAGATAGTAGAAAAATCAGTTACTTTCTGGAGCGGTACCATGAACCGACCTTTTACCCAATATCTTTAGCGATAGATCGTATATAAGATCTCTGTTTGAGGTCTAGGGTAAGTTTGAGTCCCAACAGACGTTGATAATACAACCCTTGATCATGACTGGGGAAAAAATCTGGATCAGTGAAGATAAAACGTCTCATATCAAAAATGGGTGCCAAAGGATAATCCACACTTAATGTCAACAAATATTCTAACTCATGCGAGAGTTGATATCAGATTCCATTTGAGGAAATGTAACTAAAATCAAATTATCTCGGGAGTTGTTGCAGTGTTAACTAAAATAAGTAACCAGGCCACATTATTCTATGTTAAGAAATAAGTTGAATTTAAATCAATTTAAAACTGAGGTTTAACATTTATTTAAAATACTGGAAAAGATAAACATATAAAATAGTACACATATAATTGTTATTAGGCAGGTTTTATGAATTTTACTTTAACATAATTTACGGCCAGTTAAAACTGACAATATCGATGTATTCAAATCGCAGGTTATATTAAGATCAATTAAAAACTATATTTTAATTTATTTTTCTCTCCGGAAGAAATTTATTCACAATGAATTCAGTAAAGACATTCATAAATTATAAACATGTTTTAATTTATTCTAATCTATAGTTTTATTTCGGAGAAAAATTAAAAAGAGAAAAAACATCAGTTTCGCTTTTCTTTTTAATGAACCGGATTTAAATTTTATGGGTGATTATTTGATTTTTACACCGTTATATTAGCGTGCCTTTTATTTTTATTTACATAAAAAGCTTTTAAGAAATATAAGGTAAAAAATATTATGATTGCAAATTTTTTAAGTAAAATATAAATAGAATTTAGTAGAATTGTCAGAAAGCAATTCGTATTAAATGTAAGGTTTAATGAACTCCGAATACAAGCAGATTTCTGCTGAATATGTAATCAAGACAGATCTATAAATGGATCATACCGCATTTTCCTGCCTTAGGAAAGACGCCCTTGAACCGAGCAGGCATTCTTTGCTGTCTACAAGGCCGTAACGGATTGTCAAAAGCATGATGAGCTTCTTCCTTATTTTCGTTCAAATTAGATTTAATCCTGCTGAGCTTTCGTAGTCTACGAGTGACTTGCTTGTTTTCTGAAGTAACGGTAGGTGGATGTGCTTTCTTCTAAGAAATTCGTCGTCGCCAGATCAAAGTTCATGGGTTCTTCATAATCTTCAGTAGGAAACCATATGTCTGTTCTATCTCTTCACAATCTTTTGCTGTGTCCCAAGGATAGCCTCGCTTATTCGTACAGGGCCCAATTTGTCCCTTGCCAAAGCCAAGTCACTTAGTGAGACTGTGTCTTCCCATCCATCCGAGTAACGGACACGCACACACTTGGAGTTGACATCTAGTAGATCCACTTGATCCATCAGTGGTTTGTTTTTATTCAGTCGTGTTTCGTGAGCTAAGAAGGTAGAGACGCTCCAGTCGCACCTCTTGGAAACGGAAGGAATCGCTCATGGAGTGTTGCGTTAACGGCTGTGCATAGCAGTTAATAGCTGTGCATAGCATGCAGGGACACTAGAAGTAATTATTCGCAATTCTCTACACCTAACCCTTTATCAGTAGCTGCTGATTCAACAGTTTTCCAGAGTATTCCATTATAACTTTCGCACTGGCCATTGTCTTGAGGGTTATATCAGTCAGTCAGTTAAGTGCCATACGTGATACACACTTTGAGCGATCATGTCTCAAAAGAGACATGACTGACTTGACAGAAGATTATCCCGCAGTATGTTGTCATTGCTTTCTGCGGTAGACTGGTTGCCAGCCAAGGCTATAGAACCCAATCTGTTCCGTTTTTAACTCATAACTGGCTGGAAGAGACGGATTAATATCTTTCCCAATAGTATTTGCACGTAAGTGAATCCAAGGAATTTAACTGGAATTCGAATTCCGTTCTCCGATTTATCGTTTCGAGCTGATATCCACTACACCACAACGCACATCCATTTTCTCGTCATAGATTCTGCTTAGTTTCGTATCCAAAAGTAAAAAAAAAGCAATTCCTGAAGAAGAGATGTTTTTTTTATTCAGTATATTTATCATTTTAACCTTTTATTAGTGGATACTCATGTTGAAGTAGACGCAACGTTAATTTATCAAATATTATATTCATATACGGACAGTAGCGTAATGGTAGGGTGCACGCCTAAAGTGTGTGTGGGGGTTGCAGATTCTATCCTAAACTGGGTCATACCAAAGACTTTAAAAATGATACTCGACGCCTCTCTGCTAAGTACTCGGTCAACAAAGAGAAGGATCGTGGGTAAGTGGAGAAATCGAGGGATAGGAGTTTCGCGATAATGAAACCTTCGGGCCGCCCTCGACTAACTTAATATATTTATATTTTATTTAATAAATAAACGTAGCAACTACTTAAATGTAAGCATCCACTTAAAGCAACGTTTCAAGTGATTATTTTTATTTATATATATACTAGCAGTATAGCCCGGCGTTGCTCGGGTGTAATGAAAGCTTTAAAACTAATCCATGGTCCTGGAGCTCAGACTCTTTGGATGTTGGCACCAAAGACTAAAAAGCAATAGTTGTTTCCAGTTAAAGCGAAACCGTTGACTGAAAGAAAAATGAATGGATATAAGTCAAATTTTCATTTCCTGGTATAGATATCAAATAAGTTTTTTTCGTCGTAAACTGAATTTTGAAGGCTAAATAAGTCCTCTGAGTAAATGGTATCATGGCTGAGACTAAGAACTACAACTATACCTACTTAGAGCCAAAGCCGAAGCAAAAACTAAAATAAAAGGGATGAAAAAAATACAGACATACAGACAGATAAACAGACACACACACAAACATCTTGCCTTTTATATATATTATTGGCTTTCTGCACTATTGTAAGAACTGTAACCTTGAAACTTCTGAATATCGTTTCTTATGTCTTTGTCTATGAGTGTATCAAATTTGATTAAAATCGGACCACTCCTTCTGTAACTCGATTTTTTCGATTATCGATTTTCGATATTTATCGGGGGTACCTCGACACAAAACCTAGCTAAGAACACTCGCAGACGCTTATAGTGCACCTGTGTAAATTTTCAAGAAAATCGGTTCAGTCGTTTCGGAGTTTATAGATAACGAATACACACACACAGATACACACAAAGTTCCATTTATAAATAAGTTAGGATTTATATATATATATATATAAAATGATAAACCCGTAAAAACGGAGAGGATATCTAATTAAATAAAAATAAAGAATTCAATGGATACGATCCAGAGCAATACGGAATATTGGGAGGAAAACTCAACAACACGAAATGAATAAATCGAAATTTTGTAAGAAATATCGCTAAGCATAATTATATAGAAACAGATTTCTTGTGGAAATAATATTTAATTATGAATCTGCGCATGCGCAAAGATGTACATATCATTCATCTTTTATTTTCTTTGTTTCTGTAATTCGGTAAGAACATTTGTTCTTAGAGGCATAAATAGACAAATGACAATTCCACAATAATTTGCCTAACAACTGACGGAATCGGCCGACTTGGGAAACTGCCATATCGCATGATTTTTTAAAGTAACCCAACACATCAAGGACTGACATATATATCCATGAAGCATCAAAACAAAGATAACAGCTATTTGAAAAACACAGCTAATTATGAAAGAATATATGTGTTTATGTACGTATTTGATTTGATAGGTAAGAATGGACAGGTGCCTAGATAGATGGGAAAAGAATGAAGAGGCTGAATTAGATAGATAGATAGATAGATAGATAGATAGATAGATAGATAGATAGATAGATAGATAGATAGATAGATACAGACATACATACAGACAGATGTATGTAATTATACTACTGATAATATCAACTTAATGAATGCTGTTTTAATTAAAAGAGAAAAACATTTATGAAAGTTAAAATACATAGAAAATGCACTAATTTCTGAGTCCTCTGCGGCAAATGTATGTCCAGCTTCATCGATCTTAACAAATTTGTTTTTACAATGTGTAATATTTAAAAGAATATATAAAATAAAAAACTTTTCCTTACTATATATATATATATATATATATATATATATATATATATATACTATTTACGCTCTCACACCCTGATTCAGCACTCTGGAAGAATGGTAGACTTTGAAAAACAGTAGCCACCGTGGCATGTACGCAACGCTCATTCACTAATGAATTAAAGCACTCTGGCTATTGGGCGTGTATAATGATAATATACATGCTAAAAAGTCTGCCTTCTTCTACCGAGCGCCCTCGGCCCAGAGGTGGAGTCGTCGACTGACGCCACTTCGGTCGGGTTTCTATCCTGGGTTAAAAGCAATCGGAGTCTAACCGTACTGATGAGCTGTGATACAGCGAAACAGATCTGTCTGCAGATGATTATATATATATATATATATATATATGCGTTCGTTGAAATCTATCTATCTATCTATCTATCTATCTATCTATCTATCTATCTATCAAAGTCTGCTGATTATCTATATATCTTTTTTCATATCCATCTATCTCAGTCTGTCATATCTATCTATCTATCTATCTATCTATCTATCTATCTATCTATCACAATCTGTTTGCATCTATCTATCTATCTATCTATCTATCTATCTATCTATCTATCTATGCGTTTGTTGAAATTTATTTATCTCAGTATGTCCCTATCCTTTTTATTTGTCTCATTCTCATCATATCTATCTATTTATCTCTATTTATCTGTTTACCGCTTTCTTTCTTTCTTTCTTTTTCTTCTTTTCTCTCTTATCTCCCATACTATATCCTTTGACTCTCTTTATCTCTATCTCTTTCTCTTTCTATCTCTTACATTGAAACTGGCGGCTTAATAGAAATTGTTTTCAGCAAATCTGAAGACTTCATAAGATCTTCTTTTATGGTGATTTTTTAAGCTCAGCTTAGATGTGGTACAAGGCAGAATGTATGGGATATCCAATGAGGATCAAACTCACTACTCAATTATAATGACTCTAGCGAGACAAGCTGGTTAACCATTACCTCGATGTGCCCAATAAGATCTTCTTTTATGTACCGTATTCCTTCAGGTTGTGGGCGATCATGGTTTCCACTTTGTCCTAATTGTTGTGGCACTAAGTAAGGTTTTTTGTCCTTAATATCCCCGTTCGTGTTCTTACACAATCTTAGGTAGGTTACGCAATGTTTTCTTCTGTTCCTTTGGCATTCTATATTCCCTATGAGCGCCATATTCTCTAAGCTTTCCTCACTATGTCTCACTATTCTCTAAGCTTTCCTCACTAATTCTTCTGTTCCTTTGGCATTCTATATTCCCTATGAGTGCCATATTCTCTAAGCTTTCCTCACTATGTCTCACTATTCTCTAAGCTTTCCTCACTAATTCTTCTGTTCATTTGGCATTCTATATTCCCTATGAGGGTCATAATCTCTAAGCTTTCCTCACTATGTCTCCCAGAAATTTCGAAAATCTCTTTCTGATTCTTTCTGTTCCCATTTCCCTTAAAGCGTCCTCGTTTTTTCGCGGTAGTGACAGCATCTCTTTGTGGAACCACATCTCTCTTGCCTCAAGTCGCTTCTTCATCGCCATCGTTTCTAGCAAAATGTCCCTGTCTCTTAGTACTTTTGTTAGCTTTTGAAATACATCTTTTGTTGCTTTAATACGCCTTCGAATTTCGTTGACATATTTTCCGCCGTTTCTTGTGACAATTTCCAGATACTTCAATTTCTGTACTTTCTCTAATTTGTAGCTCACATCTTCGCCCACCCCTATACTAACGACCATACATTCTACCTTCTTACAGTTGATAGCTAGTCCATTCTTCTCGCTTTCATTTACAACCTTGTCAAGGAGATCCTGCAGTTTTGTTTTGTTTTTGTTTTTTTTCATTTGCCATCAACAAAGTGACAGCTGCATATATATTTATTAAAAGTAAATAGTTTGTTATATTGACTATTCGCTGTTTCCTTTATGCATCTTAAATATATTTTACAAGTATTATATTCTCCATGACTTCTTTCCTCACTATGTGTCCCAGAGATATCAGCTGTCTCTTACCGATTCTAAGCATAAATGTTTTGTTTTTGTTTTTTTTTTGTTTTTTTTTTCATTTTTTATTTTCATTAAACCTTCCTCGTTGCTCACATGCTCCGTCCATGGTGGTCTCATTATCTCACTATAGAACCGCATTTCAGTTGCAACAAGCATCCTCTTCAGGAAATTGTCCAGCATTCACAGTTATATAGGAGGTTTGATATTATATAGCAAATCTGCGTTTTCTCTTGGTTTTTAACTAAACTTTTCTGTTCCTTAATATCTTTTTTAAGTATATTGACAGCTGCATTTTTCGTATTTCCCCAAGCAAGGCAGTCTACTGCCACTGGTGCGCAGGGGGTTACATAGGACGAAAGTTATGAGAAAAGGTGACAGGTTACAGGGGGTGTCAGGAAGTAGATAAGAGAAGGATGAGAACACTGATGAGAGTGGAGTGGACGGAGAAAGGACCGTGAGAGAGAGGATGCAAGTTAGTGAGATAGGAGATGACTATTGACTTTACATTTAAACTCCTTGAGATTGTAGCCATCGCTTAAGCAAGTAAACAGACTGGAATACCACAGGCAGGAAATGCGAGAAAAGAAGCTGAGGGAGTAGAATTTGCGTTTACATTTAATTGGTTTCACAGTAAAGCGTGGCACGAGTAAATTCATACATAGAGGGCACCAGAGAGCTAAGTTTATCAGAGCAGAATCCGTGAAATTATTTGTAGAAGAGACACAAGGAATCCACATTCGCCGGTGAGAAAGTGACTGTATTCGAGCTGCTAAGTCGGGATCGATCATATTACCGATTCTCCTTTGCATCTTGTCCTGCCTCTTTTATTAACAACCATACATTCTGCCTTCTTACATTTGATGGATTGTCTATTCTTCTTGTTTTCCTTTACTAACTTGTCTAGAGTGTTACTGTAGGTTTTTTTTCTGTTTCATCAACACAGTGGCATTTGCGTATTGTATATTGTTTTGATTGTATCTGCCAATACCTAGCGATGGAATTTTATGTTAATCTTCATTAGATATTCATCTGTTTCAATTCCTACATATATCAAAATATACATTAATAAGTGCGTTCAAGTGATTCAAAGGCGTTAAAAAGGAATAGACCATGCAATATGTGATTTATGCCAATAAATACCAGAAGTCGGAATTGAATAAACCAGTCAATCAGGGACCATGATCTATGAAAAGTCGGTCTGTGGTGACCCCAATATGTACTGTGTTCACCCTAAGCGACACCAAAAGTAAATTTTCTACTCAGTATCATGTCAGGACTGATGTGCGTTGTGATGCAGTAGATATCGACTCAAAACGACAAATCGGGGAGCCGAGTTCAAATTCCAGTTGAATTCTTTGCATTCACTTACGCGCAATTACCCTTGGGAAAGGTATTAATCCGTCTCTTCCCTCCAGTTATGTGTTAAAAACAGGACAGATTGGGTTCTATAGCATTGGCTGGCAACCAGTCTACCGCAGAAAGCAATGGTAATCTACTGCGGGATAATCTGCAGTCAGTCATGTTTCTTTCGAAACATGATCGCCCAAAGCGTGTACCATGTATGGCACTTAACTAACTGACTGATCATGCCAGGAAGTCAAAAGATCTCGAAACATGAAGGGCTGACATAGAACGTAACCTCAAAGGCACCAAGTGTAAAATCGGGGCTGAAATAGTTTCGGGTGGATGCACCAATATAAACAAGGAAGTAATGTCCGCTGAAATTATGATATATAGAAGACGGTCGGATAACATAAAGTTATATAAACGATTAGCGAACGAAGGAAAGAAAAAGAATCCCTTACACGCTCGCAAGAAGATCGAATTTTCGAAAAAAATACCCTCGATTAGGTCGACGTTAATTTGACGAGTCCACAAGTGAATAAACAATTATTTTACGTCTGAAAAAATTCAAATTCATATTCTTTTCAGACGTTACTAATATAATATTTAAAAAACGTGTGAAAATATAGGTGATATCTGTACACGTTTATTTTCATTATTTATTGACGCATCATTATATCAAGAAGAAATACGTTATGAATAGACTAAAATAAACATTGTGTAATTATTATTATTATTATTATTATTATTATTATTATTATTATTATTATTATGAGTGTTAATTCTTTATTTTCCTTTCATCTCACCTTGTTTCCCGCACCTGTTGTCGAACAGCTGCAGACTCTAATTCTTCTCGATTTAACTCGGAGTATCTACCCGCTTAAACCCTCTGCTTAGCTAAGATTTGAACTCTCTCTCTCTCTCTCTCTCTCTCTCTCTCTCTCTCTATATCTATCTATCTATCTATGACATTTTTGCGGTTTTCTGGAAGAGAAAACGCCTTAACAGGAACTAATACCGTTTATGTCAGTAGCGAATACATCTTACAGTAAGTAAGAAAGAGGCACAGATTTATCCGCGTTATACTATCAGATTTTATTATACAACCCGATGATTTCTCAATAAAAAGGCCTAAAAATATAAGTCTTAACTAGTGTTGATAAAACTTTCAAGATATACTTACATGATAAATATACTATCTACGTTCCGGTCTATATTATAACCATTTTTATTAGAATTATTTACAGCAACTTATTCCATTGTATAAGATTTGGTCTTGTAACTCGATGGTTTCACAGTAAAAAGCTTATAACCCAACTGCTGTTTAGGGTGTTTTTACAAGATCTAGACTAAACCGAAAATGAAATGCTGCTGACATATATGGGCAGGAGTTGCCCAGTCTTTACATTCCAGACTCGATAGAATCTAAAAGCGCCTCCGAGTCCTTGTAGGTGACCCATAAGAACTCGGAAACGCTTTTGGATTATTTTCCACCTTACAACCCCTTTCCCGCAGATAAAAAGTTGCAAGCCTCTCGCTGCTCTATCGCTATGTTCATGGAAATTGGCAAGACGAACTACGTCTCCTACTTCCACCAGTTCTAAACTTCACGGCTAAGATCAGACATGCCACACACATTGTAGCGAACCACCCTCATTCTTTTGTATGCCATTGGTGAGAGTAGCTTCTTCCTACAAACAGCTGCTTTGTAATACCAACTCCCAAGCGGGGATCATTACTGTAATAAACAAAATAAGATAAATATAGTATGTAATTAGATATTTACAAAAAATTATTTGAATGTGTGAGAAGATTGTTGACATACGAGATCTGATAAAAAACAGTATCGGGACTATTGCTATGGTAAAGGAGCACAGTGAAGCACAGTGAGGTCACTTGGCACAGATCTTGAACTCTGTCACTTATGCAGACTTACTTATAACCTTCTTACTCACTTGCGTCATTTATAGTAGTGTTGGGAATGAAAGTGTGTAGAGTGTGGTCATCTCGCTACACAACAGAGGTTCCACCCGTGATCACGGCTTATGCAGCACTTTTTGGTCAAGCTGAAAATTCTCCAAGTCTGACAACCACCATATTCCCCAGATATCGCCCCTTGCAACATTTATCTTCTTCAATAATCAAATTCCACTTTAAACGAACAAGATTTCAAGACGTCGAAGAAATTCGAGTGGATGAGAGAAGGCAGACCGGGTACATATCTGTTTATTAAAAAACAAAAACACCGATAATCCATCCTAGTTTGATTCCTCGAACTATTTGCAAATTGTAGTGGTAATTTTAGCTGCTTCCTTACACAAAAATCTTCAGCATTCATTGTGCAAACAGCCAGTGTTATTTTGGGATTAAATTTATAAAATCTTTCTATTAAAACAATTTTTTCAGAAAAATAAATTTCACAAGTCCAGTAATTTTTATTTTCTTTGCAGTATTGTTGGTGGCTTTCCTGCTAACATTTTGTTTGAAGTTGTGTGGAATCTTGATTATGCTATTATTTTCTCATCGAATTATATCGATAAATTTTCATTTTAAGTCCCGACGCTTTTCCCCTTCAAATTTATCAAAAATAGCATTATCTCTGTACAAATGTATATGCTGAACTCAAATCAAGTGTTAGTTATTGAAGAAACTTACCTTTTTTTTATCTAAATGTCCATAAAAAAAAAACAACTATATCTTGCACTTTTTCTCTCCCGTAACTCTCACGAAATCATTTAATTAACTGCAGAATGACGTACTGCGTAATGCAACGATTTTTGGCAGATTTGTGGTCGATTTTTCTTCATTTACTGATACTTCCGTCGATGTACTTCCGGTAATGAAAGTAATGCGCTATTGTATTTCTACGCTTATCACTTTCATAACAAGAAGTACATCGCCGGAAGTTTCAGTAAAGGAAGAAAATCGACCAAAATTTGACAGAAAATTCTGCCTACGTAGAACGCCATTCTGCACTTAATTACATGACTTCGTGAGAGTTACGGGAGAGAAAAAGTGCGAGATATAGTTCGTTTTTTTATGGACTTTGAAAGCAAAAAAAAAGGTTTCTTCAATAACTAATTGTTGATTTGAGTTCAGCATATACATTTGTACAGAAATAATGCTATTGTGGATAAATTTGAAGGGGGGAAAGCCGTTGACACCTAAAATGAACATTTACCATTATATCTGCCTTACATTTAATTGTTACTGCTGCCGAAAGTTCTCTATTGATGTGCTATTTTTATTTGATACATTGCCTTGTTTCTTATTCTGTAGCTGCAATCCACTATGTTTGGAAAAGGATAGTCTTCACTAAGACATACACGCTTCACTCAATTGAAGTGATTTTTAACTATTGATCAAAGAAAGAGGTTGTATACAGCTGGCAATCAAGATATTTCTGAACATGTTTAGCGCCAAGCATGATATTCATATAAAAGTCTTATTCTGACCAGGTTATTTAAGAACATAGCGAGTTTTTGTGCTAATATTTTGGTTTTGTAGGAAATTGCGCTTGAGCGAATGCCTGTTATATGTTCAATTCTCTTATCTCCTATCAGTTAACTACCATACGTGATACACATTTGGATGATCACGTCTTAAAATAAACATGACTGACTTGACAGAAGATTTTCCTGCAGCAGGTAGCTATTACTTTCTGTGGTAGATTGGTTGTCAACCAAGGCTATATAACCCAATCTGTACTATTATTTAGCTGGAGAGAGAAGTGACGGATTCATACCTTTCCTTGGTTCTTAGTGAATGCAACGAATTCAAGTATCACTTATACTAAACTAGCAGTATAGCCCGGCGTTGCTCGGGTGTAATGAAAGTTTTAAAACTAATCCATGGTCCTGGACCCTTTGGTCGTTGGCACGAAAAACTAAAAAGCAATAGTTGTTCCCAGTTAAAGCGAAACCGTAGACTGAAAGAAAAATGAATGGAAGTAAGTCAAATTTTCATTTCCTAGTATCGATATCAAATAAGTTTTTTTCGTCGTGAACTGAATTTTGAAGCATAAATAAGTCCTCTGAGTAAATGGTATCATGGCTGAGACTATGAACTACAATTTTACCTACTTAGAGCCAAACCCAAAGCAAAAACTAAAGTAAAAGGGCTGAAAAATACAGACATACAGACAGATAAACAGACACACACACAAACATCTTGCCTTTTATATATATATATATATATATATATATATATATATATATATATATTATTGATTTTCTGCATTATTGTAAGAACTGCAACCTTGAAACTTTTGAATATCGTTTCTTATGTCTTTGTCTATGAATGTATTAAATTTGATTAAAATCGGACCACTCCTTGTATAACTCGATTTTTTCGATTATCGATTTTCGATATTTATCGGGGGTACCTCGACACAATACCTAGCTAAGAACACTCGCAGACGCTTATAGTACAACTGTGTAAATTTTCAAGAAAATCAGTCCAGCTGTTTCGGAGTCTATAGGTAACGGACACACACACACAGACACATACACACACACACACACAGACAAAGTTCCATTTATAAATAAGTTTAGATTTATTATAACTGATCCATACATCGAAGTATATGAAGCGGTTAGTATTCCCAATTTCCACATTCTAATGATGAATGAACAAAGTCAGTAGGCAGATATGATAAAACCAAAATCTGCTCATAGAGGCCAAATACAAATACAGTAATGGTAATATTAGCTTTTTCCTTATAAGGGAACATTCAGCATTGACCAAGCAGCCAATGCTATTCGAGCCACTCTTTTATTCACTCCCTGGGAATTGGGTTGGAATCAAAGTGTAGAACCTGTTCTCATTTCTAATGGTAATGATGTTAATTGTTTCCTTATAAGGAAATATTTGGCATTCATCAACCAAGTAGTCAGCACTGTTGTCAGATGGAATTTATAAAACCTTCCTTGTAAAAATTGTTTTTCAAGAAAATGTATTTCTCAAGTCTAGTAACTGTTATTACTCTTTCCAATATTGATGGGGGTTTCCTTCCTTGACTTATGTTTGCGGTAATGGAGGATATCAATATCTTGATTATGCCATTATTTTCTCTTTGAATCATATGGGCTATCCATTTTAGTTGTTGCTGCTGTTGAAAATCATCACATGATGTAGCTTCTGTTATTTGGCACATTTTTCTGTGTGATTCTGTAGCATCAATCCACAAGGTTCAAAGGATAGTCCTCAGAGGGACCTACACGCTTCGCTTGCTCAAATCCATTTTTAATCATCGATCTAAGAAAGCAGTTGTATAGAGCTGAGAGTTTAGATATTTCTAAACATTTACCACCATACATTGCGTTTTTATGAAAGTCTCAATCTGGTGGGGCTATTTAAGAACCCGTCTCTAGTTTTTAGGCTTAACTTTTCGTTTTGTAGTAAATTGCAGATTTGGGTGATACTACCCGTAATGTAGTTTATTCTATGGCCAATGTCCTTATTTCCTGGACTAAATTTGTTATAGTCGATCTATACCCTGAGGTATTTGATATGTTTTGTATTTACTAATTCCACACCCTGTTTTTATGATAGATTCAAAGTAGATGCCATCATTGCTTTCATTCTAATTCCAGATGAGAGTTTCTGTGCATTACTGTTATCTCTCTTCCCAGTGTCGATGTGGGTTTCCTTCCTAATCTTTTGTTTGACGTAGTGTGAAATATCAACATCTTCACAATATTGATTTTATATTTGACATACAAGTGTTACCCATTTTAGTTGTTGAAAGTCTTCGAGTTATGTAGTTTATGTTATTTTGCACAGTTCGCGGTTTGAGATTGTGTAGAACTAGTCAACGAGGCTCGAAGAATGGCCTTCAAGACCCACAGGTTTCACTCACTAAGATATTTAAATCATTGATCTGAGAAAGCAGTTCTATACATATGGACGGGTTTAGCGCCATGCATGGCGTCCATATAAAAGTCTCGATCTGAAGAGGTTAATTAAAAATATGCCTCGAGTTTTCAGGTTAATATTTCGGTTTATTAGAAACGAAATCTACAACAGCGGCAATATACCGGAGGACCTAAGTAGATCACTTTTCATAACACTACCTAAGAAGCCACGTGCAAAGGACTGTGAATTCCACCGGACAATCAGTTTAATGAGCCACATAACAAAACTCATAATCCGAATTATGACGAACAGAGCGCAGCAGAATCAGCCCAGACAAGAACAGTGTAGCTTGGTTAATTATACCGGAACGAGGAATGCAAATTCCATGCTCAGAATGCTATCTGAAAGAGCAATACCAATGCAGAAAGACTATTATCTGTGCCTTAAATACTACGCAAAGGCGTTCGACAAAGTACATCCCAAAGACTTGATAGAGATACACGACAGCCTCGACATTTTCGGAAAAGACGTTACGATAATCAAGAATCTCTATTGGCAGCAAACCGCTTGTGTACGGATAGGAATTGGAATCAGCACGTACACAAAAATAGAAAGGAGCGGAAAAAAATGTGTTTTCCCACCGGATCTATTCAACCTGCACAGCGAAGCAATTATGTGGGAAATAAAAGCCATGCCGAGATTCGTCATTGATAGACGCAACCTCAACAATAGAAAATACGCGGATGACTTCTTGTAGAAGGTAGCAAAAGAAAAAGAGAAGAAAGGACTGAGCATAAACTTCAAGAAAACTGAATGTATTGCCATCAGCAAAAAGAAGAGCCTAATATGCCAACTACAAGTCAAAAAAACTAAAATAAAACAAGTAAAGAAATTTGAATATCTATTATGAAATGCTTAATTATTCAGTACCCATCTCTTCTCATCTCTGCTCTTATATATTCAGGATGTAGTATATTCTAGGATGTAGTATGCAATGCTTGAAAAATCAGTGCCCATCACTTCACATATGTGCCTGTGTTTGTTCAAAAAATAGTTTAGGATGTAATATGCAATGTTTATATGCTCAGTGCCAATCTCATCACATATTTGGTTGTGTTTAAGAAAATAGTTTAGGATGTGGTAAGCAATGCTTAAATACTCAGTGCCCATCTCTTCACATTTGTGCTTGTGTTTGTTCAGAAAATATTTCAGGATGTGGTATGCAATGTTTAAATGCTCAGTGCCCATCTTTTTATATATGTGCCTGTATTTGTTCAGAAAATATTTCAGGATGTGGTATGCAATGTTTAAATGCTCAGTGCCCATCTTTTTATATATGTGCCTGTATTTGTTCAGAAAATATTTCAGGATGTGGTATGCAATGTTTAAATGCTCAGTGCCCATCTCTTCACATTTGTGCCTGTGTTTGTTAAAAAATAGTTAGGATGTAATATGCAATGTTTATATGCTAAGTGCCAATCTCTTCACATATTTGTTTGTGTTTGTTAAGAAACAGTTTAGGATGTGGTAAGCAATGCTTAAAAACTCAGTGCCCATCTCTTCACATTTGTGCTTGTGTTTGTTAAAAAAATAGTTTTGAATGTGGTATGCAATGCTTAAATTCTCCGTGATCATCTCTTCACATATGTGCTTGTGTTTGTTAAGAAAATATTTAAGGGTGTGGTATGCAATGCTTAAATGCTCAGTTCCAATCTCTTTTCATATATGTGCTGTGTTTGTTAAGAATATAGTTTAGGATGTGGTATGCAAAGCTTAAATGCTTAGTGCCCATCTCTTCCCATATATGCTTGTGTTTGTAAAGAAAGTAGTTTAGGATATGATATGCAATGTTTAAATGCTCAGTGCCTATCTCTTCGCATATGTGCTTGTGTTTGTTAAGAAATTAGTTTAGGATGTGTTATGCAAAGCTTAAATTGTCAGTGCCCATCTCTTCACATAACTGCTTTTGTTTGTTAATAAAATAGTTTAGGATGTGGGATGCAATGCCTAAATTCTCAGTGCCCATCTCTTCGCATGTGTGCTTGTATGTGTGCAGGACACAGTCTCGGAAAAGATTAAATAGAGTGGGACCCTAATTTTCGTTTTGTCGTTTTCTGATGAGATTTGAAATGTTTCAGTATTTTGGGGGTCATCAACTAAACAATTTTATCAAATCTAGATATTTGGTGTTATTATTTAATTATGTATTAAATCTATTTTTAGATATTACGCCTATGATTTCGAATGATTCTGGTTTTCACCTTTGTATAAAGGTAAGCGTATATTAAATAAAACTATCGCATTCGTTACTTCTGCCATAGAAATTAATGAAATTCCATAAAAGTCACATGCAAAAATTAGCATTAAATGATATCTGGTTTAGTTAATATTTCAATCGTTATTCACATCATCGTCGGAATTATTCTGGGAAAAATCGAAAATGACGTTGAATAATTAGCAGCATCAAATGTACATCTTTATCAAATATTGATTACTTGGAACCATGTTCTTTCGTCATACACACATTCTTTTTTAAAAAAGATGTGTTTGTATGAATGCTCATCTATATGCGTGTGTAAGCATGTACGTGGACAACGAAGAAGAGAGAATGCTAGGGAGTGAGTGTACCGTATTTGCGTCTGTGCGATATTTTGTTGATCATACCGCCGCGTTCTCGTTTTTAATCTGACGTTCGTTGGTGCAGAGCAAAACGCGTTTGTGGATTTCTTCAAAGAAACAAACTTTTCAATCCGGAAAATCTTTCTTTGTCACGTCCGTCACATTAAAGCCGAGGACGAACATTAAATATAAGCACAGTACAACATTTCGTGACATCTCCTCCTAAAAGATAATCGCGTGAACATTTTTAAAGGAAAAAAATTGTGCCAATATTGCTTCGATTGCATTATTTTTATGCTTACCATTGTTGCAACTGTTTCTCGGTTATTATCATCATCATCATCATCATCATTATTATCATTGTTGTTCTTTCATCTTTTCGTTAGCACGTACGATACATCCTGCCATGAATAACGTTTTGATCACGAGGAAACACGGCAAAGACATATTAGAGGCGTAGTTTTGACTTCAGCAAGAAAAAATAAAGAAACAGAGGAAAGATAGCAGAGGCGATAACATTTTATCAGTTTTAAATAAGTTTAACATCTGCTTCAAAGAGATGGAAAACATTTTTAATTTCAAATCTTTTCATTTGTACTCTCTTATTTCTTTAGATAATTACTTGTATTAATACTTATTGTTATGCAACATATTCTCACACGGGAAAAATGACAAAAACGAAAAAGGAAAACGTATCAGAATAACAAAATATGCTTTCCCAAATCTAATCAAATCATTAAGAAAAAGGAAAATCTCGATAGAAACACAAAAAAAGCGTACCAAACTGTTAAATTATATCGGTACTCCTACATGACAGCGAACGCTTTGATATTGAGGAAAGACAGAAAAGACATATCAGAGACGATGTTTGGTTTCAGCCAAAAATTGAAACAAGACATAAAGAAGATAGAGGAGGCGCCAAGGCTCTCATGTGGTTAACGTCTGTCTCAGTGAAATGGAAAAAACTTAAATATTAAATCTTTTCATTTGTACCCTCTTACTTCTTTGAATAATGAAAATTAGCGAGGGACAATTAAAAAAAAATATCCCCAACAAATTTAAAAACTTTACAAAATCCTTCTGCCGGTAGAGAGTTTTCCGTCATGATATTGAGACTGATTCCAAAATCTTTAAATGATTGTTGAAACAAGCCCTATATCTAATTTTAAGCCGCTCCTTTCTTATAGGACTTGGGACACGCTATATTCTCCACTAGAATGTGGAGCAATAGTCGATTCTATATTTGTAGAGGGGAGGCAACACAGGTTACTTATTTTGCTAAGTCTTATTTTCGAAGACACATGCTGATCGATCCTCGTTTCTAAATGTAACGTGGTACGCCCCACATAACCAACAGCATGCTGGCAATTAAATTCATATACTAAATTACTTAATTTGATGTAGGGGCAAACTATCGTTACGATACGACGGAAACGCAGACCTAGTAGTGAAAAAGAACGCAGAGCAGTCAGTCAGTTAAGTGCCATACGTGATACACGCTTGGGCGATCATGTCTCTCTCGAGGCATGGCTGACTGGGCAGAAGAATATCCCGCAGTAGGTTGCCATTGCTTTCTACGGTAGACTGGTTGCCGACCTAGGCTACAGAACCCAATCTGTCCTGTTATTTAACCCATAACTGGAAGGAAGAAACGGATTAATACCTTTCCTAAGGGTATTTGCGCGTAAGTGAATACAATGGATTCAACTGGAAGTCGAACTCGGCTCGCCGGCTTCTCGTTCCGAGCCAATATCCACTGTACCACAACGCACATCCATTTGCTTAACTAAACTTTGGCCCTTATTCCCAATCCAAGGAACCTTCAAATATACCAGTCACTTAGAAGACTCCAGGATTTTAGGAGAAAAAAATTCCCTAGTCTTCTTATTAATAATATAATTAATAAGGGCTTCGTTATAGCCATTACACAAGAAAATCGCTCTGATATTCTCCAATTCAGAGTCCAGTCTCGTAGGAGAACAAATTTTGAGCGTCCTGTGTACCAAGTTTTTAATAAGACTAATTTTCTTTGATTTAGGTGTAAACGCACACCAATTTATGTACAGGCCAGTAAAGGTGGGTTTACGATAAATAATCGTAAGGAAACCCCCTCTATTACGCTCAACAACAACGTCTAAAGGCAAGCAATTATCTTTCTCACCATTCATAATGAAAAGTTAAAGCTCCGTGTAAGGAGTTTTTTTTAATCATTTCACCCCGAGCAAGGCAGAAATGCCACTGATGAGCGGGGGGCTACATAACTGTAAAAAGATTAATTAGAAAAGAGTGAGGAGTACAAACAAAGGAGCAATAGAAAGCTGAGAATGCAGGTGCGATGACAGATAAATAGGTGGAGAGAAAGGGAAGGTTATACGGGAGTGGGGAGAGAGCTAGAGTCCAGTGGTTAGTACATGAGTATTGACTTTGCATTTACATTTCTGGAGGTTGTAGCCGTCAGGAAAGCAAGAATATGGGAGCGAGTTCCACAGGCGGGAAGTGCGAGAGAAGAAGCTGCAGGAGTAGAATTGTCGTCTGCATTTGGCTAACCTGACTGTGAATGGGTGGGACCCAGTTGCCAGTATGGATGCACGAGTAAACACCTGTTGAGGAGGCACCAGTGACTTAAGTTCGTCCGAGCAGAAGCCATGAAAGTATTTATAGAACAGACAAAGGGAGGCCACATTTCGACGGTGGGGAAGTGGCTGCAGTCGAGCCGCCAGATCAGTACTTATCACATTACAGACTCTTCTTTGGAGCCTGTCAAGAACACTGAGGAGAACGGCAGGGTCACCTGACCATAAATGGCAGCAGTACTTCATGCACGGACGGATGGTTGACTTGTATATATGCAGGATGGACTCAGGTGGAAAAAACATCCTGGATCGACATAGTGACCCAACCTTCTTAGCAGTAGATTTTGCTATGGATTCAATATAGTGGTTCCATTTGAGGTCTGAGGAGAGGGTAAGGCCGAGGAGGCGTAGTGTATTGCTCTCAGGGAGAATCGCTTGGTCCATGCTTATGGGAGGCAGGAGAGGTTGCCTGTAATGGTTGACAGACAACAGCTTGGTCTTAGACGAATTGAAGTTGACAAGCCACTTCTTGCCCCAGTTCACCACAGAGTGTAGATCCCGTTCAAGGTCAGCAGCGAGATTATGTCTGTCCGCCACGACAGGTGTCTTACTGGTGCGGGAGTATATTGTAGTGTCATCTGCGTAGATGCCGACTTGGGACTTGATCTCATCTGGGAGGTCGTTGATGAAAATAAGGAAGAGCGTCGGGCCCAGGATAGAGCCCTGTGGGACACCAGCATTCGTGCTGTAGGATGAAGAGGCACAAAGCCTATTAAAAAAGTTTATGGCCTCACTTTCAGTCGAAAAAGTAGGAAAGGTCTCATAAACATAACTAAAATAAGTAAAACGTTTCGACACTTTGTCAAAAAGCAATGACCGTAGTAGCCCATAAAAATATCAGCCAAACGCAGGGCCAATGGGACGACCCATCTGGACCCCATCCAACTGGCTATACCTAACATTTTCGAAGTTAAACTCCACAGAACTAGTACAAAACATCATAAGCTCGACAAATGCCTCCCTAGGAAAAGGAGGTGGAGTAAGGCCACCCTCATACAACGAGTCGGCGCAAATATCAATAGGTACGTTGGTAAAAAGACTGTGCACATCAAATATATATATATATATTAAGAAATGTTACGAAATGGATTAACTCCGACATTTTTAATTTATTTGTTTAAATAGCATTTTTCATGGATACTCGCATTTGAGTAGATACTATGTTTTTGTTTTTGTTTGTTTGTTTTTATTATCAAACAGTGTATTTATATATAATTTCCTATCAAAATTTCTTTATTATTCAAGTCAGTAGATATATATAAATATACTGTTTAGTTATAAAAAAAATATATAAAAGAAAATAAAAAAACAGAGTATCTACATAAATACAAGTATCCATTAAAAATAATGTTTAAACAAATGAATTAAGTATATATATATATATATATATATATATATATATATATATATATATATATATATATACAGTCGAAATCGGCATGAATCTGGTCTGTTAAAGCGACAAACTGTTTGTATTTATCAATGTCGTATCGACACCCAGATATTGAGCACTTAACGATAAACACATTTGCTAAAAAATGTGTTTTGGCAAAAAAAAACTTGCCAAAACACATTTTATCAGTAAAACCACTGAAAAACAACAACCTTGACGTTATACGCTATCCCAATTAAACGCTATATATATGAGATTTGTAATTTGCTTGAAGCATTGTGCATATAAGGTGTATGGGTAGGTATTACAAGGCTATCACCATGCGTTTAGGTAAAGGAAGGTAAAGAAAGAGTTGGATATTACCTATTTATTATTCATTAATATTTCGAGATCAAAATCTCATCTTCAGAATGATAGGAGAGCTTGGTTTCAAGTTATCCGCTGTTGGACCGTGCCTTTAAACGAATGGTTCTCTTTCGCTGTTACTGCTGTCGTTAACTGTAGTGATTATGTGTGTGTATATACCTGTAAGTGGGTTAGTTCGTGTATGTGCGTTTGATTTTATGGTGCGCGGTAGTGGGATATGGCTTTTTCGCCTCTTTTTTAAAGTGATAGCAGGTGCCGTTTTAATTTATGTCTTAACATGTGCACAGGGTTTGTCATTTTTGCATCCCCTTCAGAATGGTGGTAGGCGCCGTTTTATGACCTGATGTTATGTCTATCTGCTTTAATTGGAGGCGTGTTTATTGCTACATTTTTTTCCTTTGGTATTCGTTCTCATGTGTATGTGTGTGAGTGTGTTATCTGCGTGTGTTTATGTATGTGTGTTTATGTGCGTATACTTCTGTATTTTTTCCTTCTGTGATCATTTTATATATCCATATATCTACATACCTTTTCATGTGTGCGTGTACGTGTGCATATAGATGTGTGTGTGTGTGTATGTGTGTGTGTGTGTGTGTGTGTGTGTGTGTTCCGGTGTATAGTATGCTGGAGTGCGTGTGTAAATATATATGTGTGTGTGTGTGTGTGTAATCATGTGTATGTGTTCTGGTGTATAGTATGTTAGAGTATGGGATTTGTGTGTGAGCGTGTGTAAGTGTTGTTGTTTTTCTTTTGTTTGTTTGGTTTTTTTTTTTTGTTTTTTGCGTGTTCTGGCTTATAGCATGGTATACTTGTTGCTATTGGTCACGTGTTTATAGGCATGTATTTGTGTGCGTTAGTCTGTGATTACGCTTTAGTGTTGTGGCCAGTGTGTGTAAGGTGCGTGATAGTGTTAATTATTATATTATTTAATCTAGATTGAGTTCCTGTCTATTGTTGATCTGTGGTTGGAGTTTAGCTATTATTAAGGACTCTTTTATACGTAAGTTTCCTAGGTTCCGCTCTCTTGTTTCAATATTGACTGTTATATATATATATATATATATATATATATATATATATATATATATATATATATAACATAAATATGTTATAACTTAACTACAAGTGCTACTTTGTAGTGATTTTATAACATATTTATGTTATAAATTCTAAATAAATATTATTCTACTTTGTATTGAGCACGTTTTTAAAAATATGTGTTTCTTTGGAAATGGAATTTTATTCCATCCATACCTACCCTATACTTGTATATATATATATATATATATATATATATATATATATATATATATAACTTTCTGAGCGGATTTATTATCCGACATTATTTCTTTTTGAATTTATTTTTTTCCTGTTGAATTTCTGGGATGGGAAGTTATCATTACTTACATTATTTAGACTTGGGCTAGTGTCATAATCTTAGTCATAATCTTAGTCATAATCTTAGTCATAATCTTTGCTGTTATTATCGGCTTTTCTCTTCCCCAGATTTCTTCGTGTATCTTTCGATCCGGGGAAACTTCAGGGAATTTCGAACTGCATCGTTTATTTAATCGACAGTGGTACGACGCGGTTATCTTCCCACTGTTCATATCTGTTGGTATCTCAGTCTTATTTACTACTGCTCTGTTATTGCTCGCTCCGTTTCTACTGAGTCACTATGTAACCAAATTTACGAACCAACACCTTAATCCCCAGACTTTTGTCTCGGGCACAGTTTGAAACACGCGATGGATCGTATATATGATTGCCTCTTTAGGTCTGGAGTAAACATGCGTCGTAATAGACCTTCAAGGCAAGGGGCCTCCTCGAAAATTCATTTTTGAATAATTTCACTCCAAAATAGCGAAAATGCTATTAAAACGCCAAGGATTACTGACTGTAAAAGAGATCGAGAAAACTTTATTAAGAAAAAAGGACTTTAAAAGAAGAGAATTCAGAAAGACAAGAACTGTCGATTAACTTAGCATTTAAATTTTTGAAGAGCGTACTTGGCAAGGAAGCAAGAAACCAGAAGGAACTATTAGAGTAGAACTTACGTTTACGTCTAACTATTTCAACAGTGAAACGGTTAGACATTGTTGCCAATCTAGTGGTATGCTTAAATTCTTGCAGTCAAAGTACCAAGGAAGAAATCTCATTAGAACAACTGCCATAAAAAATATTTATAGAAAAGACAAAGATAAGCTACGTCACGGCGATGGGACAGTAACTGTAACCAAGATGACATTTCAGGACCAATAACATTACAGATCCTTCTGTTGATTTTGTCGAGTATCTAGAGATATATAGTAAGAGTATCAGATTAAATACGGCATGAATTTTCAATGCACTGAAAACTGGTAGATTATAAATTAGATATGGAGGGAGAAAGATGATTACCGCTCCCTATGGGATGAAGTTGAAATAATAGATAGAGAACGCCACTGGAAACTACGTAAACTTAAGGAATCAGCACATATGCTAGGCTTCAAAAATCTCCTAAGCCGACCAAGCATAGAGATGAACACAATATGAGAACCAGTAATATGGAGTGCCAGATAAAATCATTAGTGTCAAAAAAAAGAATTGCAATATGAGCTCTGGTAAAAAATACTAGAGAAAATCATTAACATCAAAAATACTAGAGAAAACCATTAACATCAAAAAAATTTCAATATGAACTCTGGTAAAAAAGGGGTTACTGAACATTAGGTTTATAAGTCCCAAAAATTCAGTTGTTCTTGTCCTTAAGAACACATGACTCGGAGCGCTCAACGGCCGAAACGTTGTACAGATGGCAACAAAGATGAAGACAATAGTCCGAATAATGTAAATACTGTAAATACTAGATATATAGATGAGGTAGTATAACCCGGATATAAGAGACCCTGATATAAGATAAACTCTGATATAAGATAAACCCGGATATAAGAAATATGTTATCTGGTCCCAAATTAGAACCTGTGTTAATGTATATAAAATAGACCAAACCCGGATATAAGCGAAACCCTGATATAATAGAAACCCTGATATAAAAAAACGGATATAGGAGTGCTTTTATCCCGACAACTCTCTTATATCAGGGTTACACTGACAAATAGAAAATAGAAAAATGTTTTGTTTCTTTTGTAATAACTCATTGAAAAGCCGGCAGCGGTATCTATTGTATTTATTGGCAAGTAATGCATTCATAAAATTGATAAAAGACATGAATAATGGAAACAACTCTATAACTAGAGTTTAATATATATATGAAGTTATTTCCCTTGAGAAATAGAATTATTACATTGATTTGTTTTGTTTGTTTAACGGCATATCAATTCCTTATGGGTCATCTAACACCAAAATTTAATTTTCTTGGATGCTTAGAAGTAATAAAAATACAGGGTGACCCCCAAAAATGGGAATTTTTTATTTGTCCGTTTGTGATTTTTTCTCGTGGGGCTATCTCAAGAGTAAAGTGTACACGACTCGACCAAGAATTCTGGATGAGTTAAAACAGAGAATTCAGGATGAAATTCACAGTATCCCTGCTGAGATGTTGCAGCAGTCAATGAGGAATCTCAACAGCAGATTTCAAGAATGCATTCTTACAGGAGGACGCCATCTACAGGATGTCATTTTTAAAAAATGAAAATTCCATCATTGTTTTTTAAATGTCGTGTTTTAAGGCTTCAATTACTTTGAATAAAATATTTTTCTTCCATTACTCTTGGTTTCATTGGATTGTTAAAAAGTTCCCGTTTTTAGTGGGTCACCCTGTATGTATTATGCTTTCACAATTGAATACATGGTAGATAATTCTCAGCTTTTGTGCATATACATGTTTTTGTGGACATCAGTACGAGAGGCGGTGAATACGTGTCTTTTATATTGTAGTTTTGTTGAAGTTATATTTTGGAAATACAGTTTGATTTCTTTAAGAAATTGTCGGACATTATAAGAAAGAATGTCATGAAAGAGTTTTTGGTTGTATACCATTAATTACAGATAAAATGTATTGTTGGGGATTTTGCTATAAAATGTACTGTTGGTCATTTTACCATAAAATGTATTGTTGGCAATTTTTATATATATAAATGTATTGTTACTTTTACTATAAAAATGTCTTTTTATACTTTCATAATGTTTTGTTTTTCTTTAAAAGTTCACTCTTTGCCCATAATTGAGACCTTAACAAGTGCTACCACCCGGGATCATGGTGGACCTGGAAACAACAGCAATTAAAAGGTGATTTCACTTTAAAACCTCCAAGCTCCCGAGCAGAGGCCTTGCTGCCGGATATAGTTTATCGTCATACGATTATTAATTTACATACTGGATAAATATCACCATTTAAAAATTAAAATTCAACAAGGACATTTTTGTACAAGCTCAAAGAGCCACTCGATATAGGGGGTTACAGAGTATGAGTTAAGAAGCACAGTTTCTGGAGATATGTGAAGATTAAACTTAAATTTGAACAGGTTAAGATTCTAGGGATCGAGTAAGTATCCACTTGGTAGTTGATTCCATATGACGAAGTCTGTAGAGTACAACGTCCAAAACGTTTTGTTGATAAAAACAAGGATGAGGACAATAGTCCAAGTGTAAATAATGTAAACAATTAAAGTTTTCTGTGCTAAATAAATACTTTATTCATCATTAGACTCCGGGCTTCTTGAAGTGTCTATGTATATATCCTTGCATGATGTCTCTCGATTGTCGCTTGGAATCGACAACCAGACTCCTCTGATTTCTAACACCTGCTTCAACATGCCTGTTCTGCAGCAATTCGAACACCCTGAATCTCTATTTGAATCTATTTCCACCCCTCGCGTCGATAATGCTACCGAGATTGTTCCAAATATACTGTTTATTGTTTTCGTTACATTCCTTGTTATATACCAGTTTCTTGAGCTGCCGGGCAAGTCCTTGGAAATCTGAAATTTAATTTTTACCCTAAACTGTGATTGTACTGTTCTTATGGATAAATATAAAAAATATAAAAAAGGCAAAATGTACTGTTCAGAGCAGGGTTTGAGCTCACAACGTTCAAATCAAAATATACCTGTTGACTGGTATAAGATCACGTAGTAGAGCTCTTAAAAAGCCGTTTTGGTCTCTTGTTTTGTTTTTTGGGGTTTTTAATTTTTTTTTTTTGTTTGGTGTGTGGAGAAAATTGGGGAGCCAAGTTCGAATTCCAGTTGAATTCGTTGCATGCACTTGCGCACAAATACCCTTGGGAAAGGTATTAATCCGTCTCTTCCCTCCAGTTATGGGTTAAATAACAGGGCAGATTAAGTTCTATAGCCTTGGCTGGCAACCAGTCTACCACTGAAAGTAGTGGCAACCTACTGCGCGATAATCTTCTGCCCAGTCAGTGATGTCTCTTTCGAGACATGATCGCCAAGGCGTGTATCACGTTGGCACTTAACTTACTGTGGTATGGTTATTTGTTTGTTTGTTTCTTTATTTATTTCTTTGGTTTCTTGCTCGTGCGTTTTGCTTTACGTAGAGAACCTTCATCACTCAGCCAGTTGTTCGATAGCTGAGAAAGTCAAACGGAGAGCGGAAGATGAAAAAGAGAGGCAAAGAAGAAGTCATAAGCAGAGGCTCTAAGAAAAACGACTATTCTTCTTTTTCGATGTGCCGTGTACCTTCAGGACGTTAGCGATCATGGATCTCCACAAACATGCTTAATTGAAGGATTGATTTTGTTTTCTTAGACATTTCATTGCCTGGACTTTAACTATGTTAAAACTTAGCAATTCAACAACGTTTTTTTTTCTTTTTGTTTCCTGTTTAGGATGCGGTTTCCAGTTTTCTCTTTTCCAATTTTTCACTCTTTTCCTTTATTTTTTTTTTCAATTGGAGTAGATAGACTAAACTATCGCCCGGTTCACACTCCACCCACATCTATTGAACAGGTGAAGAGGCTCATCCCTTGTTTCCTGTTTAGGATGCGGTTTCCGGTTTTCTCTTTTCCAATCTTTTCATTCTTTTCCTTTTTTATTATTTTTTTTTCAATTGGAGTAGATAGACTAAACTATCGCCCGGTTCACACTCCACCCACATCTATTGAACAGGTGAAGAGGCTCATCCCTTGTTTCCTGTTTAGGATGCGGTTTCCGGTTTTCTCTTTTCCAATCTTTTCACTCTTTTCCTTTTTTTTTTTTCAATTGGAGTAGATAGACTAAACTATCGCCCGGTTCACACTCCACCCACATCTATTGAACAGGTGAAGAGGCTCATCCCTTGTTTCCTGTTTAGGATGTGGTTTCCGGCTTTCTCTTTTCCATTCTTTTTACCCTTACGTAGCCCCCTGCGCATCAGTGGCGTTACCGCCTTGCTTATGATTAAAAAAAAAAAAAAAATTCCTAATTTTTGTAGCTCTTAATAAATTTTCTCATTTTGTTGAAGCCTGCTCTGTCATCCATTTACACAAGCTTGCTAGGAGTGACTTGTTTTCTGAGAAAAATAATAATTTACAACGACTATCAATTTACGCCAACAGGTCTTAATTCCTATTAAAAAAAACCTTCGTATCATGATATGAGTCAGATTTTCTGTGATAAAGCTGTTATTAATAACCGAACCATCATTATTTATGCATCTCCATCAAGGAATTCTGGAAGTAATTTCAGGGAAACAATTGGTAGTATGTCTACTCTGTATTCTTGCCTATTTGAGTTGCACTGAGAACGGCAACGTTTTTCCTTTTTTTTTAAATCATTTCACCCCAAGCAAAGTAGAACAGCCACTAGTGCACAAGGGGTAACAGTGAAAGAGGAAAAATAATATGGTGCAGTTGGCGTCGAAGAAAAGATAAACAGATGAACGGAATTCAAGGGGTTTAGAAGATGGCAATTGACGTTGCATTTAAACTTTTGGAGATTGTTGCTATCAGGAAAGCAAGTAAACGGAAGGAAGTTCCACAGGCGGGAAGTGCGAAAAAAGAAACTATTAGAGTAGAAGAGATGGTTACATTTAAATATTTCAACGGTAAAAGGGCGGGAGCTAGATGCCATCTAGTAGCACGCGTAAGTATATCTGGTCGGGGCAACAGGTAAAAAATAACGTCAGAGCACTTGGCATGAAACATATTTGTAGAAACGATCGAGGAAAGCCACGTCATGTTGGTGAGAAATTGACAGAATTTGAGATGCCAAATCAGGATCGATTACATTACAGATCCTTCTTTGGATTTTGTCGAGAAACTCATGATGAATAGCAAGAGTACCCAACCAGATATGGCAATAATATTCAATGCACGGACAAATTGTAGATCAGCGGTCGGCAACCCCCAGCCCGCGGGCCATATCCGGCTCTCAAGCGAATCTCATCCGGTTCGCTGCCTTACTCTGGACACGATATAAATAGAGTTAAACCAAACCAAAGTGACAGTTAATAGTCTGAATATATTGCGTCGAAATTTTAAAAATGATTTCTTTTTACCTGGAGAATATGTTATACTTTTATTTTTTATTTGTAGGGATCGCCAAAATTAGTGTACGGCCTCACTTTCACTTTTTCTGTGAAATTGTTTACGTGAGAGGGCACTTTTAAATGAATATAAAATAGTGTTTTCAACCGATTTTAATGGATTTTTTTTTCAGTACTGATTTATAAAACATTTATTTTTAAGATGTAATATTTTTTTAATAAAATTCGCCTCAGATATTAAATTATATTGAACCCTTGCTTTCTTCAAACATATAGAACATTTATTCACATATTTATTAACATGGTTCTTCTCCATGATACTGGATCCATAGCTATTTGGCCGTCCTCCATGATTCTACGTAGCTTTTTGGTACTCACTATCTAAAAGGTTGCCGACCCCTTTTGTAGATTTATAAATGTGCAAGCGAATTTATTTCATTTTGGAGAAGTGGGTAAGACCTATAGATCTGTTCCGACTCTATAGATCTGTACTCTATAATTTGCAGTGATCTCGGGTAAGGTCCTGATATTTTTTCATTTATATTCTCATTTTCTGTCATGTTCAAACTACGGTCCACTGAAGCAGCAGACAACGCTGTTGGACATATTTTCTTTCTCTTGCATCAAACATGTTTGAATTGAAAGAAAAGAAAAAAATATATTTTACTGCTTCCTTTATAATTTCCGGCTTAATGCTCATAGCATTTTATTTGTAATCTCGTTTTCAAATCGTCTTTGTAAATCCCTACCCAATCGTGAGTTTTACTATTCTTTAAGAAACATTTGCGACATTAATTAAAACCAATCGGCGTTTCATGGTCCTCTGTACACTTTTTCTATCTTTCCCTCTCACACTACTTCTTTCTTTTATCACTTTCTTTCTATCTCTCTATCTCATGTTTCTATTTCTCTCTTTTACCATTTCTCCATCTTTTTATCTCTTTCTTTATCCCTCTCTTCCTTCTATTTTTCGTCTCAATCTCTCTCTCTTTTAACTCTTTTTATATCTCTTCTCTCTCTCTCCAGTTTTTCTTTTTTCTCTCTCACCAGTTTAACTTCTCTCTCTCTCTCTCTCTCTCTCTCTCTCTCTCTCTCTCTGTTTTTCTTTTTTCTCTCTGTTTCTCTCTCTCTCTCTCTCTCTCTCTCTCTCTCTCTCTCTCTCTCTCTCTCAAGATGTGTGATATTTACTATTTTCTTAGGTGCCATCATTTCTTACCTTCTAATATTTTTCTAATAATCTCCTCTGCCATTACCAGTCATTTGGTTTCCGGCTTAAGGTTTTTCATTTGCTAGCTTATTATTATTATTATTATTATTATTATTATTATTATTATTATTATTATTATCGAGTTTATTTCGCCTGCAATGTTTATCTGGTGAATTCTCCGGGGATTTGTTTTCCTCCTTCTCTTTTTACTGGGATTTTCCTTCAATTATTGTTCTTTCATCGTTTTAATTATTATTATCATTATTATTTCCCAAGCAATCATTATTCTTATTCTCCGTGTTTCTGTTTAGTCGTGATTCTTCCATTTTATGGAACCTTAATTCCGTCATTTGATTGTCTCTTAGATGACAGTGCCGGCGCGAGAAATAGGTAAGTTGCTTCGACTGCAGTCGCCCACTCGTTTTGCATAAAGCATTGCGCAGTTCATAGAATATCACGTGACCACGTTTCTGCGTCGTATTCGACGACAATTCATCGTCGTACCCATTATTATTATTGATTATACTCACTGAGTTTTCAGAACCAGAAGTAACTGGGGATGTTACCTCGAGATCAAGTAGTAGCACATCTCCTCAATAGTATGGCAACATCTCGACATCAGTGTTTCAATTCAGAGCCTTATGCATGTTTAATAATCTTTGGGTTCTTCTATCCATCTCCTGCAATTCCGTTTCATTCCAGTCTAAGAATGCTGCAGAATAGCGTAGCAAAGACATTGACTGAGTATTAATTTCTTTGATATTTCCACCATTTTGTTTTGTTTCAAAATTTTTCTTTACAAGTCTGAAATATTCTTCTTTAACTTTTTCTTTCATTTCAGTGTGCTTCATCTGTAGAGAGTGTGAAATTAAATGAAAGAGAATGAAGGCGGTTTCACCGAAAGAGGAGTCGCCTGGACACGCTAACTTCAAACAAACAAACAAATTATATAACGACAGAAACTGCAAAAGTCCTACTACCTCTGTCCCATAATAGTTGTTACATTTGCATACGCATTTCATAAGCTAAATGGAGCAGACGTAGTCTTTTTAGAGTAAAAGCCAAAGTAAAAGTGTGTTAAGAAAAAGACAGAAGCGGAAAAATGAAATGAAATCTATATATAAAATTATGTGACTGCCGTTAGTCCGTCCACTCGTCATACCCTCTAAAATAGCCATATATTGACCACCGAAACCAAATTTGAAGGAGAAGTACAAACAGGTAAAGAGGTACCAAGTACAATTGGTCTCACTAAGATTCTTAGCTTAGTATAATAATAGTATAATTTTCATTAATTTTGGGGTTAAAAATTAGGTTTTATTATTTAACATACAAAATACTTCCACTATTTTAAAACAATTTAATGATAAAATAACAAATACTTATTGAACAAAGCCACAATATTGTTTTTTTTTTTGCATAAATTTTGTTTAAGTTTTGAAATCTTGAGCTCGATCTGCATTTGCGAGAACTATAAACTAATCACAAGGCCAACCTATTCAAAAACTTGGAATTTGGCTCCAGAAAAGAAATATTGACGAATGACCAGTTGTATGTTGCATACTCAAGAGTAAGAAATCTTAAGAATTTGTTCTTTGCTGCTAAAAAGAGAAAAGGGAAACAAAAAATATTTCTTTAAAAATGTTGTTTATCGTGAAGTCCCATAAAAACTAAATTAAATTAAAGAAATCATTAAACATTTCCAAACAAAGCAGCTTATTCAAATATCATCGATTGTTTGACAAAATTAAACGAAACCTATAGTTTGTAGATCTCGATAAAAAGTGTTAGCGATAATTTCAACAATAATAAATACTGTGATGATTTCAACAAAATTCTAGTGTCAGATAAAACAAAAACTAAAATCTTTTTGAATAGAACAATATGTGATGCAAATATGAGTGAATGTTTCTCTCTTTTTGAAACCATCTATTACCCAAATCGATCTCTCAGCTCTGGCAATTATTTCTGTTAAACAAAAAATTGGTCATGATATTTTCTTTTAACTTTTTATGCCGCTTCTCCTTATACTGTGGTCCTGGTCATGACGGTAAACTGCATCCGGCAGCAAGGTCTCTGATTGGGAGGTTGTGAGGAGCATGGAAATACCTATTAATTGCTGTTGTTTCCAGCTCCACTCTGACCCGGAGTGGTAGCACCTGTTAGGGTCCCAGCTATGGGCAAATATTTAACCCCCAAACTGGGGTCAAAACAATATGAAAGTATAAAAATACACCTTTATAGAGAGATATATATAAAAATAAACTTTTATAGAAAAATATTTTTTTAAGGAAAAATATTACCAGCAATACATTTTTAAAGAAAAAATTATCCCCATAACACAGTTCTGAAGGAAAAAATTCTCAGCAAAACATTTTTTAATACAAAACTAGAAGACATTTTCAGTTTTCTAAAATAAAAAAGGAAAAACAAAAAAGTTTCATTAAAATCTGACTAAATCAACCTTTTCACTATAAACGAACATTTAAAAAATACCTTAAAACCACACCTTTTTGTCATTAAATAAACCACAGAGGTTGATATGCCATTAAACAAAACTCAAACTCTCCTTATACTGCTTCTTTGCAGTCACTGGAAAAGCATTTCCAAATACTCATCCATTTTACGTACATCCATTGTTCTATCAGAAGCAACTCATGAGAGTTTATAACAGAATTCTCAAATCCCCAAACAGCCAATGACAGTTCTTCAATACTCATTAACCTTATGCCTCCCTCTTTTCTTGAAACATACAGCCTCTTGACATCAGTGTTTTGATTCAGAGTTATGCATGTTCATCGTTTTTCATGTTCTACTGTCCATATTCTCTAATTCTGGATAATTCTAATCCAAGAATTCTGAAGAATAGCGTAGCAGAAATATTGACCAGCTATTATTTCCAATAGTGTTTTTTAATAGTTTTACCCCAATCAAGGTGGGAATGTCACAAGTACGCAGGGGGTACAAAGAGAGAAAGTGAGTGAAAAGACTGAATATAGGGAGAAATGATGGAAGTATAAAAAAAATAAACGGAATTCAAGAACACAGAAAATGGCGATTGACGTTGCATTTAAATTTTTGGAGACTGTAGTCATCAAAGAAGCAAGTAAACGGAAGGAAGATCCACAGGCATGGTTGTCTGTGATTGAAGCGAGATTATCTATTCCGTAAATTTCAAAAGAAGAAAAATAACTTTTTTTATGGAAACGAAAAGGAAATTAATATTGAGCATCAGGAAGAGACAACTAAAGTTCCTGGGACATGCAATGAGGAAGGAGGGCTTGGAGAACCTGATACGAACAGGCCATATAGAGGGAAAAATAGACAGAGGAAATCAGCGGATGACATATTTAAAAGGCCTAAGCAGGTGGATGACAGAACGGGGGCTGAGAGACGTTACAGGAGAAAGCGTGCTAAGAGCCACCAAGGATAGGGAGACGTGGAAGGCCATGATTGCCTACTTCCTAAAGGGACAAGGTACATTAAAATAAAAAGAAGAAGTAGTCAAAATGTCTAACTATATAGAACCATGAGGGACAGAAATTAAAGCCTACTCTTATATTTCAAAGATACTGGTTTCATTAATAAACGTTCGAACTATAGACAAGAGGATTCAAAAAATAAATAAATAAAAGGTCTTACCTAAAAATGTTGGGTCTAGCTTCAAATTAAGATATTTACCTGAGTAAAGTGAAACTTTTTAATTTACAAACATGAAACAAAATAAGTTTAAAATTTCACTTCCTTTTTTTTTTTTTTTTTTTTTTTTCAGTTAATTTTTTCTTCGGGGTGTAGCTGGAAATAACCGAAAAAGAACTTACAGCTATTATATATATATATATATATATATATATATATACTGACTAGAGACAGAGAAAGACAATCAAACAGAGATGGTGGGAAGATCACCTAAGATTATTGAGGCGAGAGGATCTACTCCATCTAATTCAAAAGAAGAGAAAGAAATATTTTCTTATTCCACGAAGGTCGAGCAAAGAAGGTTTTCAACTGAGACCTGCACGCTTCACTCGCTCGATGCCATTTTGAACCATCGATCTGAGAAAGCAGTTGTATAGAGTCGACAGTTTAGATATTTCTGAATGGGTTTGACGCCGTGCAGGAGTTTCATATGAAAATCTCAATCTGACGAGAATATTTAAGGACATGACTCGAGTTTTCAGGCTAATGTTTCGGTTTTTGCAGAAGCTTGCTATTTTGAGCAAAATTCCTCCTGGCCAACCACTATGATCAATTTCCTTATCGTATATACGAAATTCGTTGTAATTTCAGAGAAACAAGAAAACATTTTTCTTTTTCCTAATATGTTGTATATCTACCTATATACAGTAATGTTAAGTTCCTATCCTTTTAAATACGTAGACACTATTATGAGTAGAGGGGGTAGAATGATTGTACTGATTAGCAGTTCACTAGCAGTGTATCTACATCACGCAGCATGCGAGTCTTGTACTTGTTGATATACTATTATTCCCAACCTCCTTTTTGGTGATTACTCACGCAGTAACCTTCTAAACATTATAGTTAACACGTCTGCTAAATGTCGACTATCACTAAACATGTAAAATATATATCACTAAAATAGTATCTATTTATTTTTTACTGAATTTTTGTGTATGAGCCTAACAACACTGTTGTTCTTTGTATGATGATTTTCTAAGCATAGCTTAGATATGACACAAAGCATAAAGAATTGAGCACCCAGTGAGGATAAAATTCACTAGTTAGTCGTAACTGTTTTAGCGAGACAAGCCAGCTGACCATTACGCCACTTCGAAGTGCCTAAATAATTTTCTATGCGTAGCTTAGATGTGATATAAGGACGAAAGTGTTGTGCATCCAATGAGGATCGAACCTTCTGTTCAGTCGAAATTGATACGGGAAGACAAGCTTGCTAACCATTACCACCACGTCGAAATGACAATCTTGTTTTTTTGCATGAACGCGCACGGAAATAGTTTTCGGATGAGAACGAGGCTGTATAAACTAGATTTTTAGACGAAATGACTTTGAAATCCTGTTCGTTGTTATTTTATTAGTTATTTCGTAGGAATGCCCCGAGGTAAATATCATTAGTTCCCGTTCATTTAATGCTGTATACAAACGTACATCGAAGACAGAGCCCGAAATAAAATAAACGAAATAAATCAAGGTAAAAAATCATGCCAGTCCTTCATGTTAGTAATAAGCATAGCAATATAACCATTCGAAATTACATCGACCAGTTGTAAGGTTAAATTCGCTTCTAGCAACAAAAGAAAAGAAAAAATATTCACCAATTACAGGTGCATTGCATCGTATTCTAAATATTTTTTCAGAATCTTCTATTCAATTGAAAACATCGACAAATCAAATGTGACGAAAAGACGTCAAGTTATATAGTCAACGTTAGAGAAGTTCTTCATATATCGCCATCATAGTTATCAGTCATATGTCACCATACGTCGACATCATCATCATCATCATCAATTATATGTCATTGTACGTCCACATTGTCATAACCATCAGACAGATATCATCATAGGTCGCCATCATTTATATATCATCGGACGTCACCATTAACGTCATCAACATCAGTTGTATGTCATCATATGTCGTCATCATCGTCATCATCATCAGGCATTTATCATTGGACGTCGATATCATCGTCAGCGACATCAGTTAGATGTCATTATAAGACGCCATCATCTCCATATGTCATCTTACGTAGCCATCATCGTCATCATAATCAGTCAAATGACGTCGCCATCATTATCATCATCATCATCACATCATCATCGTCAGTCACATGTTGTCACATATGTTACCATCATCGTTATCATCATTAGTCATATGTCACATGACGTCGCCTAGATCTTCATCATCATCAGTTTCATTTCATCATATGTCTATATGATGGTGGTCAACATCAGTTATATATTATAATACGTCTCCATCATTGTCGTCATCATCAGTCATATGTAACCATCATCTTTATCTTCATCAGTTTCATGTCATCATATGAAGACACCGTCGTCATCATCATTAGTTATATGTCATTATACGTCGCCATCATCGCCATCATAATCAGACATATGCTACAGGACGTCGCCATTATCGTCATCATAATTAGTTATATGTCATTATACGTCACCATCATCGTCATCATAATCAGACATATGCTACTGGACGTCGCCATCATCGTCATCGTTATTAGTTATATGTCATTATACGTCGCCATCACCGCCATCATAATCAGACATATGCTACTGGACGTCGCCATCAGCGTCATCATTATATGTCATTATACATCGACATCATCATCATCATAATCAGACATATGCTACTGGACGTCGCCATCATCGTCATCATTATTAGTTATATGTCATTATACATCGCCATCATCGTCATCATAATCAGATATATGCAACTGGAAGTCGCCATCATCGTGATCATAATCAGACATATGCTACTGGACGTCGCCATTATCGTCATCATAATTAGTTATATGTCATTATACGTCACCATCATCGTCATCATAATCAGACATATGCTACAGGACGTCGCCATCATCGTCATCGTTATTAGTTATATGTCATTATACGTCGCCATCACCGCCATCATAATCAGACATATGCTACTGGACGTCGCCATCAGCGTCATCATTATATGTCATTATACGTCGACATCATCATCATCATAATCAGACATATGCTACTGGACGTCGCCATCATCGTCATCATTATTAGTTATATGTCATTATACATCGCCATCATCGTCATCATAATCAGATATATGCAAATGGAAGTCGCCATCATCGTGATCATAATCAGACATATGCTACTGGACGTCGCCATTATCGTCATCATAATTAGTTATATGTCATTATACGTCACCATCATCGTCATCATAATCAGACATATGCTACAGGACGTCGCCATCATCGTCATCGTTATTAGTTATATGTCATTATACGTCGCCATCACCGCCATCATAATCAGACATATGCTACTGGACGTCGCCATCAGCGTCATCATTATATGTCATTATACGTCGACATCATCATCATCATAATCAGACATATGCTACTGGACGTCGCCATCATCGTCATCATTATTAGTTATATGTCATTATACATCGCCATCATCGTCATCATAATCAGATATATGCAACTGGAAGTCGCCATCATCGTGATCATAATCAGACATATGCTACTGGACGTCGCCATCATCGTCATCATTATTAGTTATATGTCATTATACATCGCCATCATCGTCATCATAATCAGATATATGCAACTGGACGTCGCCATCATCGTGATCATAATCAGACATATGCTACTGGACGTCGCCATCAGCGTCATCATAATTAGTTATATGTCATTATACGTCGCCATCATCGTCATCAATATCAGACATATGCTACTGGGCGTCGCGATCATCGTCATCATTATATGTCATTAAACGTCGCCATCATCGTCATCATAATCAGACATATGGACGTCGCCATCATCGTCATCGTTAGTAGTTATATATGATCATACGTCGCCATAATCGTCATCATAATCAGACATATGCTACTGGACGTCGCCATCATCGGCATCATTGGATGTCATTATACGTCGCCATCATCGTCATCATAATCAGACATATGCTACTGGTCGTCGCCATCATCATCATCATTATATGTCATTATACGTCGCCATCATCGTCATCATAATCAGACATATGCTACTGGACGTCGCCATCATCGTCATCATTATATGTCATTATACGTCGCCATCATCGTCATCATAATCAGGCATATGCTACTGGACGTCGCCATCATCGTCATCGTTATTAGTTATAGTCAGCCGATGCGCAGCTAAACACCGATGCGCAGTTGTTGCGCAGCTGAACACCTGGCTGCCTCTCTTAATATGTCTCCGCTGCATTCCTGTGTCTGAGTCTGTATTTCTTTTATCATTTCGCCATAATGACACTCGTACGCAAGGATTATTGGGAGTAAATGTGGAGGATAAAGGGCAATAAAGGGACAGGATTTAGGATGACATAAATAAACTCAAACAAGGAGAATGTCCAAAATAGTAGCAGGAGATTCTGAAATCATCTGGAGGCCATATTATTGAGTAGATTTTATTAAAGATATTTTTGTGTAATTTTGATAAATGTATCTGTTAAGATGAGATTTATTTTTATTTTTGCCTAATTTCAACGAGAATTTATCCATCTCACCCTGTATAATGACTGACAACACATTTCTGAGCACATCCATCCTTTAAGGTGCTTAGATACCTGCTCAGGTACATTTGTTTGTATTATACTACAACTTTGCTGAGCATACCTTAGTTACAGTTTTTGGGGAAGAGTGCATTAACAGGAAAAATGAATAAGGCCCGCACACTCAAACCTGCTGTCACAATGAATTGTGACTTCAGCCGAGCAGAACTATCGATGCATTTAAATTTTAGTAAGATTGTAGGTGCAAGGGAAGCGACCAATCGGAAACGAGTTCAACAGTAAACATAGTTTCCAATTCAGGGATAATGGAAACAAAAAAGAGACGTTTTTTCCGAGCTACGTTGTCTTGTATATAAATATATGTAAAATCATCCACCTTTTGAATTTATTAATTATAAAAGTTCTCGATTTCTGTCATTACAATTAGGAACACAATGCCGTTAAAAACTCATCATCAGCAGTAGCAGTAGTCCATGAACAAGGATGATCGTTCTGAAGTAACGCAGCTGAGCTTCATCATTACGTCTCCGTTGCATGCCAATGTCCGATTCAATGCAAAAGACTAGAAGATCTTTCGCACTGAATCACACATTGACCCACTCAATAACATTGTCAACCCAATTTGCCCTTTCTTCTTTTACCGACGTTGTAGGATGATATGGAAGACTGTTGGCTCTTAAAGCGTATCCATACTATATAAACTTTCTCTTCTTGATTGTTATTATAACGTCTTCTACCGACGGACTGGTTATCTGTTTCATGGTCTCTCGCACTGCGTCATTTGTAATGTGGTCTGCTTAGGAGATGCCGAGAATTGCTCTTTAGCATCTCGTATTTATCTTTGTTAAATATTCTTTACTTCGTTATCTGGTACTCATTACTTTAAAAAACGCTTTCCATATTTTCATTCTGTGTTCTAAAACTACCTGATAAATACTTTTAAATAAATAGAGAGAAACAATCCGCGGTTTTTATGCGACAAATGACAGCAACAATATGAAAGTGCGTTGTGGTGCAGTGGATATCAGCTCAGAACGAGAAATCGGTGAACCGATTCCAGCTGAATTCTTTGCATTCAAATATCCTTGGGAAATGTATTAATCCATCCTTTCTCCCTCCAGCTATGGGTTAAATAAAACAGTTACATTCTACAGATTTTGTTGGCAACCAGTATACAGCAGAAAAATAATGGTAACCTACTGTAGGAAAATCTTCTGATCAGTCAGTCATGTCACGAAAGAGACATGATCGCCCAAGTGTGTATCACGTATGCAATTAACTGACTAACAGCAGCAGACCATTGCATAAGGTTTGCATGTAGATCACTTCAATGTGTTGTAATGATTAGGAAACTTGTATCGTTAGATCAATTACAACTGAGTAGCAGGTTCGATCCTCATTGGACGCCCTATACTTAGAAAATACGCCCTACGCTTAGAAACTTATTTAACACTTCGATGTGATGTAATGGCTCGCAAGCGTGTCTCTCTAGCTCAATTACGACTGAGTAGTAAGTTCGATCCTCACTGCGTGCCCTACATTTTCTGTCTTGTGCCATATTGGAGCTGCGCTTAGAAAAAACCACCATACTTTTTACGTGTTCGCGTCAAATGTTGCTCATTTGAGTGTGTGTTTTTGTTAACGTTCTTAGACAAAAGATATGTTCTTTTTTCATTGCACAGTTCATCTAAAGTTGACAATATTCGCGAGATAATCAAATTTAAACCAAATAATGAAAAAAAAATGGTAAAGATGATAATCAGTCGAAATTTAGATAGGAAAAGACAAATATCTTTAGTTTTCTTGAGGATCTGCGATCGATGTACAAATGTAAACGAAAATGAAACCGCCAGAAGATTGAAAAGGCGAAATTGGAAAACGTGATGTATTCTTCATGGACGTTCTTGGACTTGCATTACAAACCAAAAAAAAAAAAAAAAAAAAAAAAAGAAAATTTCGTGGCAACTAAACAAAAAGATTCTCCAAAATAACACGCAAGAAAAACAAATTTATATAAAATTTAAAAACATAAACAGAATGCATAGTTTGGTCGCAAAAAAATTTATGAAATTGGAATTTATTATTCGACATTTTCTTAAAAAAATCAATTTCAGGTCTGAAGAACGAACTCATTTTTTCCTATATTCCTGTTTTTATTACACTATTATTAATTTCCTGTCATGCATTATTTTGGTTTTCTGTTCGTATATTTTCTTGCATATATTTTGTAGGATTAGCTGAGAATGGTACAAGGCGACCATTATGGAGCAAACAATGTGGATCGAAATCTCTCCAGACTGGCTTTAGTCACACAAGTGATGTGCCCTTGTCATATTTTTGTATTTTTTCTGTTTTGCTCTATGTTAAAATATGACCTTTTTCGCTGAAAAAAGAAAAGATTATCTTTATATCTACCTAAACTTCACACTTAGCGAACTGCTAATTTATCAACCATGTCGTTAAAGGAGAAATTACTGTATAATCCACATATGTACCGCAGAAGAAGGTCATGAAATCAAGAAAGTGGCTGGGTCACTTCCTGGCAAGTTGAGGCCTACCATAAAGAAATTCACATCATCGACGCTTTCTTCTACTCTGATTTCCTTTCACCTCCAACCAACTCTTGCAAAGCCAAAGGGCGATAAAGAATGGATGATGTATGCAGAGTTTCGTGAAACAAGCAGCTTTTAGTTCTGAACCTGCATATTGGCGGTGAATTTAGTCATCAATACAATCATCATGAAAAAAAAGCGATCAGCAAAGAACAAATAAAAATCTTGTATACAAGATAAAGCCGACGAAGTCGATGGACTTTGTAATAGCTACGATCCAAACCCATGACAATAACTTCAATTGCCCTTTAGGGCATAGTTTCCCAATCTTTTTGCTGTGATTACCCCAAAATACAATTTCACTATTATCCATTACCCTAATGAACAAATACCCATAATATAGGAAAAGATGTAATTATATTTTCATACATCAAAAGCAGACAAAGTTAATGGAAATTATTCAATACAATAGTACCAATATATAATAATCAGAGGTATAGTAGCCGTAACCTAGCCGTGATTCTTAATGGGAGTGTTCAGCTAGTATTGCCTGTGCCAGTTTATTTATTTTTGGCTTTGTGACTGAAAGGGCTATTCGGGCGTCGTTTGCCATGTTTAGTCTGCTACGTATCTTGGTCTTCATTCCAAGGACACAGTGTGAAATTATAAGCTGATTGAATCTTCCCAAACCAAACATCCATTACCCGCAAAATATGGTCTCATTACCCCACTGGGGTAATGTACCCCAAGGTTTGGAACCATGGCTTTAAGGGATGCTGTTTTGCAGTAACTTTCAGTCTTTTCACTTATTTATGACATTACCAGATAATGTTTAAAGCCAAATAAAATTTAGTTTATAATTAGGCATTTGTACAACAAAACTTAGCGCTATATATTCTTCTGAAATTTATTGCTTTATATGTTTTTTTAAATTTTTCTATTATTTCTACTAAATTTGTAAGGATCATTCAGGTTTTACTCCTGTGGTAAAATTACTACCAAAACACAAAAATATAGAGAGCCATTATCACCAACGTCCTGAAGGGACACGGCACATAGAAGAATAGAGAATAAATCTTCTGAAGTATTTTTCATTCTCTTCATGCAAAATGTTTGGGCACCTCCACGTGATGTAATCGTTAACAAGCTTGTCGTGCTAGAACCTATTACAACAGAATAGTGAGTTCGATCTTCACTGGGTACACCATACTTTCGGCCTTGTGCTAAACCTAGGTGGCTCTTAGAAAATCGCCTCTTCATGCAAAATGACGACTCGGAAATAAATTTCAGAAGTGACTTATCAAAGCTTGTTTATTAATAACACAAAGAAATTTATTTTCTTCGGTTTACTAAGTCTATTGGTTGGCTATAAACACTGACTTCGGACTCGATCTCCGAGCCTTCAAGATGTCAATATGTCAGAAATAAAGGCAGAAATATTCTTCAATTTTAACACATGAGAAGTGAGAAGCCAGTAATAATAGCAATCAAAGCTAAAAGACAAGAGTAAAATTGGAATGAAAAGAGAACCAAAAAAAAAAAAATAATAATAATAATAATAATAATAATAAAAACGCTCCGCAACCTTGATATATTCGGGAAGTACATTAGAGTAATCAAGAGCCTATACTGGCAGCAAACTGCCTGCATACGACTTTAGCAGGTATACTAAGATAGAAAAGGCTGTAAGACAAGGATGTATTTTCTCACCAGATATATTCAAACTATGGAGCGAGACAATTCTGGTAGCTCTAGAAGTCTTGCCAGGATTCGTCACTGGCGGACACAATATCAACAATATAAGATATGCAGATGATACAGTGCTGATAGCTGACATGGAAAGTAAAATACAAGGCTTCTGACAGTAAGTAGTTGAAGAAAGCGGAAAGAAATGTCTACATATAAACAACAGAAAAACTGAACGCATTATCGTCAGTAAAAAGAGAATCTAAAAATGCCAACTAAAATCAAGCATGTACAGAAATTTAGATACCTGGAAAGTTTTCTAACAGAGGACGTTAAGTGCAACACTGATATCCAAAGGCATATAGACATGGCCAAGGATGCATTCCAAAAAGCTGAATAGAGTATTGAGAGATAGGAAAATTCCACTGGAAACCAAAAAAAAAAAAGAGTACTAGCTTGTTATTTCTGTTCTTCAATATGACAATCTCATCAAAGATTACGAAAAGACCGGAGTGTGGTTCTACAGAAGGATGCTGAGAATACCATAGACCAAACATGTGAGAAACAACGAAGATTTGGGGAGGACAGAAACGAAAAGGAAACTGACACTTAACATCAGGAAAAAAGAGCTGAAGTTTCTGGGACATGTAATGAAGAAGGATTACTTGGAGAATCTGATACTCACAAGACCGACAGAGGTAAAGAAAGACAGATGAAATATTTGGTAGACTTGATATACTTGATTGACTTGAGCAGATGGATGACTGAGCAGGGTTTCAGAGGGGCAACAGAAGAAGGGATGTTAAAAGCTACACGGGATAGGGAGATATGGAAGGACATGATCGCCTACGTCCTGTAGAAAAGAAATAATAAACTGGCAACCAGAATTAAAAAGGTTCATCTGCAAAGTTAAAGGTTTCATATAGTAAACTTATATTACTTCAAACGTTATTATAACGATCAATACGTGTTTGAAATATTGTATTCGGTCGCGTTTGTCTGTTTGCTTTCCGTGGTCAAGATATCTCAATACGCCCTGGATGAATTCGGATGAAAACTTTCAAGGATGAATGGCCTCGTGAGTGGCACGAAGTGATTAGATTTTGGTAAGAGATATAATTTCTAAGTTATTTTTACGATTTTATTAATAAAACTGACGTTTTTACGTTTCATATACCAAATAGGGATGTGCGTTGTGGTCCAGTGGATATCGGCTCGGAACGAGAAATCGGAGTACCGAGTTCGAATTTCTAGTTGAATTCATTGCATTCACTTACGCGCAAATACCCTTGGGAAAGGTATTAATCCGTCACTTCCCTCCAGTTATGGGTTAAATAACAGGACAGATTGGGTTCTATACCCTTGGTCGGCAACCAGTCTACCGCAGAAAGCAATGGCAACCTACTGTGGGATAATCTTCTGCCCAGTCAGTCATGTCTCTTTCGAGACATGATCGCCCAAGCGTGTATCTCGTATGGCACTTAACTGACTGATACCAAATAGTGAATTACCTCCCCTAGACCATTTTGAATAATGGATTACCTGCACTTTACTATTTTAAATGTGCATTTAGTTTTGAGTGCGGTTGAATTTACTTTTTATACATTCTCTCTTGAAAGCGGTCAAGTTCATTGCAGTTATCCATTTTAATAATCATTTCTGGCAAATCGCTGAGATGATGTCGGCATTGCTGAGGCGGAGGTTTGCGATCTTTGACTGCTTTTTCTATTTCATTTATTAAATCGTTTGTATTATACCTATCTGACGGTTCACTGGAGAAATTCCAATAAAGAAAATGTGTTCTCCAGTATGGACCGAGCCAGAGTCTTTCATTGTAGTAGAAAAACTACGAAGAATTCTTATTAAAAAATAATATAGACATGGGTATGATGAAAAAATTCTCCCGGCAGACTTAATATATACTTGCTGTTCCAGGCTGGCAGAATTATCCTGGGTATTACGATAAACTATAACTAGCAGCAAGGCCTTTAATAAGGAAATTAGAGGTCTTGAGGATGTGCGTTGTGGTGCAGTGGATATCGACTCGGAACAACAAATCGGGGTGCTGAGTTCGAATTCCAGTTGAATTCCTTGCATTCTCTTACGCACAAATACCCTTGGGAAAGATATTAATCCGTCTCTTCCCTCCAGTTATGGGTTAAATAATGGGATAGACTGAGTTCTATAACTTTGGCTGGCAACCAGTCTACCGCAGAAAGCAATTGCAACCTACTGCGGGATAATCTTCTGCTTAGTCAACCATGTCTCTTTCGAGACATGATCGCCCAAAGCGTGTATCACGTATGGCACTTAACTGACTGATTGAGAAGCATGCAACCATCTCTTTATTGGTTTCTCATTAATACTATGACCTTTTTGTCTGGGTATTTTACTATTTGACGACGTACTGTTCTCGAGCTGCGTAATGATAGATTTCTTTTCAGCCTATGATTTATAAATTTTCAACCCATAATTCGATCATTTTCGCTGCTTACCTAATAATTCTTTTCTCTTAACCTTCAAGGCTACAACAAAAATGGCTTACAACTGTCAGCCGTATACAACCGCTTCTCAGACCGAGCGAATGAAATCTGTAGGTCTTAGCGATGTCTTGTTTTTTTTTAACTTCCTACACTGGCTCTAGAGAATCCTAAGCAAAGAACTTTATCAACTAACAGAAATTACATCACTTGAGAACTTTTAATAGCAGCAACAATTAAATTGAATATCACACGTAATAATGACATGAACAAGATGCGTTTAATACGGCTTCGATCAAAAGGATGCCCCGATCAATACAGGAAAGAGCGATAAGAGTTACTGGATTTTAGAAACGTATTTTCCTGAAACACTGTTTTAATAGAAAGATTTTATTCCACTAAATGGACTGACTACGTGCTCAATGAATGGCGAATATTTCCATCGATAAAACCATGAATATTACAATTAGAGATGAAGAGAACAGATACTACACTTAATATACAATTGCAGTTCCACGCTGACAGGATTTTCCTGAGTAGAACGATAAACTACATCTGGCACTAAGGCCTCTAATCGGGAGATTGGAGGTTTTGAGAAGCGAGGAAACACCCTTTAATTGTTGTTGTTCTCAGATCCAGCTTTCCGACAGTAAGGCATCTGATCGAGAGATTTGCTGTTTTAAGCAGTGTGGAACCACCACTTAATTCCTGTTGTTACCAGGTTCACCACTCTGACAGCAAGGGTTTTGATCCACGAGATTGAAGGTCTTGAAGAGCGTACAACTAACGCTTAGTTACTGTTGTTCCCAGTTCCACCTTTACGGCAGCAAGTCCTCTGATCCACGTGATTGAAAGTTTTGAGAAGCGTGGAACCACCTCTTAATTGTTGTTGTTCCCAGGTCCATGTAAGGCCTCTGATCAGGAGATTGAAAATTTTGAGGAGCGTGAAACCACCACTTAATTGCTGTTGTTCCCAGGTCCACCTTTCCGAGAGCAACGTCTCTGATCCACACAATTGAAAGTTTTGAGGAGCGCGGAACCACCACTTAATTGCTGTTGTTCCCAGGTCCACCTTTCCGAGAGCGACGTCTCTGATCCAGGCAATTGAGTTTTGAGGAGCGCGGAACCACCTCTTAATTACAGTTGTTCCTAGGCCAAATCTTTTGGCAGCAAAGCCTCTCTCTGATCGGGAGTTGAAGATTTTGAGGAACGTGTAACCACCTTTTATTTGCTGTTGTTTCTAGGTTGACCATTCCCACAGCAAGGTCTCTAATCCACGAGATTGAAGGTTTTGAAGAGCGTAAATGCACATCTTAATTGCTGTTGTTCACAGGTCCACCCTTAAAACAACAAAGCCTCTGATCGGGAGATTAGAGGTCTTGAGGAGCGTGGAACCAACTCTTAATGGCTGTTGTTCCTGATCCACATTTCCGACAGCAAGATCACTGATTGGGTTTTGAGAAGTGTGGAACCACAGCTTCTATGCTGTTGTTCTCAGGGCCACCTTTACGGCGGCAAAGTTTTGAGAATCGTAGAACCACCTCTTAATTGCTGTTGGCCGCATAACCACCCTTCCGATAGCAAGGTACATGGTCGGGAGATTGAAAATTGTTAGCAGTGTGGAACCAACTTTTTAATTGCTGTTGTTCCCAGATCAACCCTTCCGACAGCAAAGCCTCTCCTCCACAAAATTGAAGGTTTTAAGCAGCGTGGAACCAACTCTTAATTGCTGAGTCCACCCTTCTGACAGCAAGGCTTCTGATCGGGAGATTTAAGGTTTTAGCAGTGTTGGACAATCTCTTTATTTCTGTTGCTCCCAGGTCAACCGTTTTAACATCAAGGCCCCTGATCCACGCAATTGAAGTTTTGAGGAGTGTGGAACCACCTTTTTATTGCCGTTGTTCGCAAGTCCAACCCTCCGAGAACAGAGCCACTGATCGAGAGATTGACGGTTTTGAGAATCGAGGAACCACCTCTTAATTGGTGTTGTTCCAAGATTCACCTTTCCACTGATCCATAATATTGAAGATTTGGAGAATCGTTTAACCAGTTCTAAATTGCTGTTGTTCCCAGGTCAACCGTTTTGACAGAAAGGCACCTGATCGGGAGATTGAAGGTTTCGAGGAGCGCGGAAGTACCTCTTAATTGTTGCTATTTCTAGGCTCACCCTTCCAACAGTAGAGCCTCTGAGCGGGAGTTGAATGTTTTGAGTAGCGTGGAATCACCTCTTAATTGCTGTTGTTATCAGATCAACACTTTCGACAGCTAGGCCTCTGATCAGGAGATTAAAGGTTGTGAGGAGCGTGGAGCCGCCTTTTAATTGCTGTTGTTCTTAGGTCCACCCTTTCGACAGCTAGGCCTCTGATGTTTTGAGGGGTGTGAAAGCACCTTTTAATTACACCCTCATTAATAGCACGACATTTGTATTTGGGCATCTCTTTCTGTTGATAGCTATACCGTTCCAAATCTACAAATACCTATATGTTTATATATATATATACATCGCTTTTCCTGGGTATGACGATAAACTACATCCGATAGCAAGGCCTCTGATTTTGAGAAATAAAAAGAAAAATTATAATAAAAATACAAGCTATACATTTCTATATAAAAAAATTACCAACAATAACTATTTAGGGTAAAATTACTGACAATACCTATTATAGCAAATACAATTTGTAGCAAAATGACCATGAATATGTTTTATCTGTTATTGAAAGTATATAACTGCGTTTAAAATAATCAGTTCAAGCTATAAAATTGTTCAAATTATTTACATATTGTCATTAAATACACCATAGACACTGATATACCATTAAACAAAATCAAACAACTAATATGAAAGAACTCTTCTATGACATTAATCCATATAATATCCTACAACTTCTTTAAGAATTCAAACTGTATACCAAAATATAACTTCAGCAAAACTACAACATAAAGCACGCTAATAATTATGTCCACACAAATATGTATAAGCAAAAATACAGAGTAGCATCTACCATGGATTTAATTGTGAAAACAGAATAACATATGCCATATTTTTATTGCATCAAATTCATAAGAAAATTAAACAAACAAACCAAATTAAATAGATATCGTCTTCATCTTTCTTGCCATATTTACGACGTTTCACCCGTTGTACGCACTGATCTTCCTCAGATAATTCAAATTTCGAACTGAACCTATATTTTGTTTTCGTTCCATGAGTAATGTCGCTTTCACATTTGTCAGCATTAGTTATCTTCCCTTAACTCAACCCTCTAAGTATTTATTCAATAGGCTATGTGTCACAAACATCATAAATATGGCAACAAAGATGACGAAAACAGTCCGAACAATGTAAATAGTGTAAATAATTACAATACCTCATCTCAGAAATATAGACAGATATTGAAGGTGAATATGGCATCAAAGATGGGGAGAACAGTCTGAACAATGTAAATAATGTAAATAATTACAATACCTCATCTCAGAAATATAGACAGATATTGAAGGTGAATATGGCATCAAAGATGGGGACAACAGTCAGAACAATGTAAATAATGTAAATAATTACAATACCTCATCTCAGAAATATAGACAGATATTGAAGGTGAATATGGCATCAAAGATAGGGGACAACAGTCCGAACAATGTAAATAATGTAAATAATTACAATACCTCATCTCAGAAATATAGACAGATATTGAAGGTGAATATGGCATCAAAGATGGGGACAACAGTCCGAACAATGTAAATAATGTAAATAATTACAATACCTCATCTCAGAAATATAGACGTATTGAAGGTGAATTATGGAATCAAAGGATGGGGACAACAGTCCGAAAATAAATAATGGTAAATAATTACAATACCTCAAATCTCAGAAATATAGGGGACTGAATATTGAATAATGGCATCAAAGATGGGGACAACAGTCAAGAACAATGCAAATAATGTAAATAATTACAATACCTCATCTCAGAAATATAGACAGATATTGAAGGTGAATATGGCATCAAAGATGGGGACAACAGTCAGAACAATGCAAATAATGTAAATAATTACAATACCTCATCTCAGAAATATAGACTGATATTGAAGGTGAATATGGCAACAAAGATGGGGACAACAGTCTGAACAATGTAAATAATGTAAATAATTACAATACCTCATCTCAGAAATATAGACTGATATTCAAGGTGAATATGGCATCAAAGATGAGGATAACAGTCCGAACAATGTAAATAATGTAAATAATTACAATACCTCATCTCAGAAATATAGACAGATATTGAAGGTGAATATGGCATCAAAGATGGGGACAACAGTCCGAACAATGTAAATAATGTAAATAATTACAATACCTCATCTCAGAAATATAGACTGATATTGAAGGTGAATATGGCATCAAAGATGGGGACAACAGTCAGAACAATGCAAATAATGTAAATAATTACAATACCTCATCTCAGAAATATAGACAGATATTGAAGGTGAATATGGCATCAAAGATGGGGACAACAGTCAGAACAATGCAAATAATGTAAATAATTACAATACCTCATCTCAGAAATATAGACTGATATTGAAGGTGAATATGGCAACAAAGATGGGGACAACAGTCTGAACAATGTAAATAATGTAAATAATTACAATACCTCATCTCAGAAATATAGACTGATATTCAAGGTGAATATGGCATCAAAGATGAGGATAACAGTCCGAACAATGTAAATAATGTAAATAAGTACAATACCTCATCTCAGAAATATAGACAGATATTGAAGGTGAATATGGCATCAAAGATGGGGACAACAGTCAGAACAATGCAAATAATGTAAATAATTACAATACCTCATCTCAGAAATATAGACTGATATTGAAGGTGAATTTGGCATCAAAGATGGGGACAACAGTCTGAACAATGTAAATAATGTAAATAATTACAATACCTCATCTCAGAAATATAGACTGATATTGAAGGTGAATATGGCATCAAAGATGAGGATAACAGTCCGAACAATGTAAATAATGTAAATAATTACAATACCTCATCTCAGAAATATAGACAGATATTGAAGGTGAATTTGGCATCAAAGATGGGGACAACAGTCAGAACAATGAAAATAATGTAAATAATTAAATACCTCATCTCAGAAATATAGACAGATATTGAAGGTGAATATGGCATCAAAGATGGGGACAACAGTCTTAAAAATGTAAATAATGTAAATAATTACAATACATCATCTCAGAAATATAGACTGATATTGAAGGTGAATATGGCATCAAAGATGAGGATAACAGTCCGAACAATGTAAATAATGTAAATAATTACAATACCTCATCTCAGAAATATAGACAGATATTGAAGGTGAATATGGCATCAAAGATGGGGACAACAGTCTTAAAAATGTAAATAATGTAAATAATTACAATACCTCATCTCAGAAATATAGACAGATATTGAAGGTGAATATGGCATCAAAGATGAGGATAACAGTCCGAACAATGTAAATAATGTAAATAATTACAATACCTCATCTCAGAAATATAGACAGATATTGAAGGTGAATATGGCATCAAAGATGGGGACAACAGTCCGAACAATGTAAATAATGTAAATAATTACAATACCTCATCTCAGAAATATAGAGAGATATTGAAGGTGAATATGGCATCAAAGATGGGGACAACAGTCCGAACAATGTAAATAATGTAAATAATTACAATACCTCATCTCAGAAATATAGACTGATATTGAAGGTGAATATGGCATCAAAGATGGGGACAACAGTCAGAACAATGCAAATAATGTAAATAATTACAATACCTCATCTCAGAAATATAGACAGATATTGAAGGTGAATATGGCATCAAAGATGGGGACAACAGTCAGAACAATGCAAATAATGTAAATAATTACAATACCTCATCTCAGAAATATAGACTGATATTGAAGGTGAATATGGCAACAAAGATGGGGACAACAGTCTGAACAATGTAAATAATGTAAATAATTACAATACCTCATCTCAGAAATATAGACTGATATTCAAGGTGAATATGGCATCAAAGATGAGGATAACAGTCCGAACAATGTAAATAATGTAAATAATTACAATACCTCATCTCAGAAATATAGACAGATATTGAAGGTGAATATGGCATCAAAGATGAGGACAACAGTCCGAACAATGTAAATAATGTAAATAATTACAATACCTCATCTCAGAAATATAGACTGATATTGAAGGTGAATATGGCATCAAAGATGGGGACAACAGTCAGAACAATGCAAATAATGTAAATAATTACAATACCTCATCTCAGAAATATAGACAGATACTGAAGGTGAATATGGCATCAAAGATGGGGACAACAGTCAGAACAATGCAAATAATGTAAATAATTACAATACCTCATCTCAGAAATATAGACTGATATTGAAGGTAAATATGGCAACAAAGATGGGGACAACAGTCTGAACAATGTAAATAATGTAAATAATACAATACCTCATCTCAGAAATATAGACTGATATTGAAGGTGAATATGGCATCAAAGATGAGGATAACAGTCCGAACAATGTAAATAATGTAAATAATTACAACACCTCATCTCAGAAATATAGAGATATTGAAGGTGAATATGGCATCAAAGATGGGGACAAATAGCCGAACAATGCAAATAACAACAATTACAATACCTCATCTCAGAAATATAGACAGACATTGAAGGTGAATTTGGCATCAAAGATGGGGACAACAGTCTGAACAATGTAAATAATGTAAATAATTACAATACCTCATCTCAGAAATATAGACTGATATTGAAGGTGAATATGGCATCAAAGATGAGGATAACAGTCCGAACAATGTAAATAATGTAAATAATTATACCACTTCATCTCAGAAATATAGACACAGATATTGAAGGTGAATTTGGCATCAAAGATGGGGACAACAGTCAGAACAATATAAATAATGTAAATAATTAACACCATCTCAAAATAGTATGATATTGAAGGTGAATATGGCATCAAAGATGTGACAACAGTCTTAAATGTAAATAATGTAAATAATTACAATACATCATCTCAGGAAATATAGACAGATATTGAAGGTGAATATGGCATCAAAGATGAGGATAACAGTCCAAACAATGTAAATAATAAATAATTACAATACTCCTATCCTAGAAATATAGACAGATATTGAAGGTGAATATGGTATCAAAGATGGGGACAACAGTCTTAAAAATGTAAATAATGTAAATAATTACAATACCTCATCTCAGAAATAGACAGATATTGAAGGTGAATATGGCATCAAAGATGAGATGCCAACAGTCCGAACAATGTAAATAATGTAAATAATTACAATACCTCATCTCAGAAATATAGACAGATATTGAAGGTGAATATGGCATCAAAGATGGGGACAGTCAGAACAATGTAAATAATGTAAATAATTACAATACCTCATCTCAGAAATATAGACAGCTATTGAAGGTGAATATGTGGTATCAAAGATGGGGACAGTTCAAAATGTAAATAATGTAAATAATTACAATACCTCATCTCAGAAAAATTACAGACTGATATTGAAGGTGAATATGGCATCAATGATGGGGACAACAGTCAGAACAATGCAAATAATGTAAATAATTACAATACCTCATCTCAGAAATATAGACTGATATTGAAGGTGAATATGGCATCAAAGATGATGATAACAGTCCGAACAATGTAAATAATGTAAATAATTACAATACCTCATCTCAGAAATATATATTGAAGGTGAATTTGGCATCAAAGATAAAGACAACAGTCAGAACAATGTAAATAATAAAATACTCATACAATTTCATCTCAGAAATATAGACAGATATTGAAGGTGAATATGGCATCAAAGATGGGGACAACAGTCTTCAAAATGTAAATAATGCAAATAATTACAATACCTCATCTCAGAAATATAGACTGATATTGAAGGTGAATATGGCATCAAAGATGGGGACAACAGTCAGAACAATGCAAATAATGTAAATAATTACAATACCTCATCTCAGAAATATAGACTGATATTGAAGGTGAATATGGCATCAAAGATGAGGATAACAGTCCGAACAATGTAAATAATGTAAATAATTACAATACCTCATCTCAGAAATATAGACAGATATTGAAGGTGAATTTGGCATCAAAGATGGGGACAACAGTCAGAACAATGTAAATAATGTAAATAATTACAATACCTCATCTCAGAAATATAGACAGATATTGAAGGTGAATATGGCATCAAAGATGGGGACAACAGTCTTAAAAATGTAAATAATGTAAATAATTACAATACCTCATCTCAGAAATATAGACTGATATTGAAGGTGAATATGGCATCAATGATGGGGACAACAGTCTTAAAAATGTAAATAATGTAAATAATTACAATACCTCATCTCAGAAATATAGACAGATATTGAAGGTGAATATGGCATCAAAGATGGGGACAACAGTCTGAACAATGTAAATAATGTAAATAATTACAATACCTCATCTCAGAAATATAGACAGATATTGAAGGTGAATTTGGCATCAAAGATGGGGACAACAGTCTGAACAATGTAAATAATGTAAATAATTACAATACCTCATCTCAGAAATATAGACAGATATTGAAGGTGAATTTGGCATCAAAGATGGGGACAACAGTCCGAACAATGTAAATAATGTCAATAATTACAATACCTCATCTCAGAAATATAGACAGATATTGAAGGTGAATTTGGCATCAAAGATGGGGACAACAGTCTGAACAATGTAAATAATGTAAATAATTACAATACCTCATCTCAGAAATATAGACAGATATTGAAGGTGAATATGGCATCAAAGATGGGGACAACAGTCAGAACAATGCAAATAATGTAAATACTTACAATACCTCATCTCAGAAATATAGACTGATATTGAAGGTGAATATGGCATCAAAGATGGGGACAACAGTCTGAACAATGTAAATAATGTAAATAATTACAATACCTCATCTCAGAAATATAGACAGATATTGAAGGTGAATATGGCATCAAAGATGGGGACAACAGTCAGAACAATGCAAATAATGTAAATAATTACAATACCTCATCTCAGAAATATAGACAGATATTGAAGGTGAATATGGCATCAAAGATGGGGACAACAGTCCGAACAATGTAAATAATGTAAATAATTACAATACCTCATCTCAGAAATATAGACAGATATTGAAGGTGAATATGGCATCAAAGATGGGGACAACAGTCAGAACAATGTAAATAATGTAAATAATTACAATACCTCATCTCAGAAATATAGACAGATATTGAAGGTGAATTTGGCATCAAAGATGGGGACAACAGTCTGAACAATGTAAATAATGTAAATAATTACAATACCTCATCTCAGAAATATAGACAGATATTGAAGGTGAATTTGGCATCAAAGATGGGGACAACAGTCCGAACAATGTAAATAATGTAAATAATTACAATACCTCATCTCAGAAATATAGACAGATATTGAAGGTGAATTTGGCATCAAAGATGGGGACAACAGTCTGAACAATGTAAATAATGTAAATAATTACAATACCTCATCTCAGAAATATAGACAGATATTGAAGGTGAATATGGCATCAAAGATGGGGACAACAGTCAGAACAATGCAAATAATGTAAATAATTACAATACCTCATCTCAGAAATATAGACTGATATTGAAGGTGAATATGGCATCAAAGATGGGGACAACAGTCTGAACAATGTAAATAATGTAAATAATTACAATACCTCATCTCAGAAATATAGACAGATATTGAAGGTGAATATGGCATCAAAGACGAGGATAACAGTCCGAACAATGTAAATAATGTAAATAATTACAATACCTCATCTCAGAAATATAGACAGATATTGAAGGTGAATATGGCATCAAAGATGGGGACAACAGTCAGAACAATGCAAATAATGTAAATAATTACAATACCTCATCTCAGAAATATAGACAGATATTGAAGGTGAATATGGCATCAAAGATGGGGACAACAGTCCGAACAATGTAAATAATGTAAATAATTACAATACCTCATCTCAGAAATATAGACAGATATTGAAGGTGAATATGGCATCAAAGATGGGGACAACAGTCAGAACAATGTAAATAATGTAAATAATTACAATACCTCATCTCAGAAATATAGACAGATATTGAAGGTGAATTTGGCATCAAAGATGGGGACAACAGTCTGAACAATGTAAATAATGTAAATAATTACAATACCTCATCTCAGAAATATAGACAGATATTGAAGGTGAATTTGGCATCAAAGATGGGGACAACAGTCCGAACAATGTAAATAATGTAAATAATTACAATACCTCATCTCAGAAATATAGACAGATATTGAAGGTGAATTTGGCATCAAAGATGGGGACAACAGTCTGAACAATGTAAATAATGTAAATAATTACAATACCTCATCTCAGAAATATAGACAGATATTGAAGGTGAATATGGCATCAAAGATGGGGACAACAGTCAGAACAATGCAAATAATGTAAATAATTACAATACCTCATCTCAGAAATATAGACTGATATTGAAGGTGAATATGGCATCAAAGATGGGGACAACAGTCTGAACAATGTAAATAATGTAAATAATTACAATACCTCATCTCAGAAATATAGACAGATATTGAAGGTGAATATGGCATCAAAGATGAGGATAACAGTCCGAACAATGTAAATAATGTAAATAATTACAATACCTCATCTCAGAAATATAGACAGATATTGAAGGTGAATATGGCATCAAAGATGGGGACAACAGTCAGAACAATGCAAATAATGTAAATAATTACAATACCTCATCTCAGAAATATAGACTGATATTGAAGGTGAATATGGCATCAAAGATGAGGACAACAGTCAGAACAATGTAAATAATGTAAATAATTACAATACCTCATCTCAGAAATATAGACAGATATTGAAGGTGAATATGGCATCAAAGATGGGGACAACAGTCAGAACAATGCAAATAATGTAAATAATTACAATACCTCATCCCAGAAATATAGACTGATATTGAAGGTGAATATGGCATCAAAGATGGGGACAACAGTCCGAACAATGTAAATAATGTAAATAATTACAATACCTCATCTCAGAAATATAGACAGATATTGAAGGTGAATATGGCATCAAAGATGGGGACAACAGTCTGAACAATGTAAATAATGTAAATAATTACAATACCTCATCTCAGAAATATAGACAGATATTGAAGGTGAATTTGGCATCAAAGATGGGGACAACAGTCTGAACAATGTAAATAATGTAAATAATTACAATACCTCATCTCAGAAATATAGACAGATATTGAAGGTGAATTTGGCATCAAAGATGGGGACAACAGTCCGAACAATGTAAATAATGTAAATAATTACAATACCTCATCTCAGAAATATAGACAGATATTGAAGGTGAATTTGGCATCAAAGATGGGGACTAACAGTCTGAACAATGTAAATAATGTAAATAATTACAATACCTCATCTCAGAAATATAGACAGATATTGAAGGTGAATATGGCATCAAAGATGGGGACAACAGTCAGAACAATGCAAATAATGTAAATACTTACAATACCTCATCTCAGAAATATAGACTGACATTGAAGGTGAATATGGCATCAAAGATGGGGACAACAGTCTTAATGAAAACAAATAATAAATAATTACAATACCTATCTCAGAAATAGACAGATATTGAAGGTGAACAGTGTAATCAAAGATGGGGACAACAGTCAGAACAGAATGCAAATAATGTAAATAATTACAGTCATTCATCTAAAACACTGATATTGAAGGTGAATATGGTATCAAAGATGGGGACAAATAGTCCTACTCATGTAAATAATGTAAATAATTACAATACCTATCCAGAAATATAGATGGATATTGTACAGAACATAATCAAAGATGGGGACAAAATAGTCAGAACAAATGCAAATAATAAATACCAAATAATTTCATCTCTGTGAAATATAGATGATATTGAAGGTGAATTTGGCATCAAAGATGGGGACAAATAAGTCTGAAAACAATGTAAATAATGTAAATAATTACAATACCTCATCTCAGAAATATAGACAGATATTGAAGGTGAATTTGGCATCAAAGATGGGGACAACAGTCCCAACAATGCAAATAATGTAATAATTTACAAATACCTCATCTCAGAAACATAGACAGATATTGAATACATTTACATCAAAGATGTGGGACAACAGTCTGAACAATGTAAATAATGCAACAATTACAATACTCCATCTCAGAAATATAGACAGATATTGAAGGTGAATATGGCATCAAAGATGGGGACAAATAAAATAAGAATAATGCAAATAATGTAATATCACACTTACTCATGAAATATAGACTGATATTTAAGGAATATGGCATCAAAGATGGGGACAACAGTCTGAACAATGTAAATAATGTAAATAATTTAACACTTCATCTCAGAAATATAGACAGAGCATTAAAGAATACATCAAAGATGAGGATAACAGGTCCAATTAACAACAAGGAATTATAAATAATTACAATACCTCATCTCAGAAATATAGACAGATATTGAAGGTGAATATGGTACCAAATATGGGGACAACAGTCAGAACAATGCAAATAATGCAAATAATTTACAATACCTCTATCTCAGAAATATAGACTGATATTGAAGGTGAATATGGCATCAAAGACACAAACAGTCAGAACAATGTAAATAATGTAAATAATTACAATACCTTCATCTCAGAAATAGACAGATACACAGAAACAGGCACGCATGGACAAAGAAAATGAACACCAAATAATGTAAATAATTACACACTTATAACTTAAAAGTACTAGGACAGATATTGAAGGTGAATATGTATATCAAAGATGTAGACAAACAGTCCTATCAATGTAAATAATGGTAAATACCAATTTATTTACTCATCTCAGAAATATATGACATTACAAAGAACATGGCATCAAAGATGGGACAACAGTCAGAACAATGTAAACAATGTAAATAATTACAATGTCAATTATCCTAGAAACAGACTATATTGAAGGGAAATTGGCATTCAGTATGTAACAACAGTTCCATCAATGTAACACAAATAAATACAATACTCATCTCAGAAATATAGACAGATATTGAAGGTGAATTTGTACCTGTGACAGACAAACAGTCCGAATGAAGGCAAATAATGTAAATAATTAAATACTCCATCTCAGGCAGACAGATATTTAAAGTGGTGAAATTTGGCATCAAAGACAGACAAACATTCAATAATGTAAATAATGTAAATAAATACAATACCTCATCCAGAAGACAGACAGATACACATGTGAATAGTAAATGTGATGATAAAGAACAGAACAAATAACAAATAATTACAATACTCATCTCTGCAACATAGACAAAGGCAATATGGCATCAAATATGTACAACAGTCTCCAGAACAATGTAAATAATGTAAATACCACAATACTCATCTCAGAAATATAGACAGACAGCTGAAGGGTGAATATGGCATCAAAGATGGGGACAAATACGAATTACCAAATAATGTAAAATAATCATACGATCATCTTCAGAAATATAGACAGATATTGAAGGTGAATATGGTACGTATAGACAACAGTCCAACAATGTAAATAATGTAACACTACAATGTCTTTCATCTCAGAAAACAGTATGATATTACGTGTATAAGACACACGTATGGGGATAACAGTCAGAAACAATGTAAACAATGAAATAACACAAGTACTCTATCTGCAGTTGATAGACATATTAAAGGAAGAATTGCATCAAAGATGGGGACAACAGTCTTAAACAACAAATAATAAATACTGTTATTCATTCCAGAAGACAGACAGATATTGAAGGTGAATTTGGCACGCAGCGGGGGAACAATAGTCCCAATAATGTAAACAATGTAATACTCTACAATACTCATCTCAGAAACACAGATAGCATGAATAAGAATTCTACACGTATGTACAACAGTCTGAACAATGTAAATAATGCAAATACTACAACACCATCTGTAAATACACAAGATATTGAAGGTGAATAGGTACTCCAAATATGGAAAATATCAGAATAATGCAAATAATGCATGAACAGAACACTTATCTCACAGAAATATAGATCATATTAAAGGGAACATAACGCATGGGGACAACAGTCTCAATTAAATGTAAATAATGTAAATAATTATACAATACCTCATCTGTGAAATATAAGATGATATTGAAGCGTGTAGAATACACATCAAAGACGAGGATAACAGTCCGAACAATGTAAACACTGTAAATAATTACAATACCTCATCTCAGAAATATAGACAGATATTGAAGGTGAATAGCAGCATCAAAGATGGGGACAACAGTCAGAACAATGCAAATAATGTAAATAATTGGCAACACTCATCTGTGAAATATAGATGACATTATGAATATGGCATCAAAGATGGTAGACAAACAACAGGAATAAATGCAAATAATGTAAATAATTACAATACCCATCCCCAGAAATATAGACAGATATTGAAGGTGAATATGGCATCAAAGATGGGGAGCAGTCCGAACAATGTAATACTGCAAATAATTACAATACCTCATCTCAGAAATATAGACAGATATTGAAGGTGAACATGGCATCAAAGATGGGGACAACAGTCAGAACAATGTAAATACGAAGACTACAATACCTCATCTCAGAAATATAGACAGATATTGAAGGTGAATTTGGCATCAAAGATGGGGACAACAGTCTGAACAATGTAACACAAATAATTACAATACCTCATCTCAGAAATATAGACAGATATTGAAGGTGAATTTGGCATCAAAGATGGGGACAACAGTCCGAACAATGTAAATAATGTAAATAATTACAATACCTCATCTCAGAAATATAGACAGATATTGAAGTAGAATTTGAACAAAGATGGGGATGGGGCAGAACTAATGGTCAAAAATAATGTAAATAACGTGAATACCCCATCTCAGAAATATAGACAGATATTGAAGGTGAACAGTGGTACTCAAAGATGGGACAACAGTCAGGAATGCAAATAATGGGAATAATTACAATACCTCATCTCAGAACATAGACTGACATTAAAATATGGCATCAAAGATGGGGACAATATTGAACAATGTAAATACACTGTAAATAATTTCCACAATACCTCATCTCAGAAATATAGACAGATATTGAAGGTGAATATGGCATCAAAGATGAGGATAACAGTCCGAACAATGTAAATAATGTAAATAATTACAATACCTCATCTCAGAAATATAGACAGATATTGAAGGTGAATATGGCATCAAAGATGGGGACAACAGTCAGAACAATGCAAATAATGTAAATAATTACAATACCTCATCTCAGAACATAGACTGACATTACGAATATGGCATCAAAGATGAGGACAACAGTCAGAACAATGTAAATAATAAATAATTTATAATACCTCATCTCAGAAATATAGACAGATATTGAAGGTGAATATGGCATCAAAGATGGGGACAACAGTCAGAACAATGCAAATAATGGGAATAACTACAACATCTCATCCCCCAGAAATATAGACTGATATTGAAGGGTGAATATGGCATCAAAGATGGGGACAACAGTCCGAACAATGTAAATACACATAGAACAATTACAACACCTCAATCTCAGAAATGATAGACAGATATTGAAGGTGAATATGTAACGAAAGATGGGGACAACAGTCTGAACAATGTAAATAATGTAAATAATTACAATACCTCATCTCAAAAATATAGACAGATATTGAACAGAATTTGGCATCAAAGATGTACAACAGTCTGAACAATGTAAATAACAAATAATTACAATACCTCATCTCAGAAATATAGACAGATATTGAAGGTGAATTTGGCATCAAAAGATGGGGACACAAAACTGGAAATAATGTAAATAATGTAAATAACTACAATACCTCATCTCAGAAATATAGATGAAAGATGCTATTGAAGGTGACAATCAACGTATGTACAACAGTCTGAACAATGTAAATAATTTTAAATAATCACAATACCTCATCTCAGAAATATGAGACAAGAGGACAGAAGGTGAATATGGCATCAAAGATGGGGACAACAGTCAGAACAATGCAAATAATGTAAATACTTACAATAACTCATCTCAGAAATATAGACTGATATTGAAGGTGAATATGGCATCAAAGATGGGGACAACAGTCTGAACAATGTAAATAATGTAAATAATTACAATACCTCATCTCAGAAATATAGACAGATATTGAAGGTGAATATGGCATCAAAGATGGGGACAACAGTCAGAACAATGCAAATAATGTAAATAATTACAATACCTCATCTCAGAAATATAGACTGATATTGAAGGTGAATATGGCATCAAAGATGGGGACAACAGTCCGAACAATGTAAATAATGTAAATAATTACAATACCTCATCTCAGAAATATAGACAGATATTGAAGGTGAATATGGCATCAAAGATGGGGACAACAGTCAGAACAATGTAAATAATGTAAATAATTACAATACCTCATCTCAGAAATATAGACAGATATTGAAGGTGAATTTGGCATCAAAGATGGGGACAACAGTCTGAACAATGTAAATAATGTAAATAATTACAATACCTCATCTCAGAAATATAGACAGATATTGAAGGTGAATTTGGCATCAAAGATGGGGACAACAGTCCGAACAATGTAAATAATGTAAATAATTACAATACCTCATCTCAGAAATATAGACAGATATTGAAGGTGAATTTGGCATCAAAGATGGGGACAACAGTCTGAACAATGTAAATAATGTAAATAATTACAATACCTCATCTCAGAAATATAGACAGATATTGAAGGTGAATATGGCATCAAAGATGGGGACAACAGTCAGAACAATGCAAATAATGTAAATAATTACAATACCTCATCTCAGAAATATAGACTGATATTGAAGGTGAATATGGCATCAAAGATGGGGACAACAGTCTGAACAATGTAAATAATGTAAATAATTACAATACCTCATCTCAGAAATATAGACAGATATTGAAGGTGAATATGGCATCAAAGATGAGGATAACAGTCCGAACAATGTAAATAATGTAAATAATTACAATACCTCATCTCAGAAATATAGACAGATATTGAAGGTGAATATGGCATCAAAGATGGGGACAACAGTCAGAACAATGCAAATAATGTAAATAATTACAATACCTCATCTCAGAAATATAGACTGATATTGAAGGTGAATATGGCATCAAAGATGGGGACAACAGTCAGAACAATGTAAATAATGTAAATAATTACAATACCTCATCTCAGAAATATAGACAGATATTGAAGGTGAATATGGCATCAAAGATGGGGACAACAGTCAGAACAATGCAAATAATGTAAATAATTACAATACCTCATCTCAGAAATATAGACAGATATTGAAGGTGAATATGGCATCAAAGATGGGGACAACAGTCCGAACAATGTAAATAATGTAAATAATTACAATACCTCATCTCAGAAATATAGACAGATATTGAAGGTGAATATGGCATCAAAGATGGGGACAACAGTCAGAACAATGTAAATAATGTAAATAATTACAATACCTCATCTCAGAAATATAGACTGATATTGAAGGTGAATTTGGCATCAAAGATGGGGACAACAGTCTGAACAATGTAAATAATGTAAATAATTACAATACCTCATCTCAGAAATATAGACAGATATTGAAGGTGAATTTGGCATCAAAGATGGGGACAACAGTCCGAACAATGTAAATAATGTAAATAATTACAATACCTCATCTCAGAAATATAGACAGATATTGAAGGTGAATTTGGCATCAAAGATGGGGACAACAGTCTGAACAATGTAAATAATGTAAATAATTACAATACCTCATCTCAGAAATATAGACAGATATTGAAGGTGAATATGGCATCAAAGATGGGGACAACAGTCAGAACAATTGTAAATAATGTAAATAATTACAATACCTCATCTCAGAAATATAGACTGATATTGAAGGTGAATATGGCATCAAAGATGGGGACAACAGTCTGAACAATGTAAATAATGTAAATAATTACAATACCTCATCTCAGAAATATAGACTGATATTGAAGGTGAATATGGCATCAAAGATGAGGATAACAGTCCGAACAATGTAAATAATGTAAATAATTACAATACCTCATCTCAGAAATATAGACTGATATTGAAGGTGAATATGGCATCAAAGATGAGGACAACAGCCTTAAAAATGTAAATAATGTAAATAATTACAATACCTCATCTCAGAAATATAGACAGATATTGAAGGTGAATATGGCATCAAAGATGGGGACAACAGTCAGAACAATGTAAATAATGTAAATAATGTAAATAACTCTTGACAGAAATATAGACAAATATAAAATAAAATAAAATAACAATTGAAATACCATAAATGTTGGATTAAAAATAAATCCATTAATTCTTTAGAAACTGATGTTAAACTTAAAAACAACTGTACCACTATTACTACGTACACAGTATTGATTTAATGTGTACTTTAATAATTGAGTCAAAGAGAATCGTAGTAATGAAGAGGTAAAATGCAAAAGTATGGAGTTAATAGAATAATTTAAAATACGACAATCAGTTGTCACAAATAAAACAAATGTACCACAGAATTCTAATCGATAATAACGTTTTGCCAAAAAAAAGACGACATTTTCAGATACGGATGAAGGCTAACATTTACTTCCCAGTTGATTTGGAAGTCAAGCTACATGAGAAAATCAAAAAAGTACAAACGGAACATTTTAGATTGATTCTTTAATTCTGGGTATTAAACGATGGAGATAAAATTACAGAAGATTTTTTTACTACAAAAATACTACAAAAGACTACAAAAATACGACAAAATACGACAAAAATAATACAAAAATAATACAAAAATACTAAAAAAAATACTACAAAATTTGAACAAAGTGTAATTTAGCAGGTTATGTAAAGCCAGAAAATGTTTTTAGATTGTAAGAACTTTGTCGATAATAATTGTTGTGAAGTTGTGGCGAAACTTCGCCTCAAAGTTGTAGTGACCGGATTTTGCCGGAAGTAAGACACGGAACAAGAAGGTAGGTTCAAAACAGTGTTTTAGTATAACAGGAACACATGTACAAAGTAAGTGTTAATGATTAAGTAAATAGAAATAAGTAAATCCGAACGGTACAGTTACGCTGTATATTGGGTGAATGGTAGCTGTTGTCAAATGCTGTAAGTAACGGTATTTACCCACCTTCCCACTTAAGGCGAGATGTGACACAAGGTCTCTGATTGTTGTCCCGGGTACTAAGCTAATTGTTGTGGAGTTGTGGCGAAACTTCGCCTCAAAGTTGTAATGACCGGTCTGTGCCGGAAGTAAGACACGGAACAAGAAGGTAGGTTCAAAACAGTTTTTAGTATAACAGGAACATATGTACAAGTAAGTGTTAATGATTAAGTAAATAGAAATAAGTAAATTGGAACGGTACAGTTACGCTGTGTATTGGGTGAATGTAGTTGTTGTCAAATGCTGTAAGTAACGGTATTTACCCACCTTCCCACTTAAGGCGAGATGTGACACAAGGTCTCTCTGATTGTTGTCCCGGAACTAAGCTAATTGTTGTGGAGTTGTGGCGAAATCGCCCCCCAAAGTTGTAATGACCGGTTTGTGCCGGAAGTAAGACACGAAACAAGAAGGTAGGTTCAAAACAGTGTTTTAGCATAACAGAAATATATGTACAAAGTAAGTGTTAATGATTAAGTAACAGAAATAAGTAAATCGGAACGGTACAGTTACGCTGTGTATTGGGTGAATGGTAGCTGTTGTCAAATGCTGTAAGTAACGGTATTTACCCACCTTCCCACTTAAGGCGAGATGTGACACAAGGTCTCTGATTGTTGTCCCGAAATCCGTTAATTGTTGTGGAGCTGTGGCGAAACTTCGCCTCAAAGTTGTAGTGACCGGTTTGTGCCGGAAGTAAGACACGGAACAAGAAGGTAGGTTCAAACAGTGTTTTAGTATAACAGGAACATATGTACAAAGTAAGTGTTAATGATTAAGTAAATAGAAATAAGTAAATCGGAACGGTACAGTTACGCTGTGTATTGGGTGAATGTGGTAGCTGTTGCTGTAACGCTGTAAGTAACGGTATTTACCCACCTTCCCACTTAAGGCGAGATGTGACATTACAAGGTCTCTGATTGTTATCCTGGAACTAAGCTAATTATTGTGGGAGTTGTGGTGAAATCTCGCCCTTTAAAGTTGTAGTGACCGGTTTGTGCCGGAAGTAAGACACGGAACAAGAAGGTAAAATTCAAAACAGTGTTTTATAGTATAACAGGAACATATGTACAAAGTAAGTAAGTACGATTAAGTAAATAGAAATAAGTAAATCGGAACGGTACAGTTACGCTGTGTATTGGGTGAATGGTAGCTGTTGTCAAATGCTGTAAGTAACGGTATTTACCCACCCTTCCCACTTAAGGCGAGATGTGACACAAGGTCTCTGATTGTTGTCCCGGAACTGGTTAATTGTTGTGGAGTTGTGGCGAAATCCTGCCTCAAAGTTGTAATGACCGGTTTGTGCCGGAAGTAAGACACGGAACAAGAAGGTAGGTTCAAAACAGTGTTTTAGTATAACAGGAACATATGTACAAAGGGTGTTAATGATTAAGTAAATAGAAATAAGTAAATCCGAACGGTACAGTTACGCTGTGTATTGGGTGAATGGTAGCTGTTGTCAACGTTGTAAGTAACGGTATTTACCCACCTTCCCACTTAAGGCGAGATGTGACACAAGGTCTCTGATTGTTGTCCCGGGTACTAAGCCACCTTGTTGTGGAGTTGGGGCAACCGCCTCAAAGTTGTAGTGACCGGTTTGTGCTGAAGCAGATACGAACAAGAAGGTAGGTTCAAAACAGGTTTTAGTATAACAGGAACATATGTACAAAGTAAGTGTTAATGATTAAGTAAATAGAAATAAGTAAATCCGAACGGTAAGCAGTTACGCTGTGTATTGGGTGAATGGCAGTTGCTGTCAAATGCTGTAAGTAACGGTATTTACCCACCTTCCACTTAAGGCGAGATGTGACACAAGGTCTCTGATTGTTGTCCCGGGTACTAAGCTAATTGTTGTGGAGTTGTGGCGAAATCCCCGCCTCAAAGTTGTAGTGACCGGTTTGTGCCGAAGTAAGACACGGAACAAGTTACGGTAGGTTCAAAACAGTGTTTTAGTATAACAGGAACATATGTACAAAGTAAGTGTTAATGATTAAGTAAATAGAAATAAGTAAATCCGAAACGGGTATGTTACGCTGTGTACAGTAATGGTGGCTGTCAAATGTTGTAAGTAACGGTATTTACCCACCTTCCCACTTAAGGCGAGATGTGACACAAGGTCTCTGATTGTTGTCCCGGGTACTAAGCTAATTGTTGTGGAGTTGTGGCGAAAACTGCTCAAAGTTGTAGTGACCGGTTTGTGCCGGAAGTAAGACACGGAACAAGAAGGTAGGTTCAAAACAGTGTTTTAGTATAACAGGAACATATGTACAAAGTAAGTGTTAATGATTAAGTAAATAGAAATAAGAACTGAACGGTACAGTTATACTAGGTATTGGGTGAATGGTAGCTGTTACAACAATGGGTTGCAAGTAACGGTATTTACCCACCTTCCCACTTAAGGCGAGATGTGACACAAGGTCTCTGATTGTTGTCCCGGGAACTAAGCTAATTGTTGTGGAGTTGTGGCGAAACTTCTTCGCCTTCAAAGTTGCAATGACCGGTTTTGTGCCGGAAGTAAGAGACGGAACAAGAAGGTAGGTTCAAAACAGTTTTAGTATACCAGAACATATGTACAAAGTAAGGTTAATGATTAAGTAAATAGAAATAAGTAAATCGGAACGGTACAGTTACTAAAATAAGGATTTGGTAGCTGTTGTCAAATGCTGTAAGTAACGGTATTTACCCACCTTCCCACTTAAGGCGAGATGTGACACAAGGTCTCTGATTGTTGTCCCGGGAACTAAGCTAATTGTTGTCGAGTTGTGGCGAAACTTCGCCTCAAAGTTGCAATGACCGGTTTGTGCCGGAAGTAAGAGACGGAACAAGAAGGTAGGTTCAAAACAGTTTTTATGAATATAGAACATATGTACAAAGGCGTTAATGATTAAGGAAATAGGTTAAATCGGAATCTAGCAGTTACGCTGTGTATTGGGTAGAATGCAGCTGGTTAACAACGTTGTAAGTAACGGTATTTACCCACCTTCCCACTTAAGGCGAGATGTGACACAAGGTCTCTGATTGTTGTCCCGGTACTAGTTACTATGTCGAGCGTGGCGAAACTTCGCCTCAAAGTTGCAATGACTGGTTTGTGCCGGAAGTAAGAGACGGAACAAGAAGGTAGGTTCAAAACAGTTTTAGTATAACAGGGGAACATATGTACAAAGTAAGGTTAATGATTAAGTAAATAGAAATAAGTAAATCGGAACGGTACAGTTACGCCGTATATTGGGTGAATGGTAGCTGTTGTCAAATGCTGTAAGTAACGGTATTTACCCACCTTCCCACTTAAGGCGAGATGTGACACAAGGTCTCTGATTGTTGTCCCGGGTACTAAGCTAATTGTTGTCGAGTTGCGGCGAAACTTCGCCTCAAAGTTGTAATGACCGGTTTCAGCGAAGTAAGAGACGGAACAAGAAGGTAGGTTCAAAACAGCTTTTAGTATACAGAACATATGTACAAAGTAAAGTGTTAAATGATTAAGTAAAGAGAAATGGCAAATCGGAACGGTACAGTTACGCTGTGTATTGGGTGAATGGTAGCTGTTGTCAAATGCTGTAAGTGTAACGGTATTTACCCACCTTCCCACTTAAGGCGAGATGTGACACAAGGTCTCTGATTGTTGTCCCGGGAACTAAGCTAATTGTTGTGGAGTTGTGGCGAAACTTCGCCTCAAAGTTGCAATGACCGGTTTGTTCCGGAAGTAAGACACGGAACAAGAAGGTAGGTTCAAAACAGTGTTTTAGTCTAACAAGAAACAAGATAATCGAAGGAAGTGTTAATAATAAGTAATATATAAATAAATCCGAAAGTATTATTACGCTTCCTGATTAGTAGCTGTCGTTAACTGCTGTACTTGACTGCTCGTAATTTGACTGCTCCTTAGAAGTCACGCAGGTAATTTATATGTAGCAAGTTCATTCTTCGTAGGAGAGCACCATAACAATAATGATTTTTACCGACGCAACTCATAGCTGGGAAAAGAAAAGATGAATTCATACCTTTCTGGAGGATATTTGCGCGTAAGAACGCATGCACTTTGATCTATGGTAGAGTGCAGTAATTGATTTAGATTGATTTATTTTTTGAGGCTTATCAACTCATTCCAGGTTATTTAAAGCCAGAAAATATGTTTGGATTGTAAGAACTTTTCTTTTGGAAATAATAAGGGTTTGCTGATAAACGTTCCACTAATTAACTAATTAATTAGCTGGCTGGAGAATTTATACCTTTCCCAGGGGGAGTTGCGTGTAAGTTAATAAACGAACCCGACAAGAATTGAAACTGGACTTTCCGATTTCCAATCCAAGCTTTAATCTGTTGCACCACACGCACATTCAACATTACAGCACTTGTTATTCCCAAACTGTCACCTAGATATTGGCCAAACTTAGCACTGCTTAATTTCAGTGATTGTACGTCAGAAACTTGATTAAATATTTATCAACCCTTTTTGCAGGTTATTTAAACTCAGAAAATATTTTTAGAGTGCAAGAATTCTTTTACTATAATAATGATTTTTGCTCATGCAAGTTCTACTAATTAACCCATAGCTAGGAGGAGAAGAGCTGAATTCATACCTTTCCTAAGAGTATTTGTGCGTCAGTTAATATAACAAATCCGACAGGAATTGGAATTCGGTTTTCCGATTTCTAATTCCAAGCCTTAATCCATTACACCACATCCAAGTTTAAAGCATCTCCTATTCCCAAACGGTCACCCATCTAGGTACCGACCAGACTCGACGTTGCTTAACTTCGGTGATCGTACATTAGAAACTTGAATTTAAAAATAGAATATAAATTCAGCTTCTTTTTTCCCCTTACTACCTCATAAAATTCTCGGATATTTTTTGTTGCTCAGAGGATTTTTTTTCTCAGAATACGTTTAACTCTAGACACTTTCCGCTGTGTTATTGCCCAGGACCTTCCCTGACCACCAGTTTACAGGAGGGTCTTCGCAGAATTTCTTCACTGTTCAAAGATCTCATTTGAAGATGTACTCTCCTCGCGCTGCGTGATGACGGAATTCTTCCTAGCCTATGATTAATAAATTTTTGCGACCAATAATTCAATCAATTTTCACTGCTTACCTAATAATTCGTTTCTCTTAACATGCAAGAATGGCTTAGAATTGTTCACGCGTTTGCAGAACGCCTTCGTTCATGTCATATTAGTTCAGGTCGGCGTTGCCAATGTTTGTATTGAATTATTTTCCTCCATACTTCGTGAGATTAAATACAGAATATTGTAACCTCTTTACATAATAATTTGGTATGCACATTCGCTTTAGGCCTTAATCCTGTCGTCGGAATACACTATCGATATTTACAAATCTCCAACATCAAGCAATTTTATTAGTAATATAGCAAATTTAAAACAATATATTTAATTCTATGTGTTTTCTTTGGCAATAATAATATTTTTTATTGATACAAGTTCTACTAATTAACCCATAGGTGGGTGGAGAAGAGGTGAATTTATACCTTTCTCAAGGGTAATTTAATATGACAAACCCGATTGGAACCGGGCTTTCCAATTTCCAATTCCTAGCCATTATCCATTACACCACACGCACATTCAACATTAAAGCACTTGTTATTCCAAAGCGGTCACCCATCTAGATACAGACCAAACTTAGCATTGCTAAAATTCTATGTGTGTGTATTTTCCAGCAGGAGAAAGATGTAACGTCTTTGTGAATGAATGTTTGCCATTACTTCGGTGATCCTAAGTTAGAAACTTGAATTTAAAATAAAAATATAAATTCAGAGCGTTATCTCTGAAGAGGCACTCAACTAATATGTGTTGTGTGTGAGCGCATTCTGTTGTCGAGGGCAGGTTATATAAACAATCTGAAATGAACTCAGCTGGTTTCAAGATTTACATATTGTTTTTATTAACGTCAGAATCCATATTGCACATTTATAAATCTACCATTTGTCCGTGCATTGAATACTGTTGCCATATCTGGTTGGGTGCTGCTGCTATTCATCAAGAGATTCTCGAAAAAATCCAAAGAAGGGTCTGTCATGTAATCGATCTAGACTTGTTCGCTCGTCTTTAGTCACACAGCGAAGTGACGTGGCTTCCCTCTGTCTTTTCTACAAATATATTTATACAAACTAGTACCCCGACTGCATGAATTTAAGAGTGCTACTAGATTGACAACTAGGTCCCGTCTTTTTACCGTTGAAATAATACTTCTACTCAAACAGTTTCTTTTCCCACTTGTAGAACTCCTTTCGGTTTACTTGCTTCCCTGATAGTTACAATCTCCAAACTTTTGAAAGCAATATCAATTGCCATCTTCTGTCTTCTTGAATCCCGTTCATCTTTTATCCTTTCTTCAATATCCCATATACCCAGTCTTTTCTCTCACTATAACCCCCTGCTGTAACAGTAGCGGTCTTGCCTTATTGGGGTGAAATTATATATATATATATATATATATATATATATATATATATATATATATATATATGTATATATATATATTGTGTGTGTATTTTGGCAGCATTTTTTCATTAATGCATGTTTAATTGAATAATATAGACAAGTTTTGTCTACGATCCGTTCGTACCGTCTGATATACTTGATGGTGATATCGTTGAAAGACAACAAAAAATCACAGTAATTGTTGATTTTTTTATCGGGTCTAAGCTTTCGGCTCACATAAGCCATTATCAAAGAATAAATATTAACACACAGTAAACATAGAACATTTAAGTTATTAACAATAAAGAGAACTAAACTGAAGATACAAGTCCATCCCTACCGTGGCGGATGGCCGAAGACAGTGACAAAATAGTGGCGTTGTGGTCTCAAATGCCTGTAATCGGATCAGGGACAACAACGCCACATAACCACGCTAACACACTTCCTCCCCACCCCCCGGGGCCGTATTAGCAGAGGTGCCCATAACAAAGCACGCACCAGGACAGAACACACACACGCACACACACACACACTCACACACACACACACATAAAAGAAGATTCAATTACAGCTCACAAAACGAGCAAACACCACCGGATAAATCAAACAGATAACAGCCATGTAACTGATATCCTTTGACCCGGTCAACGTCACATCAACTCCTAGATCCTACGAACTGATTCCATCAGACCAACAAAAAACCCCATCTTGAATACACACACATACACAATCACTCACACACACACACACACTCGCTCTCTCTCTCACACACACCATTAGACCATAAAAAAACAACTAGAACACACATAGATACACACTCACACACACGCACACACGCACACGTACATACACGCACACACGTACAGCAGCAGTGGATAAAGCCAGCCATTCATAGATGGACAACTAAAAGCACGGACAGTTTGAAGTTTTCTCTGCCATTCTGACGATGTGATTATAGTCTCGAAATATAAATATAAATAAACAGGTCATACAAACACCTCCCGACCTTTCTTTATTTCATTCAACCCATTGTAACAGCATTCAAGACATAACACACACACACACACACACACACACACATATATATATATTGTTTAATTACTTAGTTTTTGGTCATAATAAAATTAGACCAGTACACATTTGTATTAAAAAGTGTTCAATACAATTATATTGTAGAACTTTTAAATATTCTTCATTTGTAAACGAGTTATTATGCGACCTAGGTTTCTACCATGTGGTGCCTTCAGGTAATTTTCAATAACTGATTTTACCGTTTACCTTTTTTTCTTCTTTTTTATGGATGCTCACGTAATGGTGAGTTTTTGAACGCTCACGTAGCGGGGAATTTTTGAACGCGTAATTTCCAAAATTACAAGAAATTATGACGTTTTCGTCCATGGTTGCATGAACCTAATAGGTATTTTTTCGTATCGTTACACTTAATCATAATTTCTGTTCTATCATTTAATAATAATTCATTTTTGTTTGGGAATAGCATAATCGCTAACTTTTCTTCCTGGCACAGTCTACATATTTTTTCACCGTTCTAAGACTTGGCTGTTTTCACTATACTCCACGTTATGTCTAGGTTTTTTTCCATATTTTAATTTCAATTTCTACACGTGGCTAGCCAATTTTGTACATTTTTTAAGTTTTCTATTTTAAATGTAGACTTGTGTTTAACCACCAGTTCTTAAAGGTGTCTTTGGTTGATCCGAAATATATTTTGTTTTGACCATTTAAGTCATGTACTTTTGCTTTGTAAATTACTTATTTTGTATTACAAAGTCCTTGAAGTGGGCATTTATTTTTGTCCCTGCAGTTGCATTCTATATTAGTGATCTTGTTTTGTACAATGCTACTAAAATTTCTGGCGTTTTGTTTCTTTATGACACTTTCTAAATCACTAGTACAGCTATAACTTAGCTTGATTGTATTCCTATTGAAAATTTTGTTTAGTTCTGAGCTTTTTGGAAAGTGTTTATTGATCAGTTTAAAAAATATTTGTCCCATTTTGGCTTTTACCTCTAAGTTAAATGGTGGGTTGAACCAGATAATGTTTCGTGTTCTATCACCGTTTTTTGTTTGTCTGTTTGGTTGAGAATTGTATTGTAAAATGCTCTTATGGTCAGATTTTCTTAGTGCATCTTCATAGTTATTATTTCTTTTCATCAAATATTGTTTTGTTTGACTATTCTTTCTTTTCATCCCATATATATATATATATATATATAAATTAAAAAAGGATTAATTCAATGATGTTGAATGACCATTTCTATATGAAAATCCCCACGGGGGATAACACATCACCTCAGCAACAGAAAAATTCTTTCAGAAACTCTTTTTATATTTTTATTTTTATATTTTCTCTGTAATATTTTATTACATGGAGCTCTCTTCCTGTATCATTTTATAATATTAAAATAAAATTTTAATATTAATTAGGATCGGGTTTTTGGAATTTACCTTCCTGCTTTTTTCACTTGGATTAAAGTATCTGAATTAAAATATATATATATATATATATTCCATATAAACTGCGTCTAGAGATTACATGCAAAAAGGTATTATCAAATATTTGATGTAAAATTCGTAGATATGTGTTATCCAATGAAATAATTTGTACTATTATCTATAGCGAGTAAGCATGAAAGCAATTAAGTCCCAATTTTCGATTTCAGATTGATATTCAATATTTTTCCAGGAATTATAGTAATTTGCAGTGTCAAAAGATTATTTGCAAGAACTAGAATTTAATCAGTCAGTTAAATGCCATACGTGATACACGCTTGGGCGATCATGTCTCGAAAGAGACATGACTGACTGGGCAGAAGATTATCCCGCAGTAGGTTGCCATTGCTTTCTGCGGTAGACTGGTTGCCGACCAAGGCTATAGAACCCAATTTGTCCTGCTATTTAACCCATAGCTGGAAGGAAGAGACGGATTAATACCTTTCCCAGGGGTATTTGTGCGTGAGTGAATACAATGGATTCAACTGGAATTCGAACTCGGCTCCCCGGCTTCTTGTTCCGAGCCGATATCCACTGTACCACAACGATGGCTCGTAAAAAAGAACTATGAACGAATGAAAAGAACTATATAATCAAAGAAATTAGCAAAGAAAAGTCTTCGTTTCAAATTTCTAAGGATTTGAAAAGGGATCATCGAACAATCAAGAAAATATGTCAAATGGGAATTCAACCAAGGAAAAAAGTCTCAGGCTGAATTCAGGAATTTAGCAAAGCAAATTTAACAAAGATATCACATATCCGAAGAGAATTAATAAGAACCCCAAATGCGTAAAGTGCGTTCATATTTGAGGCCGCTAGAGCTCCTATGGTGTCAAGGGAAACAAACTGTAAAGGAAGTTTTCTGTTGTAAAAAACAATCAAATAAAGAAACCAATTTTAACAAAAAAAAATAAACATAAGGAAAGAAGATTTCAGTGGGTAAAAAATACATAAAATCTGATTTCAGTAAAGTGCTTTTTACAGATGAATCACGGATCACCCTCGATCGGCAACATGATTCAAGAAAAATTTTTAAACGCCAACAAGGCGGTGGTGGGATCATGATATGGGTTGGGATTATTGGTAATGAGATCGTGGGTCCATTTAATTTTTTTAACAACGGTGTTAAAATGAATTCGAAAAATTACTGTGATTTTCTAGAGCAATATTTCTTTGAATGGCTTGATAACCAGTCTTTAGCCAAGCGTAGATCTATGATCTTAATGCAAGACAACGCGCCAAGACATACATCAAAGTTTACTAAATCCTGGTTGAAAGAAAAGGGATTTGTTGAAGATTCTCTTATGGACTGACCTTCAAATAGCTGTGCCTTGAATCCCATTGAGAACCAGTGGAGCATCCTCAAGAGAGATATTTATTCTAATGGAAGGCAACTCAACAGCAAGTGTGGCCTCTGGGAGGCAGTTAAATTTGCTGCAAACTTACTAGCCACTAAAATTGCAAATCTAACATCAGATGTTGACAATAGGCTGCTAAGAGTTATTGAAAAGAAAGGAGCATTTGTGCAATAAATTTTAGGAGGTTCATATTATTTCTTGTTAATATATATTTTATTTTTAAAATAAATTGTTATTTTATCTTTTTCTTTTTTGTTCTAAAATCTTTTCATATTATTTTTTCACATTAGTTTTACAAGGTATAATAATGTAAAAGCATCAAAATAAATAGTTGCAAATAAACTACTGATAGTAAAATTAGTCTGTTTTGTTAACTTAGTAAATTGTTTCCAAACAAAAACAATAGTTTTCTCTATCACTATATATCTAAGTTAATAATATTGAGTAGAATCTAAACAAAATCATAATAGAACTTTTAACATTAAAGATGCAACTCTTTCTACCAATTCAAAACTTGCATATAATCTCTAGACACAGTTTATATATATATATATATATATATATATATATATATAGTTAGTTAGTTAGTTAGTTAGTTAGTTAGAAACTGATATGTTCAGTCCAATTTCCGAGGAATTTTCGTGATCGGTGCTGTCTGTGTCTGCAAGAAAAAATACTAATATTAAAGGTCCACAAACCAGCACGTACTCTTGAATTTAAGAAAAGAATTCATTAGTAAGTGCCGCCATAAGGCGAAATTTATGAACATTTTAAATTTAAGTTCAAAATTCAATTTTTAAGAGAGAAAATATAAATTAAATTAGTTTTGATTGATTGATTAATTAATTAAATTTTTAAATAATAAATTTGAACCCCACTACTTTCCTCTTCCTTTCTCTCATTAATATCTACCTTTTAAGAAGTAAGGACTTAGATTAACTTAACTCCCAATTTTTCCTGCATGTATATATATATTTTTCCCCGCACCTAACATTTTTTTAAACCTTTTTTAATAAATTTTATAAATTTTATTTTTTTATTTTAAATCTAGGTTTATAATTAATTTAATTTAATTAATTTAATTAAATGTAATTTAATTAAACTACATCCAGTAGCAAAGACTCTCTTTTTTTTAGTATGGTTAAACTTAGTCATAATTTCTGTTCTATCATTCAATAGTTCATTTTTGTTTGTGAATAGCATATTCGCTAACTTTTCTTCCTGACAAAAATATGTACACTGTGCCAGGAAGAAAAGTTAACGATTATGCTATTCGAAAACAAAATTGAACAATTGAATGAAAAAACGGAAATTATGACTAAATGTAACCATACTAAAAAATACCTATTAATTTCATACACCCATGGATGAAAACGTAATAATTTCTTGTAATCTTAAAAATGGCGCATTCAAAAATTCCGTTACTGTGAGCGTTCAAAAAACCACCGTTACGTGAGCGTTCTTAAATAAAACGGTAAACAGCAAAATCAGTTATTGCAAATCGCCTGAAGACACCACATAGTAGAAAATTAGGTCGCATAATAACTCATTTACAAATGAAGAATATATATATATATATATATATGTGTGTGTGTGTGTGTGTGTGTGTGTGTGTGTGTGTGTCACTGTATATTAGGTTCAGGAGACCGTCTCTCTGCAAACAGAAAGATTGCCTCCTTGAACTTCATATTATTAGTGTCTAATGTTTTCAGGAAAAAGAATAGAAGAGAAAAAAAAGAATAATTCCTTTTTTTTTTCTTTTCCTGATCCTTTCTTTTCGCTGTTAATAATTTTTTGTCACTTTTACATTTTCATCTACATTTTTAAATTTTTAGAAATTAAATAAATTTGCCAGTTGACCCTGAAGAGGTTGGGATTGAAACCGGTCTGTCGTTCTTCCTTCTTTTTATTTATTTTTTTATTGTTCATCTTGTTTTCTTCCACAATGCCTATACGTATTAAATTTCATTTAATTCGGGCTTAATACGATTTTGTGCAACTAATAATTTATATTTATTTATATATATATATCCGAGCACTTTCAGCTTTTCTGTTAAGCCTTATAATAACATCATCTAGATGCAAAAAAAAGCTGAAAGTAATGGAAGCATTGTGAATAAAAAAGAAAAGCCCAACACTCAATAATATCAACTACGTACACGCTAAAACATATCTATATATATATATACACTATAGTCATCCGCAGACAGATCTGTTTCGCTGTATTGCAGCTCATCAATACGGCTTAGACTCCAGTTGTTTCCTAAACCCAGTATTAGAAACCCGACCGTATTGGCGTCAGTCGGCGATTCTACCTCTAGGCCACGAGCGCCCAGTAGAAGAAGGCAGGCTTTTTTAGCGCGTATAAACACGCCCAATAGCTAGAGTGCTCCAATTCATTATCGAATATATATATATATATATATATTCTTCGTGCGCCGTTTCCCTTCAGAACGTAGGCGATCATGGATTTATACTTCGCTCTGTCTCTTGTCGCTCTTAACAATCTTCCTCTTAGTATTTCTCCCAAACCTCTCTCAGCCATCCATCTGCTCAGGCGTATCAAGTAGATCTTGCGCTGATTTCCCCTGTCTCTCTTTCCTTCTATCCGTCCTGTGAGTATTAAGTTCTCCAGACCCACCTTCCTCGTTATATGTCCCTCATCTGTCCCTTCCTTATATTAAGTATGAATTTTCTCCTCGTTTTCCATCCTCTCCAACACCTCGTTGTTAGACTCTTGCTCAGTCAATGGTATCCTCAGCATCCTTCTTTAAAACCGCATTTCTGCTGCCTCAAGCCTCTCCTTCATCCTTGGGGAGATTGTTTAACATTCACTGCCATACAGAAGGACAGACAGTACATAGCAACCCAACACTCTCTTCTTTGTTTCCAAGTTTTGATATCTCTTATAATTACTCAATATACTTAGGCTACGTCACCTAAAAGTTGTTACCTGTCTATTCAACCTTGACAGTGTCGAAAAACAAAAGATTATTTTCGTTGTCTGCATGATTTTTGTACAAGTTGTATATACAAGCAAGTGCCTGCATTTATACATTTTTACGATCTAAATTGCAAAGAAAGCGGTATGCGCTTAGATTTTCCTTACTCAGCAGACAGCAACACGTTATGTTCAAATGTCAACCGAATTTATCTGGTTATTCTAGAGCTAAAATGAAAATGATACGTTTTTATGTGAAACACGAATACATACATACATACATACATACATACATTTATATATGCGTGTATGTGTGTTGTGTAGCAAGTCAGTGAAGACTTTAACCATGAAAAAAGGCCATGCCTTTCTACATTACAGTCATTACTCTAATGTCTTTTATTAGTGCATTGTTTCATACCTCTTATCCTTGAACCGTCTTACAAAGATAAAGAGCGATAATGGCGGTGGAAGTGTATACAAAAAAAAATGGTAGGAAAAACGTCATGACAGGAAACCAATAGTTGAGTAACATACAACATTTGATTCTGCCAATATATTTTCTTCTTTTTATTTAATGAACTTTGACGTCTCTAAATTAATGTCACTGCTTATTTGTAATATATATACATATATATATTTTTTAATTCAGATACTTCAATCCAAGGGAAAAAAGCAGGAAGGTAAATTCCAAAAAACCCGATCCTAATTAATATTAAAAATTTATTTTAATATTAAAAAATGATACAGGAAGAGAGCTCCATGTAATAAAATATTACAGAGCAAATATATATTAAAAAAGGATTAATTCAAAGATGTTGAATGGCCATTTCGATATGAAGATCCCCACGGGGAACGACACATCACCTCAGCAACAGAAAAAAAACTTTCAGAAACTGGAGAAAAATTAGTCTACTTTTCCTTAATTAATCCTTTTTTAATATACATATATATATATATATATATATATATATATATATATATATATGTATGTATGTATGTATGTATATATATGATATATCCCGGAAGGAATATCAGTGAAAGATAAATGTAAGAATGATACTTAACACGGGAAATAGGTAGCAGGGATATATTATACGAAGGCACAATAAATCATAAAGTATACAATAGCAATCAACGAATAGGAACGGGATAATCTATCAAGTAGAGAATGCCTTCGCCTATGACGTATGCCTCTGACGTAACCCCCTAGTCCAGCTTGTCACTGTCCTTTATAGACTAGATCATTCTATTATGGGGTATGCTAAGATGTTCCACTATAACAATATATATACTAGCATCATAGCCCGGCGTTGCCCGTGCAACTCAGAACATTTTAGTAGTAGGAGAAGATGCCAATGAGAGGAGTAGATGGAAAACATTTATTGAAAGTTGGAAAGGAGAGCTGAGGCTGTTGGTAACCATTTTCAGCATTAAGAAGAAGGCATTGAATGCATGTTGCTGTCGTATTCGAACGGAGTATAAAGTGTAGTTTTCGTGCCGGTCATATTTTTGTCTCTTTCTAAGCGGGGTGGGGGTTCTTTGATCTGGAAAAAGATAGAAAACATTTGCAGGAAGTGGAGTTAGTAATGAATAAGATAGAAGTTTACCAGTTTTAAATATAGATAGTAAAACTGAACCCAGTCTAGCAATCCCAGTGCCGCCTCAACATTGACGCTGGATGCAGCAATTACCCTTGTTGACCTAACTGCCGCAGCTTTAGCGGTCATCCGCCCTAACCGAGCTCTTTTTTTAGGACACATGTGAAAAAATCTACAAAAATTGAGCACACCCAGTGTGAGTGCCTGTTACTTTAATCGAAGATGGCTGCTAAATTACTTGGAACGCAATGTTTAAAATACTCACACAAATATCAAATCTCGTGATGCATTAATGCTTATAATATTAAATGGATAAATTCCTTTAAATGTCGGTTATATAAAAAAATAATTATATCAAAAATTATTTCAAAATTGTTAAAAAATTCCATGAAAAAAATCTTCTTTTTTTTGTTGTTTTGCGTAAACGTGAGTTGATGTTTTGTGTGACATTGTAAACAACATTGCGTTTGTTTTTGTTTTAAAATTGCGGGGGAAAATATTTACATTTTTTGTTGACTAAATGAATCTAACATAAAAATATATTTTTTTTTTACTGAAATTAGAAATATAAAAACTATTATGCTCTCAGTTAAAAGTTTTTCGAAGAATATTTAAAAAATGTAGACATTTAATTTTAGAGGAAAAAGTTACATTAATGCGACACGAATTTAGACAGTTGATTTCCTACATGAAATATTTAGTGAAAAATGCTTTATTTTATTTAAATTTTATTTTCTGAAGTATGAAATATTAAATCTGAAAAAAAGACTCAAATAATTAGATTAACCATTGGCAATTTTTTTTTTTTACATATTTTGTTTTTGTTTGAAAAAACACTTTTTTAAAAAAATATTCCTTTTGTTTCAAAATATACATGTTTTTTTGTTGACCAAATGAATTTTTAAAACGTCAGAATAAAACTTAAATATAAAGGCTCATATTTTTAATAAAAAATTATTTTAGTCGCGTTTGACACGTGTGATTTGATTTCTGTGACGTAATTTAGCAACCATTATAGATCTTAGATGTTTTACGGAGCAAATGTAAACAATCGTCTTCCTTAGCCAAAAAGTGCGAAAGGGAAAATTGCTGAACTTAAACTCAAAATGTATGTGTCGACCTGGCTTCCCTGTAGATATGTGCCCCTAGAAAGTTTGAATGGCGTAGCTTAAAAAATGTAGGCGTGCATAGGGAACAATCACACACAGACTCACAGATTGCCTTTTATATACATAGATACTTATATAACTTTGCTTCTAAAATTTTTTATATAGCGAAAAATCTTTTAAAATTTTTTTTATATAGCGAAAATCCTCCATAATCAATGAATTCTGAACAAATGCAAGAAAATTTCTAAAAGGAAAATACTTCTGATTAAAGTAATAAACTACATCTGCCAACAAAGCCTTTGATCAGAAGTACTGAGGAGAGTAGGTACTGAGGAGAGTAGAACTACCTCTTAATATAAAGGTACATTTTTATAGTAAAAATGCCAGCAGTAAGTTTTTTTTATATAAAAAATTACCATTGATAGATATCCTGAGAAAAAAGCATACAATTACGTTCAAAAATACTGAGGAGAGTAGAACTACCTCTTAATATAAAGGTACATTTTTATAGTAAAAATGCCAGCAGTAAGTTTTTTTTATATAAAAAATTACCATTGATAGATATCCTGAGAAAAAAGCATACAATTACGTTCAAAAATACTGAGGAGAGTAGAACTACCTCTTAATATAAAGGTACATTTTTATAGTAAAAATGCCAGCAGTAAGTTTTTTTTATATAAAAAATTACCATTGATAGATATCCTGAGAAAAAAGCATACAATTACGTTCAAAATATTTAAATTTTGGCATTAAATGACCCATAGAGGTTGATATGCCACTAAACAGAACCAACAAACGAACATGAAATGACACTTTCATGGCATTAGTCCATATCTCCTACAATTACTTAAATCAAACTGTATTCCAAAATATAACTTCAACAAAACTACAACATAAAACACACATAGCACTGCCTCAAGTTACTATACCCACACCAATATGTATATGTACAAAATCTGAGTATCATCTACCATGTATTCGAGTGCGAAAGCAGAATAACATATATTTTTATTACTTCAAAGCTTCCAAGAAAATTAAATTTCGCAATTAAATGACCCATAAGTAGTTGATATGCCATTAAACAAACAAATGAAGTCAAATCGAAACCAAAATGAATCGGACCTGGCCCGACAGAAGGCTGATGTAATAAAACATTGTGATAAAAGTAGACAGTACGTTTTCCATCATACAATATAATCAATCAGTGACAACGTTTGTAAGTCCAGGTTTAATCGTTGTCGATTAAATTTAACGCCGATTGATTGGGAACATTCAGTCAATTCTAACCGTACATATTTTAACTGATAAAGTCGCATTTGAGTCGAGTTATAACGATTTCAAATACTTGAAACAACTGAAATGTGGTTCTCCAAAAGGATGTTGAGGAGACCATGAATCGAAAATGTTAGCAATGACAAGGTTGTGGAGACAATGGAAACAAAAAGGAAACATATTTAACATCAGCTAGAGACAGCTGAAGTAAGGAAGGAGGGCTTGGAGAATCTGATACGCACTGAACGAACAAAGAGATATGTGAAAGAAAGGCGTGACATACTTGATGGATTTGGGCAAATGGATGGCAGAACACGGTTTGGGAGAAATACCAAAAGAAAAGGTGTTAAGAGCTACAATGGATAGGAGGGTGTGGAGGAACATGATCGCCTACGTCCTGAGAGGACACGGCATACAGAAGAAAAAGAAGAAATTACCATTTATTTTATTCCAGCCTGATTCAGTCAGTCAGTTAATTACCATGCGTGATACATGCTTGGGCGAGCATGTCTCTTTCGATCCATGACTGACTGGGTAGAAGATTTTTTCGCAGTAGATTGCCATTACTTACTGCGATAGATCGGTTGCCAACCAAGACTATAGAACCCAATATGTCCTGCTATTCGACCCATGACTGGAAGGAGAAGAGATTGATAATACTTTTCCCAAGGGTATTTGTGCGTAAGTGAATGAAACAAATTCGACTGAAATTCTAACACATTCGAAAATCATTTCGAAAATGATTTTCGAATGTGTTAGAAGGATGCTGCGGATATCATGGACCGAGCATATGAGGTGTTGGAAAGAATAGCAACGAAAAGAAAATCAATAGTGATCATCAGGAAGAGACAACTGAAGTTCCTCAGACATGCAATGAGGAAATAAGGCTTAGAAAACCTGATACTGACAGGCCAGATAGAAGGAAAAAGAGACAGATGAAGGCAGCAGATAACATATTTGAAGGGCCTGAGTAGGTGGATGACAGAACGGGGGTTGCGTGGTGTAACAGGAGAAAACGTGCTAAGAGCCAACGGGGATAGGGCGACGAGGAAAGCCATGATCGCTTACGTCCTGAAAGAACAGGACACATAGAAAAAGAAAAAGAATATGTGCAAAAATGAAAATCTATGTGCGTCAGTATTTGAACAGAGGAAAGTGTGACACTCACATCTGAATGCCTATTTTGATAGCCAAAGATTCATTCTAAGCAGAGTACTAAAAGGTAGAATAACTTCGCTAGAAACAAGGAAAAGTATTAAACTGTTATGTGGTATATGTCTTCCTGTAAGGCAAGCAGTGCTGAACAATCTCTTAAAAGTTAAAGAAGAGACTCGAAGCAGTAGAAATGTGGTTCTACAGAAAGATACTGAGGATACAATGAACCGAGCATGTGAGAGAAGATGAAAGCAAAAAGGAGACATACTTAACATCAGTTAAGATTTCTAGGGAACATTCTTTCCAAAAGAATATCTCACTGATGCGGCAGGTCCGACAAATGTGTCAGTAAATGAGCGTCAGAGTGTAGAATTGTCCCATAATTTAACAAAAGCCGGAAGACTATTAAACTGTGATGTAATATCAGACTTCCTATACGGCAGCGAGTGCTGTAAAATTATATCACAGATGAAGAGACGTCAAGTAGCAGGAATGTGGTTCTACCGAAGTATGCCCTAGACCGAACATGTGAATAACGACGAAGTTTTGTCGAAAATGGAAGCGAAAAGGATATTTATACTTAATATCAGGAAGAGACTGTTGATGTTTCTGCGACACATAAAGAGAAAGGAGGGTGCTTGGCAAATCTTATACAAAAATTCCTGCAGAAGATAGTGAAGGGAAAGGAGAAAAAGAAAGACTGAGACATCTACTGCAAAACAGAAGGCATGGTTTTTAGCAATAGGAACAGCCCAACATGCAAATTACAAATCATCGTTGTTCATATGTTAGGTTCTTGGTACCCTCAGCATCCTTCTGTAGAACCACATTTCGGTTGCTTCAAGTCTCTACTTCATCTTTGAGGAGACCGTCCTGCATTTACTACCATTTCGAAGAACAAACATCACATAGCAATCCAGTTCTTTCTTTTTTGTTTCTAGCTAAATTTTACTGTCTACTCAGCCTATGGAATGCATCTTTGGCCATACTAATTCGCCTTCCGGTCTGCATCCGAAAAATGGCTGTTGCGTATCTGGTTGGATTGAAAGGGCATTGTGTTTTCCAAAATTATTCCTCCAAATCAGACGTTGAATAAATGGAAAGCTATAAAAACTCCTGCAGAAGATAGTGAAGAGAAACGAGAAAAACAGGCTTAGACATCTACTACTAAACAGAAGGCGTGGTTTTTAGCAATGGGGACAGCCCAACAAGCAAATTACAAATCAAAGATACCAAAATCAATCAAGTTCCGGAATTTAAATAACTGGAAAATGTTTTAATGGAAGACGTAAAATGCGACACTGGGAATCGAAGACATTTTTGGGATAACCAAGGAAACATTCCAAAAGCTAATCAGAGTGATAAGAAATAAAATAACTTTGCTAGAAACAATGAAAAAGTAATAAACTGTTACGTGATATCTGTTCTTTTGTATGGCGGTGAGTGCTGGAGAATTTCCTCAAAGCTGAAGAAGAGACATGAAGGAACAGAAATGTGGTTCTACAGAAGGATGCTGAGAATAACATGAGCCGAACATGTGAGAAAGAAAATGGAAACGAAAAGGAAATATATTTAAAATCAGGAAGTGGTTGTTAAGTTTTCCAGGGCACATTTTTTCCGAATGACTGTCTTATTGAGACAGCAGTGTCAGTAAATAGCGTAAGAGTCTAGAATTATCGCACAAGTTAACATAAAATCTGGAAGACCACTGAACTGTTTTGTAATATAAATCGTCCTATATGGCAGTGGGTGCTGGAAAACCACATCACAGAGGAAGAGACTTGAAGCAACAGAAACGTGGCCCAACAAAGGATGCTGAGAATAACATAGACCAAACATGTGAGCAACAACGAAGTTTTAGAGAAAATCGAAACATAATTAACGCTTATACTTAACATCAGAAAAAAAAACAGCTGAAATTTCTAGGGCTTATAATGAGGAAAGAGGGTTTGGAAAATCTGACACTCATAAGACAGAATGGAGGCAAGAGGAACACATCATATAGCATACTTAGTAAGCTTTAGTAAATTGATGGTGAAACAGGGTTAACAAAAAGACTTAAGAAAAAATTATTAAGAGCTAAAAAGGAAGTTGTAGAGAGCTATTATCGTTTACGTTCTGAGGAGGCACGTCACATAAAGAAGTCTCTACAAATTATTGCCTGCAGAGAAAAGTTTTTCGCTAGGGTCGATGACCCTACGCATAAGGCCAGGAAAAAGAAAAGGAAAGTTGATTTTCTAAGCACCGCTTAGATCGGGCACAGGGCCGTAAGTAAGAAGTGCCCAGTGAGGAGCGAACTCACTACTCAGTTGTAATAGGTTCTAGCAAGAACAAACTTGCTAACCATTAGATCATATTGAGCGAGAGAGTCAAATTTTGAAAGTATGGGTTTTTAGAACTACTAAACTGCTAATATACTGTATCTTCTCTAATTACCACTTCATGTGCAAAGGAATTTAATATATACGTATCTGTTGCAGTTAAAAACGTCTATCGGCTTAAAATTTAATTTCAATATCCAAAAATGTGTATATGTGTGCTTTTGAAATTTTACGTTATAAGTTCTCTATTAAACACATTTTAATAAAAGTATATACGAGCATGTTAGCCACAGGGACAACACATTGGTTCTTGAAAATGACCAAGACAGTTGAAAGTATTTGAACAAAACAAGAACACAACGTGAATATTTAAACAGTTCATCCATATTTTCAAAAATTGAACAAATACAGTAATAATTTAAACAGACAGACGTTAAGTTATGCAATGTCGAGCCTGGTAACCTGTGTGAGCGATTAGGAATACCACTGTAAGCGTTGATGGGTGGGTGGTATAATGGATGATTATTCGGAATTATTAATGGGAGAGTCGAGTCCCAACTACCGTTGGGTACGTTATGTTGACTTTAAATGACCTGCGAAAGGTTGTCAAGCCGTAAAAAACGAAGCAATCAATCAATGTCCACTTACACGCAAATACTAAAAAAAAAAACGATATGAATCAACCTTTCTTCCCCACCAGTTATGGGTTAATTAGTAAGATTTGTATCACTAAACTATTATTATCTGAAAAAAAAATATTACAATCTAAAAATCTTTTCTGGCTATAAATAACCTGCAATGGGTTGATAAGCCGTAAAAACAAACCAATCAACCAGTAGGTCAAAAATAATTACGCCGTTGTAAAAAAAATAAAAGATACATAATGTTTAAAAAAATAGAGCAATCTAAGATTGCATATATATATATATATAAAGAGAGAGAGAACGAGAGGAGGGAGAAAGAGACAAATAGACAAACAGATATAGGGGAGAGAGATAGAGTGGTGAGAGAGAGGAGAGCGATAAAAAAGAACAGACATACAGAGATCTTTCTATGAATATTTTTAATAAGTGTATTGATTTGAATGTGTACATTAATTATGCCATGTGAGACTCTAGTACACATTCCACTACTATCGCTGAACCTGTTAGCCCTCCGTTATGGCAGTCACCGAATAGAAGAAATCCTCTGATGTAACTGCTACCGACCAATGATGTAGAATTGCTCTTCTTTTTGTATTATTGCTTTTGAAGCTCAGAGAATGGGATGGACTCAAGTGAACCTTCTTATGATATTAAAAAAACAGTTCATACACACACATTGTTTGATATCGTAGGATCGTGATTGGAGATGCACAAACTGGCAACCTAAAAACCTAAAAACCTAAAAAAGCAACCGTTTCATTATGTCTAACAATGTTATTGATACGAATAGCAATACTCTGGAACTATTTTAAATTATTTGCTGGATTCTGTTATTGGGGCAAATGCGACTCATGCATGTAGGACTTGTGGCAAATGATGTGAGTCATTGGCGAGACAAAAAGGTCATGTTCGATCGCAACACCATTAAAGGGGTCTTGATGGCCATACTCGACTGAGAAAGGTGCAGATTATTATTATTATTATTATTATTATTATTATTATTATTATTATTATTATTATTATTATGTCATTTTTCATCATATTTCTATTTCTGCTTTGGTCTCACTACCAACCAAGTCTGCGGGGAGACCTAAGGCAGGTCGTGGCGTGTTGTTATGGCTCCATTTCATGTTTTTCTATCTTCCCTATCATCCCTAGCATTACATAGATAAAGTTTTCCTTAGTGTGTGGGCTGTACTTAATAAGACAATTTTTTGTATATCTCTTAAGCTGGGGTTTCCAGGGATTCTTTCAATGTGTTGTTTTGTTCCATTTTTTATCATTCCAAGTGCACCTACTATCACTGGCACAACTCTTGTTTTCAATTTCCACATTTTTTCTATTTCAATTTCCAGGTCTTTATATTTTGACAGTTTTTCAAATTCCTTGATTGCTATGCTGTTGTTATTATTATTATTATTATTAGTAGTAGTAGTAGTAGTAGTAGTATTTGAATAACGATATATAAATTTTTATCTAGGTACCTCCACTCATTTTCGATATCTAAATTTAAATTGAACTTTTAAAAATAAAAAAGTTTTCTTGAAAATTCTATTTAGTTCTAATTGAAAGCTAAATGATTTAATCTACTATTAAACAAAATACTCTGCTATATTTCAAACAGAAATTATATTGATTCGAATCTAAAATTTTTCACCTTTTTTTAATCTTTCAATTTTTTGACCATTTTTAAGCGATCGACACATTTATAAACAAAAATTAATTCTCGGTTTTAAAAACCTTGCAAAAATAAAATATACATCTTTGACACATTATCTTTGGAAAATTAGTAAATTTTATGTTAAATTAATCTGATTTACACAAGTATTACTTATTTATAGTATGAAATTTAGAATAAAATTATTTCTTAATCAAAGAGTTTAACTTTTTGACCTGTCCGATCACAAGTGACATAATTGTACAATTTTGTCGGGTAAGGGGAGGAAACTCTGAATTGACACATAGAAATTACCATACAAAAAAGACTTCAAATACACAAAAAAAATTTTAAAAGATTTATAAAGCAGGAAGATTTATATTAAACTTTTTTTATTTTCCGATTACTAAATATAATCTTCGCTTGATAAGTTTTTAAACTAACCATAACAAATCTTTAAAGTATTTTTAAAATATTTTTAAAAGTTTATAAATTACTACATTTTTTTAAAAAAATGAAAACAATTCTTTTAAAATTTCCCTATTAATCAATTTTTTTTTTTTAGACAATTATGTCTTTAATTTTTTTATCTATTCAAACAAAAGTTTATCAAATTAAATAATGTCATCGTTTTATTGCATTTTTCATTTTACTATTAAGAGCAGATTTTCGGAAAGAGAGGCAAAATTTAAAAAAAATAATAATACATGATTTACTTTCCCCAATGAGTCTTGCGTTTATCTAATAAAACCATTTATCGCAACAAAAACTTATTTCTTAAAATTTCATGAAATTACGTAAAGGAGGAAACATATGTAAAAAAATATTTTTCAAAGATTTTTTAAAATAAAAATTTTAAAAATATTTTCATTCAGTTGTGAATAAGTCCTGAAAGTTTTATTAAAATCCAACAATTATTTAATTTTTGCAAGAATTTTTAAATTAATGTATTTGTCACCGGAAAAATACTGAGTTATGTCATTAAGTTTTCCATTGTAAACTCTCGTAACGATTTGGTTACCCGCTAACGAAAATCAAAACAAAATACTTGACCAAAATTTCGAACGTGTTAGAAGGGATTATGTTTTTTTTTATAAATAATTAAAAAATACTTTGACCTTTCCTCTCAATAATAATATAAACATTTTAATGGAAAAAGTCCGTTTTTATTAAGTTTGGGGACTTTTTTTATTCATACTATGCTAATGTTTAGTGATTTAGCGGAGGTACCTACTTTTGTCCTTCAAGAAAGGTTTTAGAAGGAATGTGTATGACAAAGTAGAAAAGATTTTCGTGTGAGGCGTTTCGTCCCTTAGGACGTCATTTGATTAGGTTTCTTTTCCGTTAATGCAACTACACGTGCGCACGAACAAAAAATGCTGGAGATTTAAAATTTAGATTTTTTTTTTTAAAATCTTTATTATACACTCAAAAGACATTTTCTTAAATTTCGAAAGGGACGAAACGCTTCACACGAAAAACTTGTTCGACTTTGTCATACATTATTCCTCCAAAATTGTTCTTCACACAAATACGCACGCACACCGACACACACACACACACACACACACCGACACACACACACACACACACACACACACACACACACACACACCGACACACACGCACACCGACACACACACACACACACACACACACATTAATAAATAGTATCCTATGTTTTACTCACGACTTTAAGTTTCATGCATCACAGCAGTCTTCAAGGGATTTAACATATACTGGCTTATTTTCAATTTCATATATATATATATATATATATATATATATATATATATATATATATATACTTGTTTACCTTCTTATCTATTTATCAATCTATCTATCTATCTATCTATAAGAATGGTGAACTTTGAAAAACAGTAGCTACTCTGGCATGTACGCATCGCTCATTCAGTAAAATGAATTAGAGCACGCTGGCTATTGGGCGCGTATAATGATAATATACACGTTAAAAATTCTTCCTCCTACCGAACGCCCATAGCCCAGAGGTAGAATCGCCAACTGACGCCAATTCGGTCGGGTTTCAATCCTGGGTTAAAAAGCAATCGGAGTCTAACCGTACTGATGAGCTGTGATACGGCGAAACAGATCTGTCTGCGGATGACTATATATATGGTGAACCCTAAAAATGTATAAATACTTTAAATAATTGTAAAAATTAGTTTTTATTATATCATTTTCAAAATTAAATAGAATCTACAGATATTATTTTATTGTCTTGTCAATGACTGTTTCTCATATATATATATATATATATATATATATATATATATATATATAAGTATACCTAGTGAGCCAGACAGACCTACCTAGGTTTCAAACACAAATAGGAGAGAACTTTATTAAGAAAACAAATTTCATATATATTAACTTTTTAAAAAGATTAGTGATTACAAAGACGAAAACGAAAAACGAAAACCAAACCAACCCACCATAAGCTAACTTAATCCAATTAAATGTATACACACACTGCAACAGTCTGTTATGAGAAGATTAGAGAGGATTTTGAAGATGATTTTTTTTCAGTAGCATCGTGGGGCATCCCCACACTACCATCGCAATGTTAGCTCTTTCCTTGATGAGATCTTGCCAAACAGGTCGATTAGACGAAGGGGATTCGGAGAATACCTTCCGCGTTCACCACTACTCATCTCACTAGTCTTTGTTTTTATGGGGATGCCTAAAAGACAAAATCTACTTTAAAATACCTACAACAGTCTCTGAATTGAGAGCAGCCATTGAACGAGCATGCACACAAATTCCAGACGAATTGTTTCGTTATGTTTGCTGTCAGCAGTGCCTGGAGCAGGATAGACGTCAGTTTGAAACAGGCGTTCACAAAACAATGAAATGTCTGTGAGGTTTTTAGTAATTTGGAAAATGGTATGATAAAAACTGATTCTTACAATTATTTAAAGTATGTAAACATTTTGGGGGGACACCATGTATATAGTGGTGTCCTTGGTACTTTTATTTATAAAAACATCCAACTTATTTTCATTATATATATATATATCCGAGTGAGTACAGAACGAAGAAAGAATTTTTTCCAACGTCCAAAACATTAATTTAAAACAGTGCTCGATATATAATATATAGAGAGCTGTGGATATTTATTATAAATTATATTTTTAAAACATGTACATAATGTTTTTTATATCTATACATATAAAAAACATATATATATAAAACATATATAAAAAACATTATGTACATCTTCTAAAATATAATTTATAATATATATATATATATATATATATATATATACTGATAGATTTCAAAAGTGTTTTCGCGACCTTGTGGGGGGATACATTGTTCTCTATCCTACAACCCTTTTCCCACAGACAATAGACAAAATTTCGTAAGCCCCTCTATCGCTATTTCCATGGTAAATGTTCTGACAGACTACATTCCTTAGTTCCACCTGTTTTGACATTCACAGCTAAGACCCGCTACGCCATGAACATTCAGATGAATCATCTCTTCATATTCTATTAGTAAGAAGTAAAAGAAGACTCCTGAGATAATACTTTCCAATGAATGCAATTCTAACCCCTTTAAGTCTAGGTTAATCGCTATCTTTCCCAAATATACGCATATAAACTGCACTTCTTCTCTCCTACTCTTACTGCTCATGCAACAAACTCCTTCTGTAATCCTCTATTTTAAGCGGCCCTTGGGTCATATATTAGGTAAATATTAGTAATGAAAAAAAGTATATATATATATATATATATATATATATATATAACAGACTCTCTATTGGTTTCGACGTATGAGAATGTTTCAGTTATGAAATTATGTGCGATAATCTTAAGTGGCACTTAAGAACCGCTAGCGATTTACAAAGGAGGCCACATATGGAGCAAGAGTGTGGATTGTGAGGTGAGATCACTGTTAAATTGGCTGACCATTTAGATCTTACTCTCGCTTCTTGAAGACAATTCAGACAAGCAAATTGAAAACTGCTGAGTCCACTAAAACACGTTGATCTCCATTCTGTCCGCTCCAACGCTAAGCCCTCAAGGGTGTTATGTGGTATATTGACAGCTGACAAGTCACTCTTCAGCTTGTCTTTCTATCATGGGCGTCCTACATTCCTGTAGCCCTGATCTAACTGGATGTACATTAGGATCTTGAGTATATTGTCATCAGACATTCTCAAGACATGACCAGTTCATCGTAACAGAAACTGTATGAGAACAGTTCCTCCAATATTGCACCTGTTAAACAGGTCTACGTTAGATTACCTAATGAAGGTATTTTCTATGGAATTAACTGATTTTAGCTTTAATCTGATATTATTTTTAAGCATTAGTTAACGTTTTGTTTTTTGCATTGTTACTTTTTGTTTTCTTTTTTTTTTTGTTGGGGGTGGTTGTAACAATGTAAATTCCATCTACCGGCATGTGCACTCGAGGTTCATTATAAAGAAAATGTCATTAAAATTAATAATAATAATAATAATAATAATAATAATAATAATAAGCCAGAAAGCACACTTTCTTTATTGGGACGGTCAAAAACACAGGCCGATATTTGAGTGAATTCATATTGTAAAATAGATAGATAGATAGATAGATAGATAGATAGATAGATAGATAGATAGATAGATAGATAGATAATGGTTCACGTTAGATAGATAGATAGATAGATAGATAGATAGATAGATAGATAGATAGATAGATAGATAGATAATCGGGGTTTAGGAGCCTAGAAGCAAAAGCTAGAGCAAAAAAGTTGAAGGATTGAAAATTAGTTGGAAGAGAAAACCAGATAACTGATATTTTCTTTTCAACTGCGGGTTGTGAGGCTATATTGTAAAAGTATCAGCAATTGCACATCCAAAACAGTTGGAGAAATGACGCTCGACGATATAAGTCAGCTAATAGTAAAAAAAAAAAAAAAATATATATATATATATATATATATATATATATATATATATATATATATATATAAAGGAAAAATTAGTGAATGCGGAGAAAGCTAAGTTCATGAACATTTCTCAAAAGGGAATGAACTAGTCACTGAATATGTTCTTCATTTGAAACAAGCTGCAAAATATTCAGTTTGATAAACTGGTATAGAAAAACCAGTCAATCAAAGAAGATTAAATTCAAATGAAATTGGTAAACGGCCTTCAAAATGAGGAGTATCAACAAATGACTCTAATACAATTACAACTGCGAAATTTGTCGCTAGAACAAGATGTCGAATTTCTTCAGTTACAAGAATTGATTCAATAATTTAATTCTACAAAAGTTACGGATCAGGTAGATAAAATGGATACATACGCGATAGAGAAAAAAAAAAGACGGAATAATGTGCACTTGGTGCTGTTATAAACATCAAAGAGGAAAGCAAAAATGTCTGGCATATAAAAAATGACGTGAAAAATGTTGCAAAATTAATTTTAAACGTATGTGTAAACTCAGAAAGAGAAACAGGGATGGCCCAATAAAATGAAGAGGAAACAAATATGAATGTCTTTTCATTGAAAAAAAAAAGAAATTAAAAGGGGTTGTTAAAAATCTGAATCAATAATGTTTTACTGGAGATGCAACTAGATACTGGTAGATGCCTATTCGGGCTGACCAGAAGTAATATATGTCTCCAATAAAAGTTCGACCGTGAAACAAGCGTTAAGGATCATATTTTGTAGAAATGGAATTCCGAAAACGCTAGTATCCGACAACATTCTAGAGTTCTGTGACGAGAAACTATACCGATGGTTACTTATTTGTACTTGTTTCGGCATTCACCCTGGTTGAGCCGTTTCCTACTGAGCGCGAACCACATCTCGGACCATCGCGGCCAACATTCGCCGTTCCTGGGCCAGGTCACACGAAATGGCGAGCCAATCGCGGTTCCATCGTCGAAGACCAATTACTTGTGTGCCCGATAGTGCTGCTAGGTTATTCTTGATAGTCGTCGCCCACGTCTTCAGCTGCCCACTAACACGTTTGCGCCAGCCAGGTAGAGAAGAGGAGAGAAGGACATCGCGAATGAGCTTTCACTCCGGACGTCTAGCTGCGTGCCCGAACCATCGCAGGCGACGCTGAAGAAGAACAGGCGGCTGAGTTCGGAGATACAGGCCTCGTCGTAGAGTTGCCGTTGGCACTCGATCGACTCGGCTACATCGTAGAATGCAACGAAGACAATCATTGTCGAATGATGCCCATGGTTGAATAAAATTGGATGTAAACCTCATCATACAATCCACAATCAAACGGATTAGCAGAAAGGATGCTGCAAACTGTTTAAAACGGATTGAAAAATGTCTACAAAGGAAAGAAAAAGTAGAAATATGTCTTCCTAGATTGCTGCCAAGCTATAGTACAATACTACAAGATGAAAGATCGACAAGCCTTTCGTCCTAATGAATTGATAAATTAGATCCCCACTGACCATGTCTTATGTCACTAAAGAAAAACTATGTTATAAAAAGAATAGTGAATCTAATCTACAAGAGGCAAGGTTCAAAATGCAAAGTTGATAATAATAGAAAAAATGGAAATGGAATATTAGCGCATGCAGTCCAAGTTAGATGCGACATAACAGCGATGAAGAAATATACCAATGAGCCTGAAAATAATGAAAGCAAAAGTGTCATGTCAACACAGAGACAAACATGACAGTGAAATTCATAACAGTCAGTCAGTTAAGTGCCATACGTGATGCACACTTGGGCGATCATGTCTCAGAAGATTATCCCGCAGTAGTTTGCCATTACTTTCTGTGGTAGACTGGTTGCTTAACCCATAACTGGAGGGAAGAAATGGATTAATACCTTTCCCAGGAGTATTTGTGGAGGAACACTCCTACAAAAAAAGAAAAAAGATCTCGATCTCCCATATCTAGACACTCTCTTCGAGAGAGGGAAGAAGATAGCGTTGAGACAAAAGCTCCCAGAAGTATGAGGGCAAATAAGGAGATAAAATACAGGAAAATGAGATGACTCATTTACTTAGGAAGTCACCAAGTGTATAAATAACTACGGCTATTACCAATACGGCAGTTGAGTGCTTACTACTTCCCGTAAGTCAGTGATACTTCATAACAGCACGAAAAATACCATGCTGAATATATATAAGTCCAATCCTCTTGTACGAAAATGCCCTGTCTCTCTCATCCACCTGACTCACCTGAGATCTCGCTTACTGATTTCTACATTTTCAAACATTTAAACAACTTCTTACAAGGAAAAGTTTACAACGATTCAATTTCTGTGCAAAATGCTTTCAAAGAGGTTTTTTTTACCTCCTAAACGTCTAACTTCTATTCGGGTGGAATAACTACACTTGTATCGTTGGAAAAATGTTCAGAATCTAATGGTTCTTATTTTTATTTAATAAAAATTCTTCTGAAGTAAGATGTCATTTTATTAACAATGGTTAAAAACCTCAATTATTTTCTGAACAACATAATAACATATAGACAGCAATGAGAACTTTGATAAGTTAACAATTTTGTTTAACTAAGAAAAATTCTTATCAAATGTTTTTCCCTTGTCGAAAATATCTTTATCTTCTTTAATAGCAAAAATAATTGGTGGTATAAATTGATATTTTCCTATGATGATCATGAAATAAGTAAATATTACAATCCTGTAATTCATTAACACGGTAACTGATCTGGCACTAAACAAACATCTATGGCATTTGAAAGCGTAATTATAGAGAATGCAATGACTCGTTCTTTTTGTTTGTTCCGTTAATTGGTTTTCGAATGACGCGTTTTGTCCTTTAGTAATTCTTGGACTAAATTAATGTTTAACTTGAATCCGATGACACATGCGCACGAATGAGAGAGAAAGCTGATAACTTTCAAATTTATTTCCATTTTTAAAAAATATGTTTTGCGTAGTCTAGCCGAGGTCATTTGTTTTTGTTTTGTTTTGTTTTTTTGTTGTTGTTTTTTTTTGTTGTTTCTTTTGTTTTTTTTTTTGCTTGTTTTTTTATGATTTTTGCGATTAAATATCGCACACTGTGATAATAGAAGATCTGCCAAGAAAAGTGAAATTATGAACGAACCTGGACATAAACTAACTGTGTATGACCTAGCAATCAAAGCACTTTCTATACATTTTCGTCTTAGAAAATTATTTTTCTCTTAACGCTACGAAACGGGTCACAAGAAAACATTTTCCACTTTGTGATAAATTTCTCGAAAATTGCTTTTGGTATATAAAAGTTTATATATATATATATATATATATATATATATATATATATATATATATATATATATATATATATATTGTTACGGATATAGATAGCCACACACACACCTAAACACATATATTGAGATTGGTCTCCGCGTGGTAACAAGGAGATGATCACGTGGGAGCCTAGAGTCAGTTTTGGGATAGCAGGTCATGGTTGGTTGACCCAGATACCCTAAGTAACAAATGTCTAGAGAGGAAATAGAGAGAAGCTCGACATGGAGGTCGTGAAACAGCAGGAGCTAGAATTCGCGCCAAAAACAAATCACGTGGAAAGCAAAGTTTGGAAGTCAGTTGCAGATCGAATCTTAAATGAGCAAGTTCTATTTGCTGAGGGCTGATAAATGATGAATGAAGGGAAAACGCATTGGAGATAAAAGCGTAATTTGACAAATTCATCTTCAGCAACTCCGGATAAAAAAAAAACGAACTTATAACCATCGCGAACTTATAACCATGTTTTAACGAATAACTTATTCGTTAAAACAAGAAGAAGACGAGGCCGAATTGATTTTTATCAAATAAGAAAGAAATATAGCGACGACGATAAGAGAAGAAGCTGTAATGTTATTCTTACACTTATTCCTGTTTGTTGAAGTCAAATTGTTTACCAAGAAAAGGAAGAAAGATAGCGACGAAGATAATAGAAGAAGCTGTAATGTCATTCGTACGCTGATTCCTATTTGTTCAAAGAAGAGAAAGAAAGCGAAGCCAAGTTGTTTATCAATAAAAGAAAAGAGAGATAGCGACGCAGAGAAGTCAACATATAAAGGAAAATATTTTGAAGATAAGAAAAGCAGAATTGTTCGAGTATAGAAAATACGACGCTTGTTTGAATAAAAGAATAAAAGTTTGAATAAAAGAGTGCGGACATTTCAAAATATTTGTATGCTGAAAGTAGAACAGTCAACTGAAAGAAAATAGAGACAGTCGTAACTACATACATTTCAAGTGGACTGCGTTTGAGTCCTAAGTTGTATAAAGAAAGAGGAGGAAGAGAGAAAAGAAAGAAAAGAGAGTAAAAATAGGAGAGAAGGAACTGATATAAAGATAAGTTATTATATTCTTAAACCCATGTTAGAACACGCATACACTTCCACGAAAACGACGATTTTTCATACCACGTGTTTATGAATTATATGGTTCTCTCCATTTTTATTTTGTGTTAATCTCTTGCATTCGTATTCGCCTGTATTCATTCATATTTGTTGATATGTGTTGTAAATTGTTATTTCGACTACGTTGGGTATCCGAATATAAGTTTTGAGGTTCAGGTCATTGGACATCCTTATTCATACTTAAATATTTTTCTATTTTAATATTTCATTAATTATTAAAATTTAATATAAAAATCGCCTCGTCTTGTCGTTCATCCTTGAATTGTTGGTCAACACCCGTGTTAATATTAAAGCAGACCTAGGAAGATTGCCATTTCGATCATATCAATCGAACAGCAATGTCACTTTATTATTTTTGTTTATCATTGTCCATTTGTCATGATCTAGGACAGATAACCCGTATCTGTCCACAGATGTGGAAATGTAAATATTCCCGAATCGACGTGTAAGCATCTTGATGATTATCGTCGAGGCAGGCATATGTCAATATATATATATATATATATATATATATGTGTGTGTGTGTGTGTGTGTGTGTGTGTGTGTGTGTGTGTGTGTGTGTGTGTGTGCTTATTTTTAATAAAATCCGTTCATACTCACTGATAATCTTTTGCCTATTATAATTTTAAAAATGTCAAAAATTACTACAATTCACACTCCTGAAGATGATCTCGGAAGAAGATTGAAAGTACCTGGGAACATCGAAAAATGAATAATAAAATCATCTGTCAACGTTACAGCTCATTTCTGGCATCTTTCAATTATAATACGCGAAAGATTATCCGTGAGTATGAACGGATTTTATTAAAAATAAGCAGACACGATATTTGCAATTTATTTAATCTGACAAGTCTAAAAGAAAATCTGCTGCCTATATACACAAATATATATATATATATATATATATATATATATATATATATATATATATATATACTACAGGCAAGAGGTTTGGGACTACCTTACATTTCATTAAAATACACCTTTAAATGAGTTTTTTTTTTTTAAGTAAAAGATAAAATTTCAATAGCTACAATGTATTTGCTTTTATTTTTCAGTCTTTCTCCAAACTCCTATTACTTGGATTTGTCTGTACACAATACATTTTGCTAAATTAAGAATATTTCTTATTGTATTGTATTTTGTATTACATTATATCTTGTTTTCATTATTAACTCCTCAGAGAGACTATTTTAGATTATCAACATTTTCAGCGAAGTCAAAGATTAATCTAGGTTCTAAATGTTAACTTAGCACTGGCTAATGTTGTAAACAAGATTGTGCCATTATGACTGTATTTTCATTTTTTTTTTTTGTTTTTGTTATTTTTTTATTTACTTTTAAATTTTGAAGTAATTTGCACAATTCAAAGTAGACTAGTCTCAAAGGCAAAATTGGTAAAGTGTTTAAGATTTCTAAACATGGCGCGCAATATTCGTTGCAGAAGTAGTTAGAAACTGACGCAAATGTTGGCAGAAAAGGTGCTGGAACATCAAAAGTTACAACTTCTGCTGAAGATAAACACTTGATTATTTAGAGCAAAAGAAACAAAAGAAAAACTGCTTCAGATTTGACAGCTGAACATGATTCCTCTCGACAGTAACCATGGTTGCTCTCATCAGTGAACAATCAACTTAGATCAGCAGGGATCAGTGGGTTTATAGCCAGCAAGAAACCCATGTTACTGAAGGTGTATTTGTAGAAAAGACTGTTATGGGTTTAAGAAAAAGCATACGAAAGAAAGAGAAAATGTATTACGGAGAGATAAGTGTTGTATACTCTATACCAAGAAGACGAAAATTAAACTGCAACCAAAACGACATATATATTGTATGCCTCTCGATGAAAACGACGATTATTAAATTGACGAATAGGTCCCAAAACTTGTTATCTTCACTCTTATAAAATCACTTGTCTTTCACGCTGATAAAATGACGATATTCTCACTTAATAAATGACGACCGTAACACGTATATTTAAGTAAAGGCATACAACATTTTCTTTATTCACTCTTCAGGTGACTTGGCTGTGGAGTAGAAGGTGGGATCGGAGGGATCAGCACACGCATCGAGTGGGGCCAGCCAAACGCGTTGAGCCCGATTTATCTGTCTGTGTCTCTCTATCTTCCGAACTCAACTGCTCACGGACGGACTACTACTACTACTACTACTAACCTGCCTCTTATATAAACATCTACGTCATCTTTTAGGCACATTGTTTACAACCATTTTAAGGCCCACGTTATCTGACCTTGGCTACGCTGGTTTCAAAAAATCAAATATTTTCCTGAGATGGGGAATTTTTCCCGCATTCTTAACTATGAAAACAATCAAATATTTTCTAAACAATCTCTATTTTTCTTTTGCTGGCCAGTTTGCATATTTTTCCAGTTTCGTAAAAATACACTTCTTCGCGAAATTACACACTAGTTGAGACAACACAATTCCAAGTTTGAACTTTTTGATAGTAAGAAGAGAGTGTATGTGAGAATAAAGACTGAATGATGAATGTGTGGCCTCATAAGAAAAGAATGACAATATGTTTCTTAAAGTGTAGTCGTGTTTTGAGAGAAGTTGTGCTACAGATTTTATTCAGGACAAGGGAATCATGAAAAGAAAACAATATCATTCGATTTTTGCAAAGACATGCTTTACCTGCTGGTTTTAAGCATCATTGAAAAACAAAATTCATCTTTCAAATAAATAATGATGGAAAATACTCTTCTAAATTATGTCAAAATTACCTCGAGTAAAAAAAAACAAGAAAAGTTTGTAAAATTATGACTTGGTCGCTTCAATCTTTCCAACTCACTTCCATTGAATTCGTATGAGATGAATTGAATCAGAGAGTTCGAAGAGAATACCCAAAGAGTGAGCTTTTTCGGTGCTTGAAGAATGATTGGCAACGTCTGCCATCTATTTTAATTTTAAAAACTGTTAGAAAAAACAGCAAAAAATATGCAAAGCAGTAATTAAAGCAGATGTTGGTTTTATTGACGAAAAAATATGATGCTGTTGTATGACTATTTTTTATAATTAAGTGCTTATTATTTGTTAAAATTAAAGTGAATATACTGTACTTACCGAAATTTTATCTTGTGAATACAAAAATATCTCATTTTAAGGTGTTTTTATATAAATGCATGATGCCCAAAAAACTTCTCTGTAGTATATATATATATATATATATATATAGGAAAAACTACTAAAAAGTTGTAAGTAAAAAAATGTATTTTTTGACAGTATTTATTTATTTATTTCTATTATTATATTTGATATTTCAGACCGTCCTCGACGTTCACAATATAACTTACTTTCTATCTCCATATCTGTCTGGTTGTTCATTATTTTGTGCGGTTCCTCATCTGGAATCCATAACAATAAGCATGAAACAGACATGAGCATTGAGTTTTGCTTATATTTACAAAAGCTACGACCTTGATAATGAGCAATTTTTTTTTAATCATATCACCCCGATCAAGGCGGTAACGCCACTGATGTGCAGGAGGCTACATAAGAGTGAAGAGATTGGAAAAGAGAAAACCGGAAACCGCATCCTAAACAGGAAACAAGGGATGATCCTCTTCACCTGTTTAATAGATGTGGGTGGAGTGTGAACCGGGCGATAGTTTAGTCTATCTACTCCAAATAGTTTCCTTAAATATACCGTTCCAAATACATAGCTTAAAAATTATATTTTTATCATATATATATATATATATATATGATAAAAATATAATTTTTTACTGTAGGAAAGTGCTCATCATCAAGGTTGTAGCTTTTGTAAATATAAGCAAAACTCAATGCTCATGTCTGTTTCATGCTTATTGTTGTGGATTCCAGATGAGGAACCGCACAAAATAATGAACAACAAGACAGATACGGAGATAGAAAAGTAAGTTATATTGAACGTAATATACAAACTTGAACGCAGGTTAGTAAATCCAGGAATACTATTAGTAAGAAATAAATATATGCAAGTCTTGAAGTGAAGTTGTTGTAAATAGTATATCCGTGTATATTATTCTATCTGAGTGGAGTTCAGAGCTAGTCTGACTTCTGACGCGGTAGCCTCTGGGTAACTTCAGTATTTCTCGTATCAGTTCCGGTACTCTCCAATAACTGTAATGGATCTCTACGAATACTCTCTACCTATGGCAGCTCCCGTATCTCACTATGGCCGGAGTATATGTATACCCAGTCGAGTCCATTATCATATACAAAGGGGAGATCCCACAACACCTATAAAAATACGTTTAAACATAGAAAACCTGAAAGGCCCTGAAACAAGCACACGCACACACATATATATATATTTAGTGAATTGAGGCAACAGATAATTATTTAAACATATATTGTTAAATATAACAGACAGTGAATGTCTATTGTTTTTAATCATTACAGAGGATATAATAAGTAGACTTCAAAAATAACATCCAAATAACATCAAATAACCTGTGAAGAGGCTGAAAGCGCTTGGAAAGCCGAAAATTATGGAACATTTTTTACATTCCTTATCTTCAGCAAAAAAGAAGCATGTAAGAATACTGGAATAATTAAATCAAAAATTACTAAAATCCTACTTGTCGATCGTTTTTAACGAAATATATATATATATATATATATATATATATATATATATATATATATATATATACTAGCAGTATAGCCCGGCATTGCTCGGATTTAATGAAAGCTTTAAAATTAATCCATGGTTCTGGAGCTCAGACTCAGCCTAAAGAATATTTGTGTGAAGTTTGGTGAGAATCGGATATAAATTGTGGATTTGTATAAAGGACATACAGACAGATAAACAGACACACACATCTTGCCTTTATATATATATTATCGATTTTCTGCACTATTGTAAGAACTGCAACCTTGAAACTTCTGAATATCGTTTCTTATGTCTTTGTCTATGAATGTATCAAATTTGATTAAAATCGGACCACTTCTATTTTTTCGATTATCGATTTTCGATATTTATAGGGGGTACCTCGACACAAAACCTAACTAAGAACACTCGCAGACGCTTATAGTACAACTGTGTAAATTTTCAAGAAAATCGGTTCAGGCGTTTCGGAGTCTATAGGTAACGGAAACACACACACACACATAGACACACACACATACACACACACACATAGAAAGTTCCATTTATAAATAAGCTTATATATATGTGTGTGTGTGTGTGTGTGTGTGTGTGTGTGTGTGCGCGCGCGCACGCACACAAGTTTCATTCAAAATGACAAACTGTTATGGTTAAGTTTTATATATAATTTTTCACGTGATTTTATAATGTTTCGGCTATGCTTTTAGCCATCATCAAGGATTAATTTTATTTTACTTTAACTGAATATATAAAGTGTTTGTGTTTATAAGTAGAGTCATAGTTAAATTTTATATGCCGAAAACATTGAGCACATTGTTCCTAAACGTATTGCTGAAGGCGTTTGGAGAAATAAAACATTTGGACAATTTTTGAATAATTTACCTTCTGAAAAGAAAACAATAATTTACATTCTGAAAAGATCACATGAAAATTACATAAAAAAAAACTTAACAATAACACATTCTCTGTCATTTTTAATTAAACTTGCATAAAAGAGTGATTGCTACCTAAATACACAATGCATACACACAAACACACACCCACGCACACACATATATATACACACGTACATATATGCAAACATATATTATATATATACGCGCACTCACATATACACGCACACACATATATATATAAATGTATAAGAAAACATATATATAGGCATACACATATGCACACACACATATATATAAACATATATTTTCACAGACATATAAACATATATTTACACACACACAAACATACACACACACACAAACACACGCACACACACACGCACACATATATATATATATAGTCATCCGCAGACAGATCTGTTTCGCTGTATCACAGCTCATCAGTACGGTTAGACATCCGATTGCATTTAACCAGAATTGAAACCGACCGAATTGGCGTCAGTCGATATATATATACATACACATATACGATGGTTTCGAATAAATCTCGATCTGGTTCAGTTTCCAGAATTCTGACCAAATTTAACAAACACCACTTTGTGTTGGGGAAGAACTTCTTGATCGAACCGAAGATATTTCAAACCACCATGTGTGTGCACATTTACTAGTCGGATAGACTTTCGTATCTACGTACAAGATGACAAAATCTGTACCCCAAGACATAGACTAGCTCGGGCGAGCTGGAAGGTAAACATTTATAATAATTTACATTGGACGATGTTCGTTTGCTATCATGATAATAATTTTTTCAATGTTTTGTAAAATGACACAAAGTAACTCGTGTCTTTGTTTGCAGTACTAAATCACATTAACTTATACGATATAATTTATGATATAAACAATTGTTTATTTTATTTTACCTTGGACTTGGTGAGGTAGCGCCCTCTGATGGCATTAGTTCATATTTCTCCCCACGAAGCATCGTCGTTATGTCAGTCACGTGGTACTCCGATCCGCCGCGTGTGAGAACGTGTGTATGTAGGCAAAGAAATGGCTTGGTATTTGTTTTTTGTTTTTTGTTTTTTTAACTTGTACTTGTTGGTTTGGTATTTTTTACCGAAATTCACGTTAATAGAATGCTTGGACACTGATGGAACGGTGTTTGCACCTTTTCGGTCAGAACGCGTCTGCGTGCACCCTCTAACTTGGTTGTTTATTTAAATGTTCTTAGTTCTCACGTTAGGATCGCTGACTATAGTCAACTGGATGTAAAACCGAAAAAAAAATGGATGAAGAACGAAATAAATAAAATAATTCTCTGAAAATAAAGTAAAAAAAAGAAAAGGGAAAAGGAAAAGAAAACAGATTATTCTTAATCAATTAAAACTGTTGTTACAAAGTGACATTTCACAACAACACCGGTCCAAAAATAACAAAACCTTTCAAGGATAATCACAGACGTGTATCCTACGTAAAGAATAAGGGTTACACAAAAAAGGGACACCGATTAAATTTTTCAACAGACGCATGTACATGCATAAACTAGATGTATACATCTATATATAGATATATACAAGGGTTTTTTTCTTTTTTTTTTTGCTTTTTTTTTTGCACTTTGTTAAACAAAAAAATCTATTCTTATAAGAAAGACTTCATAAACCTATGAGTAGTAAATATTCTGTATAGTTGTATTAACTGAAAGTTACCAACTTATTTTCTAACAAATCTACCTTCTAAGTATATTCTACATGTATACCTACGTATGATGACCCAGAAGGCAAAAATAGCTATTTTATGTATGTGTGCGTATATTCATGAGGTTACTCTGTTTTAAACATGCAGTTTCTTCTTATAAACACTAAGGAATATGTCTGCAAAATTATCACATACAATGAACAGAAAGAGTTTATGCTTTTCGACGCTCTACTGACTTAAAATAAACAACTTTTTTAACCGAGTTATGCGTATGTGTGTGTGTTAAGGTTTATTGTTTTGTTATATTTTGTTATCAAATGTTCGGTGTCTTTTTTCTTTTTTTTTCTCAATATTCAGGAATGTATTTGCTAATTTTTTTTTTATCTTCACGTTTGTATAAACATTGAGAAATAAAATTTTATGATTGTTTTCTTTCTTTCTTTTTTTTTTTTTTTTTTTTTTTTCCTAAATAAGCTAATAATGCAATCTGAAATGCATTTGTTGTTCGGGTAAGCACGTGTCTGCAGTAATAAGGACCGGTGCGAAGGGGTTCGGTTTCGAAAGCTCGGTCCTGAAGGTCGTTGTCTCAATCCGAAAAGCGGTATGCAAAGCAAGAACTCAAAAAGCAGGGAAAACGAGAATTGAGAGAATATACTGACAAAGTTTTAAAAAATGTGTATGTGTGTGGGAAGGGCAAAGAAATGGATTTGTGACACCCCCAACCCTGGTTCTCCTGACCACAATGAACGTGGCAGCGATGTGGGGAAGGGTCAGAATAAGGAAGGGCGAGGTGGAAAGGAGGCCAGGATGCTGGAATGGCTGTGGGTAGGGCATTTTTCTCCTTTCCCTGTAAACCGGATGCTGGGCTAAGGAGAGACCACTACATCACTTCGACAACTAGTGGCAAGCCCATACGCTAAAATTCACTTACATATATACAAACGTATGTACATACAAACAGACAGATAGATTGAGGACATAGGAATCAACACTGCATGGTGATTATATCTAAGAAATTACTCAATATCTACGATATTGAGTAAATATAGTAAATTTGAAGCAACATGTGTGTATGTCTATGTGTGTGATCGCGCGTGTGGTTTGTGTAGAGTGAATGCACGTGGACTTTCATATAAATTAATTGCTTTATATATATATATATATATATATATATATATATATATATATATATTATCCTACGTCGGTGGCACGACGTGGGGTTTCATGCACTACGCAATCATCAGGCGTATATTACAAACTAATGATTGTGTAGTGCATGAAACTGATTCGTGCCACCACCGTATGATAATATGTATATTTATTAATATATAATTAATATGTTTTTACTACATTGAGCACTGTTTTATTAACACCTAAATAATATATTTTTTATACATGTGCGTATATTTGAGTGTATAGCCATACGTATATTTATTAATTCACATCACTTACGCACAAATACCCTTGGGAAATGTAATAATCCGTCTCTTTCCTCCAGTTATGGTTTAAATAATAGGACAGATTGGGTTCTATAGCCTTGGCTGGCAACCAGTCTACCGCAGAAAGCAATGGCAACCTACTAATCTTCTACCCAGTCAGTCTCATGACTCGCCTAAGATGTGTATCACGTATGACACTTAACTAACTGACTTGGCAAAGTGCAGTGTCCTGATATGGTATTCAAACAGCCACCCTCTTGATTCAGGGTAACACTATATCCTTCATGCACTTGATGTAGACCTCTGCGTTCGACTCTGAGTCCCTGTGAGAAGATGAATTTTTTTTTTTTTTTTTTAATCATATCACCCCAAGCAAGGCGAAAACGCCACTGATGCGCAGGGGGCTACGTAAGAGTGAAAAGACTGGAAAGAGAAAACCGGAAACCACATCCTAAACAGGAAACAAGGGATGAGCCTCTTCACCTGTTCAATAGACGTGGGTGGAGTGTGAACCGGGCGATAGATAGATCTATCTACTCCAATTGAAGAAAAAACAATAAATAAAAGAGTGAAAAGATTGGAAAAGAGAAAGCCGGGAACCACAACCTAAACAGGAAACAAGGGATGAGCCTCTTCACCTGTTCAATAGACGTGGGTGGAGTGTGAACCGGGCGATAGATTAGTCTATCTACTCCAATATCGAGGCATAACGTCACCATCACTACTTATCACTCGAAACATTATTTTTATAACTGGATATATCATCCAACACTTTCCGAATCCTTTGCATTGTTCTATGATTGACAACCAAACACTCTGAAATGTGCGTATTGAAGCTTCCTGTGGAAATGCCAAGCAGTAAAGGATTCTATTTCTAAATTTATGGGAGAGTGAATTTTCTCATAGTAGTGCAGTCGGCTAAATTCAAAACAAACAACGCGCTAGGGCGAAATTTTTAAAATTATAAAACTGCGACAATTTATCCATCGCACACACACATATACACACACATACACATACACACACACACTTGCGGACGACTATTTACGCTCTCACACCCTGATTGAGCACTCTGGAAGAATGGTAGACTTTGAAAAGCAGTAACTACTCTAGCATCTACGCATCGTTCATTCAGTAATGAATTAGACAACTCTCAGCTACTGGTGTATGCTTACATGGTATATCACTCGCTAAAAATCTGCCTTCTACCGAGCACCCATAGCTCAGAGATAGAATCGCCGACTGGTGTCATTTCAGTCGGTTTTCAAACATAGCTAAAAACAATTGGACGTCTAACCGTACTGATGAGCTGTGATACAGTGAAACGGATCTGTCTGCGGATGACTATATATATATATATGAGCATCGCTCATTCAATAATGAATTAGAGCACTATGGCTATTGAACGTGTATAATGATATACGCGTTAAAAAGTCTACCTTCTTCTCCCGAACGCTCGTAACCCAGTGGTAGAATCGCCGAATGACGCCAATTGGTTCGGGTTTCAATCCTGGGTTAAAAAGCAATCGGAGTCTAACCGTACTGATGAGCTGTGATACAGCGAAACAGATCTGTCTGCGAATGACTAAAGTATATATATATATATATATATATATATATATATATATATATATATATATATATATTTGTGCAGCAATCTCTCTTTTTTATATAATCCCCAATAATACCCAAAGCAAGGTAGTACTGACACTGGTGCGCAGAGGGCTACATAAGAGGAGAATGAAGAAAAAGGGGAACAGGTTATAGGGTGTCAAGGACTAGGTAAGAGAAGGATAAAAACACTGTTGTGAAGAAGGCTGTGCTATAGCAGAGGAGTGTTGAGGAAAGGCTGGGAGTCAAGGAGATGGTAGCTGTAGTAGCTCGAGTAAATTCATGCAGAGGGGGCACCAGGGAGCTGAGCTCCTCGGAGCAGAAGCTGTGAAAGTATTTGTAGAAGAGACCGAGGTAAGCCACATCACGTCGGTGAGAAAGTGACTGAAGTCGAGCTACCAAATCGGGATCGACCACATTGCAGATTCTCCTCTGGATTTCGTCTATATAAATAGCAGAGGTAACCGGACAGGTGTGACAGCAGTATTCAATGCAAGAGCGGATGGTAGATTTGTATATGTGCAAGATGGATTCAAACGAGAAAAACTCCTGGCCCGACACAGAACACCAACCTTTCTAGCAGCAGATTTAGGTGTTGTTTCAATATAGTCGTTTCACTTGAGGTCGGCTGAGAGAGTTAAGTTGGCGCAGTGTATTGCTTTCAGGGAGGCTAGCCTGATCCCTACTGATGGAGGGTAAAGATGGTCTATGGTGTTTAAAAGGATAGCAGCTTTGTTTTGGAAACATTAAAATGTACGAGCCATTTCTTACCCCAGTCCACCACAGATTGGAGGTCCTTTCAAGATCTGCAGCGAAGTTTGCTTTGTCAGCAACGGCAGATTTCTTATCGAGGCGAGAGTAAATGGTGGTGTCGTCAGTGTAGATGTGTACTTGGGATCTGATTACATCAGGGAGATCGTTGATGAAGATCAGAAAAGTCTAGGACCTACAATAGAGCCTTGCGGAACACCTGCGTTTGTATGGTAGAATCTGGAAGAATGCTCATAACAAGCGTCCAGTTATAGCCTAGACTTGTAGCTTGTGCAGTAGGCTAGCGAACTCTGCAGATATCCAGAGCAACAGCTCGATCTTTACCGTTCTTATCAAGAACCTTTAATATATACTCTGTGATAGTCGTTAGCATATCAGCAGTAGACATGGCGAAGCGGAAGCCATACTGTTTGTCGGAGAAGGGGCAGTCGGCTGAAAGGAATTGAACCACTACAGCATTGATAATAGTCTCGAACAATTTACCAAAAATCGGTAGGAGGCTGATTAGACGATAATTAGAGTAGTCTGAGGGTTCTCCAGAGTTCTTAAAAACAGAAACCACAGGGGAAAATTTCCAGCAGACACGAAATCAAGAAGCAGAGAGGCAGTAGTTGTAGAGATTGGAGAGGACAGAGGAGAGCTCAAGAATGTATTTATTTTATGCAGGTATCATTAAAAATGACAGACAAGGTATTGTGGTTAAGTTTTATACATTTTTTATGTGATCTTTTTTTTTTTCTTTTGAGGACATAAATTATACAAAAATTGTCTGAATGTTTTGTTTGTCCGAGTGCTTTTGGCTATACTTTTAGCCATTATCGAGGATGCATTTTATATTATGTGTAACAGAATGTATGTAGTGCTATGTATGTTTGTAGAGTAGTGAGTATATTTTACAAAACGCTTAACAGTTTGTTTGGCCTTGAAAAATCTTGCGTCATCTGTGATTGCATTAAATTTTTATCACACCCAAATGCTACTGTTTCAACTATTGATTAGATGTACTACAGCCATTTTCTGCGATGGACGTTACTCCAAGGAAGCGTACGAATATTGTAACGCTGCACGAACACACTGGCAAGTCTTACAGAGAGATCGTGCATATCGTTAGTATGAAGGTTATCAGTTAAAAGCCATACGTGATACACGCTGTCGGCGATCATGTCTCGAAAGAGACATGACTGACTGGGCAGAAGATTACCCCGCAGTAGGTTGCCATTGCTTTATGTGGTAGACTGGTTGACAGCCAAGGCTATAGGACCCAATCTGTCCTATTTGTAAGCCCATAACTGGAGGAAAGAGACGGATTAATACCTTCCCCAAGGGTATTTGTGTGTAAGTGAATGCAAGGAATTCAACTGGAATTCGAACTCGGCCTTCCGATTTGTCGTTCCGAGCCGATATCCACAGCACTACAACGCACATCCATATCCATTTGTATACAATACATATATATGTTCGTGTTTTTGTTTTTAGATGTTTGCATCCGACTGCAGCAACAGTAAGTGGCGTTTGTGTTCTTTTATGAAATGCGTGTACACGTGTTTTGTGTTCATAAAAGAATTTTATTTTGCTGGGATGCATAATAAAAAAAGAGGGCTTGGGAAATTTGATACTTACAGGAGAGATTAATGAAAAAAAAAAAAAGAATGAACGCTGGAAAATGGCGCATAAGACACTTGAGCTACAAAGAACAAAACATTGTGAAGGGCTATAATCGTTCTACGTCCTGAGGGGACACGGCATATAAAGAAGATTATGGTGGAGATTTGTACATGACTGCTAATTATATTCCCCATACTTCTGCATATAAGTA